>CAHIKZ030000791.1:590000-1115000 GCA_903632075.3 Acanthosepion pharaonis
TTCTCAAAGTCTTGAGTAGAAGTTTTGGATAGGACATCTATTTATCACTTTAACTTTTAGCATGCTGAATTATTAATATTCCCTCCCTTTCCACTGCATTCTTTTTTTAAGGCCTCTCAATTATAATATCCTTATTGTTAATTTCATACAAAAGTGTGTTTTGTTGCCATAGCAGGATATGGCAACACAACTATGAAATTTAAACAAATTCAAATTCAGGGATCAGAGTCACCTTCAGTGGCAGGATAAACATTTGTACAGCAAATGAAGTCACATACAGAGTGATAAATGTTAACCACTTTTATTAAGTTTTAAACAAAACCATATTTATTGAATTATAACTCAGTTACATGTTCTAAGCTTCCTTTATGTTTCATCAGATCATTACACTGTATATTTTTATCTTATATAAATAGAATGAAAAATTCACCATGGCAAATTTAATAATCCTCTTGTTCAGCCTCCCTGCATCTGTCGGCAAGCATCTTCTTTCTCTTGAACACTTACCTGACTGAACAGGTAATAGGAGATGAAAAAGTATCAGGTTGTGAAGTATTTGCTATTCTTACAGAATGTGAAATTCACCTGGGTTGGTATCTATTGCTCAGAAACATGTCACAAAAATTTGGCTTAAAAAGGATCCCTTCTTTATCTTACAAGTTGGTACAATGAATTCTGCAATTCACTCTTTCAATAAAACTAAATAATTATATATACTACTGATAATGTTTGTTTGTTTTTTTTTGTTTTTTCTCTTTCAGGACATAGTCATGGTTCTCCATGGATTCCATTTTTTATTATCTATGAAATGCTATGCCTTCTTAAGAAAGCTAATGGAGTGGTTTCCCACTGCTTTCTCCATGGTTGGAATTTAGAGTTTTCCTTCCTTTAGACTGCTTCTCTCTTAAGAATTGAAGAGTCAAGTCTACCCTGCTGTTTAACCTATAGCTGGAGGTAGAAGGGATGGATAAATGTCTCTTTTTTAATTATTTGTAAAAGTACAGAAATTTTATTCACTATAGTAGAGAGGAATATCATTTATTATCTGTAAACTGCCATACATTCTTGGAAAAGGCATGAATCAACTTTTATTATCAGTTATGTATAAATAGTAGAGAAGTTAGAACCCTACACTCATGGGCAACATGGCTAATATAGGCGATCATGACTCTCCACGGATTCTATATATTTACTATCTGTAAATTACCACACATTCCTGGAAAAGGCATGAATCAACTTCTACAACCTCATGTATAAATAGTAAAGTAGTTGGTACCCTATGATCGTGATAGATAGATATGAACAGACTTTGATAGAAAGATAGAATAGACTTTAATAGAAAGATATAAATAGATTTTAATAGAATAGACAGATATGAATACATTTCGATACTTATGAATAGATTCTGATAGATAAAGATAGACAGAGATGAATAGACTTTGATAGATATATATGAATAGACTTTGAGAAATGAATAGACTTTGATAGAAAGATAGATAAAACAAGAGAGGGAAAGAAAAGATATATACATGGAAAAAGTATAACAGAGGATAGAAAGACTGATATGAAAAAAAAATTTATTATTTCTCTTAGTTCAATTAAATAACATTTCAAATCTGTTCAGACTTTTTTTTTCACATCTTTTAATGTTTTTAAGCTATGGAAAATAAGGTTTAAACCTGGAAGAACTAAAAGCAAAAAAAAAAAAAAAACTTTAAAAATTATATCAATGCCAATAAGAAAAAGTAAGCTACTAATAAAATCCAGTTATGATTCTCTCCACTAAACACCAAAAAGAGAAGAATAATAGGTTTAAACTTAAGTAAAAAAAATACAGAAAAGACGTAAACCTATTATTAGTCAGTGTTAAAGAAAGTCAAATATTATCATAATATCTTTAATATATCAAACTAAAGCAAACAAAATGAGATTCTAAATATATATTTCATATAATATAATGATCACTTAATCAGATTTAGCACCTAAAAATAAGCATGTGTGGGTTATTTGCCAAGGGAAAACTTTTGGTAGCAATAGAAGCAAACACATCTAACATTACCAGGACAGTGGAATTTTCTAAGAATGAAGATACTAATTACAAATATTCCAAATTTGAAGATTCTAATAATACAAGAAGGTACTGAAAAGTCCAGTTTCTATGTTACAATCACATTTCCTTATAAGAATTTCAATTTTCTTCAATTATTAATGATTACAGTATATATTTACTATAATCTTGTATGATAGTAAACCTTGAGCATTTGGTTAGCAGCATGGTTCCATAAAAATTAACTTAGTACTTAAATTATCACTTAATGTAGGTGTGGCCCTCTCTATGCTCTACAAAGTTTTTGACTGATTTATTTTTTTATGGCTTATCAACCCTTTATGAGTTATTCAAAGCTGAAATATTTTTGGATTATAAGAACAACTCTTTTTTCGCAATTTAATATTGTCTTAACATATTTTTTAAGAATAACAATTATTTTCCAGAAAGAAGTCGTACTATTTAACCCATAGCGGGGAAGAAAATGGATTCATATCTTTCCCAAGGTTATTGTGCATAAGTGAATGTAATGAACCCAACTTGAATTCAAACTCAGCTCTCTAATTTATCATTCCAAGCTGCTATCAGTTACACTACCCACACATTTACCTCTACAAGGAGTCTGCATGAATAAAGAAACAACTACAAAGCTGAAGTATTGAATTGATATTGTTTTTATTTGTTATATTACCATGACTGACTATTTTATAACCTTTGCATTATCACACCATTTGTTGTTTAATATTTTCTTCAATATACACAATTAGAATTAAAATACAGCAATACCAGTAGTGGGACGTTATTGAATAACTGCCCCCAAACTGAAGGAACTCCCAAGGTACTAAGGGAAATGAAAATAGGGGTGCTAAAATATGTTACCATTATTATTAACTGTAACAATACAAAACAGTAATAAAACATGACACAGACATATTACTTGCAAATATGTAATAGTTGTACTATAGAAGATTACTACCTTTAAGTTAAGGTGAGATCATAGGTTACAATTGGTATAAGTCTGGACATTATTATGACACATCTTGTTCCAACCCTTTCTCAGGTTCAAACTACTTCTCTAATGTTACAAAGGCACCAACTCACTAAGGTGAGGGGTTTTATCTAAAATCCTTACACCAGAAAACAGAAATGAGACCTTTCCAAGTTCTGTAACTAAAATAGTTCATTGAATCCCACCAGTTCTGATCTTCATAGCTAAGACCTACAATGCCAATAGACTGGGATGAATCATTTCCATTCACTTTGTATAGCATTAGTAAGAAGGAAGTGCCATCAGACAGCATCTTCCCAAGAACCGCTACCTTGTAGAACAGACTCCCAAGAGGGTGCTTTCTCATTCACTACCATCCTAATTCCCTTCATATTACATTGGTAAGAAGAAGTTCCATTCAGATAGCATCTTCTTGAGAACTGCTACTTTATAGAACACACTCCTGAGAGGGTTCTTTCTCAATCACTAAAATCTTAACCTTTTCAAGTCTAGGGTTAACTGTTATCTTTCTTACATATCCTCATAAATTGCACTTCTTACATCCTCCTCTTTCACTCATATGACAACATTATTCAGTAACCCTCTACCTTGAGTGATCCTTGGGCCTTATATTGAGTGAACAATTAGTAAAAAAAAAAGATGCATCTATATAACATAGATTTGTTCAACATCATCAATTTACTAATGCTTGACTTACTTCTCACTTTTAATATTTTCTAAATAGAACAGCTCAGGTATTTATTTCTACCACTCCATACAAACAGTGCACACCACTTAACAAATATATAAATAAACTTTATTCTTAGTGTAAAAAGCTGTCAATATCAAGCAAAGGGAACAGAGATGTATTTCAACAGAAAAATGCTGAGAATATCAACAGAACATGTAAGCAATAAGTCTACCTTGCATATATATATATATATATATATATATATATATATATATATATATATAAATATACACACACAGGTAATAAGCCTTTGGTATATAATTCAAGTGAATCCTAAACTGATCCACAAAAAGCGCTCAATCTATTTATTATAACAGAACATATAAATTACATAAAATAGAAATCCAAATTTACCTCATCAGAATAGTCCTCCAACTTGTTGGTTGAAAATAGCCATTCTGATGAGGTAAATTGTTGGTTGAAATAGCTATTCTGATGAGGTAAATTTAGATTTCTATTTTATGTAATATATAAATATATATATATATATATATATATATATAAATTACATTAAAGACAATTGACAGGGTACAGCAATTAAGCTTTTTATTTTATTTTTCTTGTGTTCATACAAGTGTTTTCTTTTCTGGAAAGTGTATAAAAATTGTCCAAAAGTTCTGCATATCCAAGTGATTTTGGCTATTCTTTTAGCCATTATTAAGAATGATTTCTATTTTTAACTGAATGCGTGGGTTATTTTATGTAAGTATCTGAAGTTATAGGAATGTCTTATTTTCCAAACATGGTAAGCACATTGTGGCCATGTTAATAATTAATGTTATTGGGTATTGGCTTTTCCTTTTCTTAGTTTCCATTATTTTTAATCTTTTTTTACAGGATGAGGCTATTATGCTTGTATTTTCTACCAGTATGTTATGGATGGAGTTGGTAAGTTCTTGTGGGTGATTAAATGGGTTCTAATTGAGCTATGGTCAGATAGGTCTAATGTGAGTTGTCTAGATAAGCATGTAGTAGCATGACCAATATAATTATTTGTGAATTTGGTTTGATCAGGAACACAGTATAAAAAGGGATTGCTACCCAAATACACTATATATATAAATATATATATATATATATATATATATATATATAATAAAAAAGGCTCAAACACTAATATTCCATGGTTATAATTTATTACATTGGAATCATAATCATGATCCAATTCATGAGACCTACAAAATATATATATATATATATATATATATATATATATATATATATATATATATATATATAAATTGTTGTAACCTATGGAAGGTTACTGAATTACTGAATAGAATAATCACACAAAGATTGGTAATGGATGATAATACTTAGTACAAGAACAATACATATAAGATTTGCCAGCAGTGCATAGAAGAAGAAGTCAACTGCTAGAAATGAGTTAAGGGAATTCCACAATGAATCTTCAACTGCAGACCAACATTCAGTATTTACTACTATATTTATGTGAATGGGGACATGCCCATTATTCTAGATAGATAGATAGATAGATAGAATGTGCGATAATGCATTTTTACTTTATTGCATGGAGAGATACTTTTTATTGAATTGCTTTCTTATCTGAAATAAATCTTCTACTTAGACTCAGAATTAAAGAAAGCATTCAATATAACAAGCCAAATATTCAATATTCAAAAAAATAAAAAAGGATAAAAAGACATCACATCAAACATAGCATTTTATTATAAGAGTCAAAAACATGATATCTCTTCAAGATCAATTACAACAATTATTTTTATAATAATCCCAAGTCAAAAAGCCCCATTAATCAGAAGTGTCAAGTTAGTAATATAATACCAACACTACCTGTAGTAATTCCCCAGTGAACCTTTGAATTTTAGAAATAGAACAATTTATCTATTTTAACAAGACAGAAAAATCATGTTAATTCAGTTAGTAGTTCATACATTAGAAAACCTGTTTTGTTTATACATATATAAAGAGGTGCAGATAAGTTCTTGAATAGACCAAGAAGAGTTTTCCTCCAAAATTTTGATGTTTATCAATATTTTTTCCTTTTACATTAAAGTTAAAGACTGTACAAAGCCCAAGGGCCACTTGAGGTAGAAGGTTACATTAAAGGGTAGTTTATATGGATAGGAGGGGAAGATAACAGTTAACTCTAGACTTGATCAAGTTAAGATTGTAGTGATCAGGAGAAACATGCTCTTGGGAGTCTGTTCCACAGAGCAGTGGTTCGCAGATAGAAGCTACTTGAGTGGAACTTACTTCTCACCAATGGAGGAAATGTGGGTGGTTTGCTACTATGTAAATGGCATGGTGGGTCCTGGACATGAAGGTTTAACCTGGAGGTACCAAGGAATGTACTTCATCCAGGCACTTTCCATGGAAGTAGCAATAGAACAGTGAGAGACCAGCCATATCCCACCTGTGAGAGAGAGGTTGGAGGATGGAAAATTCTTCTTCTCCAATAAGGATTTGGAGATGCTTTTGAATGCTATCAAAATTGATCTTTATATATATATATATATATATATATATATATGTGTGTGTGTGTGTGTGTGCATGTGATAAAAGTATAGTTTTAAAGTATGCTATATTTATGTGTTAAAGTTCTCAATATCAGGAATAGAGCATATATAAATAAAGAAGTGGGCATTGATGTCCACACCTAGCAGTGACAGTTTGTTTCATGCTTAAATGTAATTTTCAAACTATATGTATTGAGTTTTGGCTTGACTATATATGTTGGTCAATGGTGTATTATAGGTAAAAGGTTTATTGTATTATCCTAACAGTTATTGGGAAGGCTGTAAAGGTTATGTTTCCAATTATTCTAGAGTTCATTCTTGTGTTCATACAAATGTTTTCTTTTCTGGAAAGTGTATAAAAATTGTCCAAAAGTTCTGCATATCCAAGTGATTTTGGCTATTCTTTTAGACATTATTAAGAATGATTTTTATTTTTAACTGAATGTGTGGGTTATTTTATGTATGTATCTGAAGTTATAGGAATGTCTTATTTTCCAAACATGGTAAGCACATTGTGGCCATGTTAATAGTCAATGTTATTGGGTATTGGCTTTTCCTTTTCTTAGTTTCCATTATTTTTAATCTTTTTTTACAGGACGAGGCTATTATGCTTGTATTTTCTACCGGTATGTTATGGATGGAGTTGGTAAGTTCTTGTGGGTGATTAAATGGGTTCTAATTGAGCTATGGTCAGATAGGTCTAATGTGAGTTGTCTAGATAAGCATGTAGTTGCATGACCAATATAATTATTTGTGAATTTGGTTTGATCAGGAACACAGTATAAAAGAGGGATTGCTACCCAAATACACTATATATATATATATATATATATATATATATATATATAATATAAAAGGCTCAAACACTAATATTCCATGGTTATAATTTATTACATTGGAATCATAATCATGATCCAATTCATGAGACCTACAAATATATATATATATATATATATGAGCAGAAATAATTGTGGATTCAAATGCAGTTATTTGAAGCTATTTTATAGTGTTTTTTGTTAACTTTTTACTCATTATTTATTATTTTTTGTTGATTATTATTATTATTACATTTACTTGTATTTATGTGTGCATAATTGTTTGTTAATTTATTATTTACTTAATTTGTTTACTTTTTATTGATTTTGATTTGTGTTTATTTCTTTTTTATTTATTTTTCTGTATTCGTTTTTAGTTTTTGATTTTAAGTAACATAGTAAAAATTTCTTTTCAGGTCTGCATTTTGAGATGAAATCTGATCATTATTTAATAATTTTTGCTGGTTTGGGAAAGTGATGATAGCTATTTTCTCCTCCAGACAGAGTTTACAATTTTTTATATTTATTGTTATAGGCTGGTGTTGTTTTCCTTATTTTCCATGATATTTTTGGTTTGATTTAATTTGAGCTTTTTTTTTTAAATTTCTCATATATGTTTAGAGAGTATTGTGCTGATCACATATTTACTATTTCAAAATGATGTTTCATGTGTGTAGTTTCACTGTTTCCTGGGTCCATCAGTTTTCTTCATTATCTACTGATTTGATATATTACATCATTTTGCAAGCAATTACCATTCAAATGTGTGTGTGTGTGTGTGTGTGTGTGTGTGTGTGTATATATAAGTGTGTGTGTGTGTGTGTGTGTGTGTGTTTATGTGCAGAAGTTGAAGATTGCAGATAAGTTTGTGTACTTAGGTAGCACTTTGAACAAATCCTTGATGATGAGGTATCCTTGCAAATTGGCAAAGCTAGTACTTTCTTTGGCAAACTGAACAATTGTTTGTGGTTGTGATGTGGCATATCTCTAGACACAAAAGTTATATAAGACCTGCATTCTATCCACCCTTCTCTATGTTTGTCAGATATGAGTAATATATATGAGACACCTGAAGATGTTAGAGCATTTCATCAACAGTGTCTGAGAAAGATTGCCAGAATTCACTGGCAGATGCTCATTAGTGATGTTGAAGTCCTTGACAAGTGTAAGTACATGAGCATTGAAAGTATCATCCTGCAATATCATCTTAAGTGGTGTGGTCATGTGGTGAGAATGGAAGATCAGCGACTTCTCTAACAGCTTTTCTATGGGGAGTTGTGTGAGGGGAAGCATCCACAACACAAACCTAAAATGATGTTCAAAGATTGCCTGAAGTAATCGCTAATAAATGGAGAATGCTGCTTTGGATTTTGGCAGCTAGAAGGATACCTTGAAAACTGATGCAAGGACATTTGAAGATCAGCAATTGAAAAGAGTTCTCAGAAAAGACAAAAATGCTGTACTCCTAGCATATGTTGGCAATGAATGTGATTTCACATCTTCAATGTAGTAAAAAAAATGTCTAATTGAAGCAGGACTCAAAAGTCACCAGCAACATCACATGAACCACAACATTGTTAACTACATGGACTGAAAATATGTTGATGTTGTGGAAAAGAGTGTGCTTCAATGGGAGGCCTAAAGAGACACATGAAATTTTATAACAATAACCAGGAAGCAGCAGCAGAAGCACATGACATGGGTCTTTTCAGCTGTAACTTTTCTGGTAAACAATGCCAGTCCCAAGCTGGCTTAAAGAATCAAATAAAAGCAAGACATGTATAGATTGATCAAGCGATGACAATACTCGAGTACAAATTTGTGGGAATTATATATATATATATATATATATATGTGTGTGTGTGTGTGTGGTGTGTGTGTGCGTGCGTGTGTGTGTGTGTGTACGTATATATATATATATATATATATATGTATGTGTGTATATATATTACAATAAACGTGCAATCAATTTACAAATACATGAATTATTCACACAAAACTAATGCAAAGGTTAATGATTTAAATGGCGAGACATCCATCTTGCAAACAATTCAAATAGTACACAAAAACCTCCAGATCCGTTATGAATGAATTGATCCTTGTTTACAAATACATGAATTATTTATTTGTGTGAATAATTCATGTATTTGTAAATTGATTGCACGTTTATTATAATTTAAATATCTGATCCATGTGCGACTTTTGGTTAATAAGTGCGACATTACTGTAATTATTGAACAATATAGTTCATGCCACTTTGACAGTAAAATTTACCAGTAAAATAATTTGTTCATTACCATATTTGGTATAAACGCAAACACTTTATAAAAAAAAATTTAAAATCAAACTCAGCGTTGCTTTGGCGCGTTCAAAAACCAATATCTCATTTTCAATAGCATTTCGGATACAATACACATATATTTTCGATGTCCTCTTATTACTAAGAGAAAAAAACAAGAACAACATCTATTATATACCTGAAGATGTCTGTAGGAACAGACGAAAGCTTGTAGTAAAAATAACAACTAATACGGCAGAAATTTATATAAACAAGGATCAATTCATTCATAATGGATCTGGAGGTTTTTTTTGTACTATTTGAATTGTTTGCGAGATGGATGTCTCGCCATTTAAATCATTAACCTTTGCATTAGTTTTGTGTGAATAATTCATGTATGTGTATATATATATATATATGAATATATATGTATATATATATATATATATATATATATATATATATATGTATGTATGTATGTATACATATATATCCTTGAAAGATCATCGTCTGTCAGCTTTGAGGACCTAATTAATTGCCACTGGCTTCAATGGACAAGTCATGTTATTCATTTGGCATCCAAGGCACAAACCTATCAAAAGATTCAAGGACTGTGTAAAAGATTCTCTGAGTGCTTGCCACATTACTGAGGATGGGTGGGAAAAACTGCTTGTGACAGGGGTAACTAGAGGAGGACTTTGTATAGTGGTTGTGAGTGGTTCCACAAGAGACTAGTGGAATAGGTACAGATAAAACAAGCTGCAGGAAGTGGGGAATTAGTTGATCCTGAGCTTAATCAGTACTCATGTGATTAATGCAGATGAGTTTGCTTATCTATGGCAGGTCTGATTAGCCATCATAGGTGTCACCTAGATTGAGCACCTGCCAACTATGGTGAATTCCTTCAGCTCACTGACTTAAGTTGTGCTGTGTGCCAGAAGGTGTTATGGTCCAGAATGATGATATTTTGTCATTCTAAAAATAACCTTGTCATCAGTGGTGATAGAAAAGAAGGATATTTCATCATCCTAACCCTCGTGATTATAAAAACAACCTTTCCCCCATGTGGAGAGACCAGTAGACAAGTAATAGTAGTCAGTAGAAACAAACATCTGCCAGTACTCTGGAAGATCTAAACCAAACAATTTCAAATGCATCCTCACAAACGAAATTCCCAGAACCAAAATAAGCATTGACTTTTAAACAAAAGACAAACATTTTACACACACCATACCAATTTTCTGTAATTCACATTACAAAAAGAAAATACAAATTCTTGCTATTTATGTCAACACATCTCAAGTTTTTATTGTTGTTATCATTGTACGTTTATGCATTTTAATTTCTGTCATTTATAAGAAACACCATTACAAAAGGTATGCCAAAGTCAATCAGGGATGACCTGTCACATCAAAGCAAAACATCAACATCAGGAACAGCAAATGCATCAGCAGCAACTTCAAAATATACAAACAGATCAAACTGCTTACACTTGCCATTTCTGGTTACAATTCTGTCATATAGGAATAAAGTATCACTGCCAAAACTTGGGTTTGAATATGCATCACCAGAGAGCAAGCAAAATCGACATCATCTTGAACTAATTAGATCATGTGATGAGTAAAGGAAAAATATATATATGGGAATTAGCATCATTTGACTGAGTATTGTTTGAAGGCATTACTATTATTGTATCTTTCCCTACAAATGGGTATTACAAAAAATTCCGTCACTGGCTTTAAAAGCCATTACTGCTCAGATGACAACTAAGAGACAATAATTCAAAATCAAAATAACACCAGAAAAAGGACATAACTAAATCACTAGGTCATAAATGTTTGACAGGCTCATTAAAATCCTTAACAAAATGTACTTTGGTATAATTTACATGTTAAAATGATTTCCTTCATCATGGCCACACAATGGTAGTTCTTGTTTGTGAAGATTATAATACAGCATTTACTGTTTTAAATATGTTCTGTTTTCTTCAACTAATTTGTTATGCTGTTCCCTTTTGTGCTTTGCAGATTCACTAATAGCAGTTACAATGTCACATAAACAAAATATCTTTAAATATTTGTAATTATTTAAATGGCTCATAGATTTAGAATGAACTTTGCTATTGGTCAAAATATTTTTATAATTGCTATAACCACCATCTGTCCACAATTGACCAAATTTGGGCTGAAAGAGCAAGCAAGGCCAACAGTAGAGTTTTTCTACTGACACACATGCACACAACCAATCACTCTGTTGCTACCATCTATTTTGAAAATAATGTATGCTGACTTTAGTTTTCAGTGAAGGAGTCAGCCAGCTTAATTTAATAATTTCTTGCTCTTCCACAATATTCCTCTTTCCCAAATGAATTTCTTTTAAGATCTAACACTATATCATTCTCCATTATGGGTAAATTATTTTTTATCAATAGTGTAGTTGTCTTTTTAGCAACAAGATGACATGTATTATAATTATAAGAATGCACAAATGTTTAAAATAATTCTATTGTTATGATTTGAGCCATTAATTGAAGATTTAGAGAATGGTTAGGTACATTGCTCAATGCATAAATGAAATTGACATAAACATTAATATTTTATAACAAGTGGCATTTATAATGGAAAACGAAAAACACTGAATTGAAAAAAATATGTCCAAAATGATTTTTACACTTTAAGTTCAGTGAAGCTTCAAATAAAATAATAAAAGTTACAATGTAATGGTGAGTTAAACTCTCAAGAAGCAGAAAAGTGTGTGCGTATCTGTTAACAAAATATTTTCAATAAAAATGTTTACTAACCATTATGCTTCATCCTAGAAATTTAAATAATATTACAATATTCTTGAAAAAACATTCTTCTTTTACTTTGCTGTTATTCTCTATCTTGACTCATATTTCAACTTTTACATTTTGCTGTTTGACTAGGAAAAATAAGAAAACAGAAAAGAAAGAAAAAGTTGTCTTTTTTTTTATTTTTTTAATCAATTCACCCCAAGCAAAGCAATAAGGCCACTAAGGTGCAATGGGCTACTGAGAGTGAAATGAAATAAAAAGAATTTAGATGGAACCAGAAAGCCAATCCTAAACAGGAAACAACGGATAAACCTCTACTCCTGTTTGAAAGACCTGGGAAGGAGTGTGAATTGAACAATCTCAAACCTATCTATTCTGATTGAGAGAAAAATACTAAATAAAATTTAGAATTTAGGTAGATACATTAGATGTATAGAATTGAAGTAGACTTTAGATTTGTGGTTAAATACTAGTTGTGGCAAGTATAATGTGGCCAAGTTGAAAATTTAGGTCCAGACTTTGCTTATAATGAGTGAATTGTGTAATTAAAGTTTCTCCATCTTGAGAGATTTGTTAATTGGTTCATGGTTAGTTAATATAAGGAGTCAATATATATGAATAGTTTAAGAATATTATAAAATAATATGTCAACTATAGATATGAACATATAAGTAAGTATTGATTCATATATGAAAATGAAAACTATTCAAATAGCAAACACCTAATCCGAGGAATATCAACCACAGAGAAAAATCACAAAAAATTAAACCGCAGCAGTTATCAATATGTCACTTTATTCAGTAGTTTCTTCATTGAACTATGACAACATGAAAATAACTGACTTATTCCTCATTGTTTTTCTATTTTTTAAAGAATCCTTAATAAAATATGATTGTAGGTATTGTAATATATTCAGTAGATGGGATGGTAAAAGAGTGTCATGGTTGGTGTAATCAAAGGACATGTTTTACATATTCAGTAATATATGACATGATTAAATGATGTACGACATTGCAAATCATGTGGCCAACTAAGTACATGTTATAAGGTGCTGATGTTAACTTGAACAAAAAATTAATCTCTAAATCAACTAGTAAAGATTTTCATACAGATATTTTTTCATGGTTTCCAAGGATCTAATGACTTAAGATAAGGAAGTTTTTTCTCTTCTCTTTTGCTCAACCCAGATGATTTGAAATAAGATGTTTTTCTTAGTTCAATTTATCTTTCTATTCTATATCCAAATAATGTGAGGACCAGTAACAATTATCCTCTACAAACAAAAGAGTTATCCAAAGGGAGGTAATCATAAAACAAGGGAGTTTACTCCTGATTACTTTGTTACAGTTGTCAAATGTCTTTTACAGTATATTAAAATAAGATGAAGGAACTATTCGAAAAAGTCTTAATCCTTAAAAGTACAAAAATTTGTGACAGCAATATGAAAAAAACTCGGTAAAAAAAGTTCTGTGAAATTAATTAGGAGAGAAAATATGATTTTCAAAAGGTAAAAAGAAAAAAAAAAAGCTCAAATTCTGAACAGCAATCAAAAACACTGAGGATTAGTTTAATTCTTGTGCAGTGAAAACTTCAAAGCAAACAAAGCCATTTGAAGTGGTGATTGTGCAAGAAAAACAAATCTCAACAGACACACTGTGAATGACATAAATTTCTTTTAGAATAATTACTCTGATTATTTTACAAGTTTATTTCATTATGTGAAAAGGTTTTTTTCATTTTGTTCAAAAAGTAAAGGATTTCAAGCAAATGCAAATATGATTTAAACACTGTTTTTTTTTTCTTTTTTTTTTTTTTAATCAATTCACTCCAAGCAAGGCAACAATGTCACTAAAAGGCAAAGGAGCTACTGGGAGTGAAAGAGAATTAAAAGATTTTAAAAGGAACTAGAAATCCAATCCTAAAGAGAAAACAATGGATAAACAGGAGTAGATCCTGTTCAAAAACTGGGAAGGAGTGTGAACAAGGTGCTAAGCAAATCTATCTACTCCTATTGAGGAAAAAAAAAAATAATTAGTAAATAAAATTTCAGAATTCAGACAGAGACGTTAGAAGTACAGAGTTGAAGTAGACTTTAAAAGAAACCAAAAACCCAATCCTAAGCAGGAAACAAGAAATAAACCTTGTTGCAGGTGAATGTACATTTCTCAACTTGTTGCAGGTGTTAGTAATGCCTGTGTTTGAAATTGGAAATAATACCTGTCTCTTGAAATAAACACAACAAAATGGTGAACTTGGGATGTGTGTACACATAAAGATATTAAAAAAAATGACAAGAACCAATATATATGTAGAAACAAATGATAATGTATTAACAAAAAAAGTAATATGCAACAAAGACAATGATGTGTGTAACCACAGAATGTGAAAACTGTTTGTGCTCAAAATATGTGAAGGGGGTGAATGTGCATACATACATGTGTTGTGTATGTGTGGTTTGTTCATGTGTTTCCCAAAATCTGCAAGAGATTTACATGTTGACGATTAAGTGGATAAGATAAGAAAAGGCTATGAAAAATTATTGCAGAGTATTTATAGTCTGGAGAACACCCCCCCAGGAGCAGTTTATGAAAGTAGGAGGGGTTAATCCAACAACCTCTATTCTTTTTCAAAAGACTGGGGAGAAATGTGAACTTGTAATAAGATTCAATAACAAAATTAAGTTCAAAGAAATTTCTGTCATCTGTCATTTCTTAAAAATAAAATAAATATCTGTTATATGCTGTATGCATGAACACTAATGGGTATATGTCCCAAGCCTCATAAATATGTTGGACAGTATTGTAAGTGGGAGTAATATGCTGTCTAAGTAGTTCACCACTAGCAGTGATTTACC
Source organism: Acanthosepion pharaonis (assembly GCA_903632075.3). Classification (NCBI taxonomy): domain Eukaryota; kingdom Metazoa; phylum Mollusca; class Cephalopoda; order Sepiida; family Sepiidae; genus Acanthosepion; species Acanthosepion pharaonis. Next base: position 605,026 of record CAHIKZ030000791.1, read on the forward strand.
TATTTCATGTCGCTGGTGAGTATTATTATAAAGATTACCATTTCATTTTGGTTATTCCTCATTCGGTAACCCTTTCTAGGTTACAACAATATCAAATGACAGTAAAGCTGAGAAAGGTCATTAAAATTTCAAAATCTGTTCAGACAACTAATGAGAACATAATAAGTGTGCAAAATTTGGTTATTTATTTTTTTTTCTCATTCTGAGCTATTATTTATTACACCAACTCACATTCAAATGCTCAGAAAGAGAAATCAGAAAGCAAAGTTCAAATTCCAGTTGAATTCATTACATACACTTAAACACAAGTACCCTTGGGGAAGGTAATAATATATCTCTTCTCCTTCCAGCTATGGGCAAATAGCAAAACAGACTGGACCCTAAGGCCTTGGTTGGCAGCCAGTCTAGTAGAAGGTCTGTGTTCAAAACCTAATGAGTGACATTTGGAGATCTTGAGAAATGTGTGTCATTTGGAAACTTCTGAAAAGCATGGTTGGTTCTGAATAAATCTTTACTACAATAATCACATCAGATGTGCAAGTAGTCTGTCTATTCAAAGGAATGAGCTATTGAACTATCATACATTAAAATATATAGTAAAGTCCAATATATATATATAATTATTTATTTAAAAATATGATTCCTTTGCTACATAAGAGTTCTCATGTTTCAAAACAAGAGCCAAAAACTTCAATATAATTATTTGAATTAAAGTACCAAGTTCTGTTCCATCATCAAGCAAAATTTTGGGGATAACTAATTCTTGAAATTTACGCATTTTTATAGGCATATTCATTATTAAAATTAAAATTACTATGGTAATGGCTAGAGCAATTATTTAAAAAAAGGGGTGTAAGGGTTAATAATTTGTATCAATATCTCAGTTACATTCAAAGACGTCAAGTCAGGGTAAGGTTGGGGGTGTCTAAATTTAAAGCGAAAGACGACATCATCTAGTCTGGTTAACCATTAAGTGTCTATGGAGTTTTTTTTTTTTCCTGAAAGGGTTTTGTGTATATAAAACTGTCATAATTAGCTAACATTTGTTTTTTTGACGACTTCATAAAGGTTTTTTTTTTCTTTTTTTAGATGATTGGGTAGGGCTTTTAAACCTTTTATTTAGACTATGGAGTTTAAAATTTGTATTTATTATTTAATTGTTTGTTTTTTATGCTAATTATTTAATGCAAAAATTTAATGATGTCAGCAAAAAACTGTTAACTCATGTCTATTGTTTAATAAATTTTCATTATTTAGAAACTTGATAATGTGTAGTTTTTTATGTAGGCATAAAGGGCATGGGTCATCCCAAGTTTTACAAGTTCTAGTTTCATTTATAATTTTCCATTTTACTTTTGGTGTTTTATTCATTTCCTTCAAATGCCAAAAATATTTAAATAGAGATATCTGATTTCTTTTATTTATATTGTTGAAGGAGCACTTATGCTGCCTCCACCTGGTTTTAAATTCATTCTTCGTAGACCCAATGTATATCATATTAGTGTTAGAAGTTTCAATGGATGAGATAGTACACATTGGTATACCACAGATTTTACATGGCATATATTTTCCAATGGGCAGTCTTCAGGGTTTCTACAATGACATAATTTTTCGCTATTTTTGTCTAATTTAAATTTAGGGTTTTTATTAATACTATTTTGGCATGGGGGTTTATTCAGGATTTTATTGTTGTGTTTTTTTTATTATACTTTCTAGATTTTCAGTGCAACTGTAACTTAATTTTAGGGTGTTTTTATTAAAGATTTTATTAAGTCTGCTATTTGTAGGAAAGTGTTTTTCAATTAAGGCTAGGAATTTATGTCCTAGCTTAATACTAACCATTTAGTTGAACGGAGGGGTATACTAAATGATTTTTCATTTCCTGTTTTTCTTCTGGTTAGTACAATTGTTTCTATAATTGATGTTAGCATTTTTGTATCCGCTATTTTTTAGAGCTGCGTTATAAAAATTATTGTGTTGTTGGAATATTTCTTTATTAGCGGAGTTAATGTTGATTCTTTTCTCTATTGATGAGGGTATATGTTTAATTATGGATGGAGGGTGGTTTGACTTAGGGTGTACATACAAGGGGTTAGTGTTAGATTTTCTATAAGGTGTATATATATATATATATATATATATATATATAATAGTAATTGTTGGGGATAATTCCAAAGAGAACATTAATCCAAAGAGAGTTCAATGTAAGTAACAGGGCAATATAATAATAAGTAAAGAAAATCCTATAAAATCCACCTCAGTTATAATTTATTTCATGAATATATTTAAATATTCAACTCTTCAGAATGAATTTTTTTTTCTAAAAAACCTTCAATCTGAAGAGATGAATATTTAAATATATTTTCTTCATGAGAATGTGAACTATATAAAAAAATTAGTGAACATGCATAATATAATGAACAAGAACATGGACTATCTAATGGTCAGATTATATTTGCATATGAAGACTGCATGAACTGCATGAGACTCCAAATCATCCTATCGACATTGGATATTATGTACATTCACTAATATATACTTTAGCTCTGTTTCACAACATTGAGTACTGTATTTATAACACCTGAGGAAGAGATATATTTATATATGTGTGTATGTAGATTTTTATCCTATATATATATAAAATAAATGTGAATGTCACTGTGTCACACTTTTTCAATGAAAGGGACACAACTCTCTAACTTTTATCTTCTTCTATATAATAAATGCAAATATCACTTTTTCAACTTTACTCCTAGAGGGTGTAGCCCAACATATTATACCATTTTGGAATCAGGCCAACTCTGTGAGCAAATTAAAAACATTCCAGGCCAGATCTGGACCCACAATCATGAAATTTTGGATTCCCAAGTTTTCATCACTACGAATATTTTCAGCGATATTTGCACATGCTTTTTTGCGACAAATTTTTTTGTACAATAATAATTTTCCTAACTTGGAAATAAATTTGGGAATAATTTAAATTCATTGTGAAAGCCAGCGAAAGTCATCCATGAAATAAAAATAATTGTCTGTACACAAAGTAAGGACCTACATACATCAAATTGTCTTTAAATTAAATGGCAACAGAAGAATTATCATTGAACTTTTAAAGGGTAAACTTATATTCTAATGCAGTACTTAAATGCAGTGATCAATTTTGAGTTCTTCTGTAGTTTATTGTTGCCTCATCTACTCCTCCCTACCCATTGTGATGAAGGCCTAATCAAGAGTCCTCTGCAAGAGCTAGCTTAAATGCTACCTGATAGGGTTGCTTTTTAGCTAATATATATATATGCCTGACAATTGCTATACGCATGAAATTCAGAGTTTTCTAAATGGTAAGGAACAAATATATATATATATATATATATATAAATATATATATATATATATATTATTTTAGGATATTACATCGAAAACATGTCAAAATTGCTACACAATTGTAGTCGTGTTTTGATGTATATCAATGCATCTCATCAGGTAATTGTAAATTACAAATTCAGACTGCACATCAAAGTACATTGCAGTGCCAAGATGATACAGTAAAGATTCAGCACATATGATCAACAGTGTTATAAAGGCATTATTTAATTCCACCTATGAGTTAAGGGCTATCCCATGGGACAGGATCATGGCTGTGACATCTACAGACAAAGAATGCCAATCCCTGGTGGAACACATATGGAAGGAATTACCCAAGTCTCAGTATGAACTATCAGAGATAATCTCCCAATTTGGGTCAATGAGAGAAGTATCATACTGCCTGGAAAGAATAATAATAATGGACATAACTAGTCATATCCAAAAAGACAATGATTATTTTGGCCAGGGCTAGACGGGAGTATTTGACAGCTTAGAAACTAATGCAGAACATGCAATATAATGGCCCCATCACAACCTTGATGCCACCATCAAATCCTGAATTCTCATTCCAAAAGACAGTGATAGATTTCTTTGACCTTCAAGGGAAAAATTAGATGGTGTACACAGATTGGTATACAAGATGGGTAGAAGTTGCCTTTATGTCATCTGGGAAAGACAAATAAGCATTTCAACATCAAGTATCTATCACATTTTGATGTATGTCCACATGAAAAAAAAATTATCTGCAATATTAGTTTATGCGCTCAAGGAAGATAATCTTAACTAAAAGGTTACATTTTGTGAGTGCTTTCTGGCAAAATGTGCAGAATGCAATGTGGCTACATTTTAGTTAAGCAGCTGAATTAATCACCACAAATAGTTTCTGGTCTTCAAAAATCTAAATGCAATATCAATTGCTATCTACTGTCTTCTTGATTACTCTTTTATTGTTCTCACTCCTTAATAATTATTTTTTTTCTTATTCTTCACACTCAGTAATACCTTGTGTCTTAGTGGCTTTACTGCCATGTGGTGAAATGATTAACAAAAAGGTATAGTTACTGGGCAATTGAGAGTCCCCATGTTATGGAAGGATACCATAGTGAACTTATCATAGGTTACAGTGTCGTGAAGTTTGGCAACAATGGACTTAATTGGAAAATTTTTTTTTGACATCACTCCTACTGATGATGGTTATTTGAACTTACTGCAGGAATTCATCATGCTATGCATTCAAGAGGTATTTCAGGGATAGTTTTATTTTCAGCCTTATGGAGCACTTCTCCAGTACCATTATGACCTGAGGGCCCATACTGATGAAAAAATGCCAAAGTGACAGATTAGGCAAAGAAATAGCATTGAATATCCACCCACATTCAATAAACCTCATGGCAATCAACTTTGTATAGAGGATGGCTGAAAGATACAATTTATTGTGCAAAATCAGAAAAAATCATGGAAAGAATGTCTGCAATTCCATTGATTTGTCTTGTTGACAGTGTCCAGATCAGAAAGTTGGTTTGTAACACTGGGAATAATTTAAAATTATTCTAGATTTCTCTTTTTTAATCTTAATAAAACTTAACAGACACTTTACAAGTAAACAATTAAAATATGTATACATTTTCTGGACAATACTCAATACATTCTAAATTATTTTTAATATATTCACACAAAAATTGTCAAGTAACATGAGTAATTGATATTTTACTGTATTATAACAATTTTTAACCAAATATTTAGTGTATATAATATTAGTGGTAAATATATATATATATAAATTCCCAAGGGGATAGAATCCAGGTAGAACTCAATGTCCAGGACAAAGTAAGAATATAATATAAAAGGTTCAAACACTAATATTCCATGGTTCTAATTTATTACATTGGAATCATAATCACGATCCAAATCATCAGACCTACAAATTCAAAAAGAAAAAAAATATATATATGTGTATATTATTATATGATGTAAGGATTCATAACAAAAGAAACAATATATTTATTGTTTGCTCAAAAACAGCTTAACTTCATTAGACAAGTCAATATATGTGTTTTCATTCTTTCTTCTTAGACATGTCCAGTTGAGACTGGGATGAATCTAATATTTACCCAACTTTTTTATGTATACAACCTCATGCACATTATTTATATATGTTTATATATATCTGAAGACATTTTCCTTACACACACACTTTTGACTTTCATTAGAGCCTGAAGAAGCTGAACGTAACTCTAACATATGTCATTGGTCAAACAAATTGAAAGCTTTTCATTTTATCTCATTATCTCCATTTTTATTTCAGATACATCCTAAAAACATACATACATACATACATACATATATATATATAATATGCAATTACACATTTTCACACATATACACCTTCTGGTCAGTTTTTATTGCCATAGATGATGCAGTGATAATTACTTTGGTCTTTTCCTCCTGCAAAAATAATCTTGTTCTTTTATTGTTCTCTGTTCTTAATAATGTTTTTTTTTCTCTTATTCTCTCACACTCAGTAACCCATTGCATCTTATTGGCTTTATTGACTTGCTTGTGATGAAATGATTATATATATATATATATATATATACACATACATTAGTATATCAATAAGTCTGTAGAATAAGGATGATTCATTTTACATAAACATTTTTTTAACATAATTTCCTATCTTCCTAATGTTCTTAATTCAGTGATGAATATCATATAGATTATCTTATATATAAAGTACAGTGTTTGTGTGTGTCCAAGCAACTCCTCCACTCCCACTGGTCCAATTTCAATGAGTCATAGCTCATTCAAAAACTCTAGGAAATTTAGGAGCAGGAAATGATGAACTCAGATTCAGATTATGTGAGGTTAAATATATATATTAATATATTATACTAGCCATTTCTGTTGCTTTCATAGTTCAAGGGAGTAACTCTTATTTTCCTGTTGTATCCAAGATTGCAGTGCACGTTTTATTATAAACTAGCTTAATAGCCACCCTATTGGGTGGCATTTAATCTAGCTCCTTTGGAGGACTATTGGTTTGGCCATCATCACAATATTACTTTTGTTTCAAATATTTCAAGTAATGAATATATCTTACTTGGCAAAGCCTGCTAGTACATTATATAATATAACTTTCAGATCAAAATTCTGTTATTAACAATGTATCAGACTACAAACTTATTTATCTATTCTTGTGTGTGCATGTGTGTATGCAAGAGAGAAAAGGAAGAGGCTGGCTTTTCTAATGTATTATCAAAGTGTTCCAGATAAACAATTTATATGTGAAAAGTTTGCAGATAGATAGTGGTTTAAGACAAGGATGTGTCTTCTCACTGAACTTATTCAACCTATACAGCGAGGTGATTCTGAGAGAATTAGAAGCCCTACAAGGACTACTAGACATTTTAATTCTTTATCAATTACTGGTTATAACTGAAGAATTCTTTTCTTGTCTTAAAGCAAAGAGTTACTCCAAGCTAGAGTTTCAAACTCTGTGAAGGTCTAATATAGGAAGTACATGAAAAAATAGATAGTCATTTTTTATTTAATTCCTATAGATAGACAATATAATTGAAACTGATTTTTTTTACCTGTATGGTAAAAAAAATCATTTTCAATTATAGTAGAAAAACAGAAAGAACTAGATAAAGAACAGTCGGCAACCCTACTCCTAGCCTTAATGTACATTGATTTCAACCTAACATATCTGTTACTCTCTCATAGTATTAAAAACAATTTTGTGTCTTAAATTTGGTTTAAAAATATCAAGTTAAATACCAGTACATCAAAACAGTGGTAGCCTCACGTTACTCTACTATTTTCATATAAACAAACTACATGCCAGTTAAAACCTTCACAGCTAGGACCCACCATCCCACATAAAGAGTCAGCTAATACTCATTCCCTTCATATTCCATTGGTAAGGAGGAAGTTCTATTCAGTTTCTTCTCTATAATTGTTACTTTGTGGAACAGACACCTGGGAAGATATTTTTTCAATCGCTACAATCTTAACATCTTCAGGTCTACAGTCAACTGTTATCTATCTGTTGTGAGGGAGAATATTTCCCTACAAGTTTGGACTCGGCCGTAGGATGAAAGACATAGAAATACTCCTACATCAAGAGGAGTAGCAGGAGCAGCAGTAGCTTTTGCTGAAAACAGTCATTCACAGCTAAACATTTTCTCCACTAGTTTCTATTCTACATTATGTTTCCCTGTACCAAAAGGTAATAAACTTGTTGTTAAACCAATTCCAGTTTTCTAATGTTGTTTTTGATAACTCCGTTACAACACTATCCTACATATGCCCATAATATAAACTTCTTACTTCCTTCCTTTACCTTTTTACAACAACCCTTTGCCTTGTTTCTTGGTTTGGTTGTTTTAGTTTAGTGGTATATCAACCTCCATGAGTTATTTAATGCCAAAATGGAAATATTTTGTACATAATCTTATGGCTTCAACTACATATGATTTGAGTGCAATTTCATGCCTTCAACTAGAGCTATTTTATACATAATTTTATACATTCAGGGTAAATGTATTAGAGTGGTTCTTGGGCCTTAAATTAGGTGAACAATACTATTAAAATATGCAGAATAATTACTTTATTTATAATAGTCCACAGCCTCATGATGAAAATGTTGAATTTATTTAACAACTTCAACTTTGTCAATGTACTTAATTCAATGGTGCATATTAATTATATCCATTGGACCTTATAGACTAAATTTTTCAGAACGATTCAGCAGATAATGATGTCATGCTGTGGACTTATTGATGCATTCTCATATGTAATGCTGGAACAGTATTGAAACAGATATGTTTACCAGGTGGAGGATATAGATGTAACATTACCTTGTCTCCAAAGTAGAGAGTTGATATCTGAAACCCAATAATTAGCACATCAGTGACATAGCTTGAATTTTATTAGAAAGAGGAGAAGGTTGATCTGCCTAAATAAATAAGCAAGGACTCAATTCTCTGTTCAAACTGAGTGATTTGATATTAAAGTGTAATGAGAGACTGAATCATTTGAGGTATCAGACTGAATAGAAGAAAAAAAATGGATAATGTCTGTTCAAAAGAACCATGATATAGCCATTGTATTGTCTGTAACTTTGAGAATAGTCATTAACAATGCCAAACACTATTTGGTTGCTCAAATTTCTTGGCTTATTTAAAGCTCTGATTTATTATTCAGCCTTGTTAGAAATAATTTGTGAAAAAGAGAAAATAAATACAGACCCATTTCTGCCTTCCATCAGCATGGCAGATGCTATCCCCCAGGAGAGTGACTTATTTTTGGCCTAATGTTCTCTGCTGACATGAAGTGGAAAGATTATATTAGGTTTGCTGTTAGGAAAGTTGGTTCACTGTGCCATGCTAGACAATTTTTCTCTCCAGAAAATATCTTACATACTTATAACTCTACCATTTGTCCATGCTTCAAATATTGCTGCCACATATGGTCTGGCACTCCTGCTAAATATTTAGAGATTCTTGATAAAATACAAAGAATGATGTGCAATGTTATTGTACTTTTTCCATTGTAACATAACTTCCCTGTGCCTTTCCTATAAATAATTTCATGATAATTGTTCTGATGAGCTTTGCACCTAGACCTTATGAATTTAAGTGCAGTACTAGATTAGCAGCTAGGTCTCACCATTTTACAGCTGAATTGGGTAGAAGTAACCATAAGTTTTTTGCTAACAGTTTCTTTTCTTGCACTTATTCCAGAAAAATTTAATTCTCAAAAATTTAAATGCAATGTCAATTCTTATCTACTGTCTTCTTGATTCCTCTTCTTTTTTTTGTTCTTGCTCCTTAACAGTGTTTTCATTTTCTTATTATTATTCTTTAACAACCAGTAGACCGTTGTGTCTTAGTGGTTTTATTACCTTACTTCATGGGAAATGATTAAAAACAAATAAATAAAAAAATGAAATTCTCACTCCTACAAATCTACAGATGACAGAACTTTTTATTAATGTTTACCTGGATTTTTTTTTTAATCATTTCACTCCATGCAAGGTGATGATGCCACGAAGATGCAAGGAGTTACAGGGAGTGAAAGAAAGTGAGGAGACTAGTGTTTAGAAAGAACAATAAAAGAACTGATTTCAGGATGACAAAAGATAGTGATTGATATTGCATTTGAATTTATAAAAAATTGTAGGTGGCAGAGAATCAGTAAACCAAAAGAGAGTTCCACAATTGAGAAGTGCAAGAAAAGAAACTATTAGAAGTTATAGTTACTTCTAGCTAATTCAACAGTAAAATGATAAGACCGTATTGCCAATCTGGTAGTACACTTAAATTCCTACAGTCAAGGTACTAAGAGGTAAAGTTTATTAGGACAATGAAAATATTTATAGAAAAGGTAGAAGGAAGGTTGATCTATTTTTCCAAAATGAGTGCCTCTTTAAGTCATACTTGTAGACAAAAAAGCTCTAACTGAAGGTGAGGTGGAAAAATCTGGTTTTAGGGGACCATATCTGGAGCAATAATGGTACACACTAGTATCATGATAATTTACAGAGAACATCATTGAATGAAAGGGTTGAAGGCAGCAGCATATATTGGATGCCTGAGCCAGACTATCACTGATTTTAACACTTTGTTTTGCTTAGCAATGTTGTAGTTAGATAGCTTGCCACCATAATATAGTTTGGAATTACCTGAGCAGTTAGTGTACCTGTTACTGGAAAAATAGACCAGTTCAATGAGTATGTGGTGAGAGAGACAAATAAATAAAAATAAATAAGGAAAACCAATACTTCACCATCCCTAAAAATACATGGATAATAAAAATCACCAGGCAAACAAAGCCAAAGTTCAACCAATCAATCAGAAAACTTTCACAACCAGTATGTAAGAAAAGAATTTCAACAAATAAAAACAAAGAGACCAAAATTTCCCCATATAGATAATTCAACCAACCAATCAGAAAGCTTTCACATGAAGGATATCAGGCCACAAGCCAATGAGAAGCAAGCAGCCTTTTTCAAAGCAGATCTATAGATGTGTATATAAACAGATAAAAAATAATCAAAATCAAAGATTAATTTTGTCCATTCTTTGATGCTGCAATGATCGTAACATACCCAGAGACAAAATACGACATTTGCATGATTAGCTAGTAATCCTACACAGCTTAACCATTAGACCAGTTCTCAGTTTCATCTGACTCAGTCCCAGTCTGTCTTGAAGTCAGAATGCTATGTTCGCTTATCCAAATTTGCTCTTGTGTATCAATACTAATTCTTAGTTTGTGAACTTTCTGCCACATAATTGTTACTTTGCTTTATTACTGTTAATTTGCCTTGCATATATTGTTTGTTTGCTTTATATTATTTTATTTGCCCTATTCTTTACTTTTTATTGCTTATTACAAAATTTGTCAATTTTGTTTGTTGGGCTGTTCTGCCATTTATTTTACATTTAACCCTGACTCTACAATCTTATCATATACACTGGTGTGCAAAAGTTTTGGGCCAACAACATAAAATGATTATACACCCTTTGGACAAATTTGCTCATCTGTTTGCATTGCAATGTTTCGGCCATCATATTTTGATCTTCCTCAGGTTTTGCAGTTTAAAGAGAACACAAATCTCTTCATATACATGTCACAACTAGTGTCTATGAGCTATTTGAATTCTTTTCCCCATTTAGGAGAGAGGAAGTCCAATAGATCACCAATAACTATATTCTATTTTAATGGGAAATTATTGTAAAACACTATGTCTTCCCCAATTTATAAGCAGAAGTACACATGCATGCTGGGATTTCTTCCTAGCCAATAAAATAGACAGGTACATGATTTCATCTGACTCAGTCCCAGTCTGTCTTGTCTTAAAGTCAGAATGCTATGTTCGCTTAACCAATTTTGTCGTAGTACTGCTGCTTTGCCTCATTACTGTTAATTTGTCTTACATATATTGTTTGCTTGCTGTATATAAATTTTTTGCCCGGTTCTTTTCTCCTCTTTTTCTTTTTTATTGTAAACATTGTAAATTCTGTTTGTTGTGCACCTCTCCCATTTATTTACATTTAATAATGGCCATTTACTCTATATTATCTTACATATGTGCCAGGAGTTTTACACTTGAACTTGTCAAACTTCAACATCTTTATCTTTCTGTATTATTATATTGGGCATAAAAAGATTTGTTTTGTATTCTATAATTTTCTTTTAATCATTACGCAAGGCATATATACACCTAAATCAATTATACCTTATATATGCAGGTAACAGATGTTGTCAGAAGATAGCTTACTAACCTCCTATAGGTACATTAATGAACAATTTTCGTTGTCTGTTTTTTTTCTAGAGATAAGAGTTTTCCTTTTTTTATTATTGACTGCATCTGACAATCACTGAAGAACAGATTGGTTAAAACATTGTTTTTTCTATATTCCTGTCATCTGCAGTTAATAAGTTAAATATTGGTTGTTTAATATAAAGCAATGAAAATAATGAGAATATTAAATGGAAAAGAGCAAAGTGTAAAAGTATGATACATGAAGATGTTAGAACCTGTTGACAGGAATTAAATATCAGTTCAACCACCAGAACATTTATAATTTGTTCTGTTGCTACATTACAAACCTGTATTATTTACTTCATCTTTGTGTGTCCTTCTTTCAGTTGAGGCCCTTTTAAATTGGTCACTGTTTTTCACCACTTCCTTAGTTATCACCAGAACTGGCACAGTAAATCATAGGCCCAAGCATATGGTTCATATTTTTCTCAATCTCCTAAATCTTATCCCTTATGATAGCATCACCGGTATGTAACCTTTAAAACCTTTTCTCTCTGCATTGGTCTCTCTTATGCTATTATTTGAACATTTGTTTAATATGGCCTGTTTTGCAGATGACATAGCAGATAGTAACAATGAGCTCCAGGACTTGATCAACAAACTTTTTGAAAGAGCAGGAAAATATAGAATGTAGGTCAGCTCCAAGAAATCCAAAGTAATGGTCAATAGCACAAACAGTAACATCTATGTCAAAACTACCATGAATGAGAATTCACTGGATGAAGTGTCCAGTTTTAAATACTTAGAAGCAATCATGTCTAAAGATAGTACCTGCAACTCAGAAATCTGTACACGGATTGCCACAAACATGATCAGTGATGGCCAAATTGGCAAGAATATGGAAGAGCAAAATCAGCTTTCAAAGGAAGTACAGACTGTACAAGTCTCCATTCTCCTATATGGATGTGAAACATGGACACTGTTGACACAAATAGAGAGAAGAATTCAAGCATTTGAGAACAAATGCATGAGAAAACTGATTGCCATCTTCTATTGGGAACATAAAACCAATGCCTTTGTATGGAAAAGAGTTGAAAGTTTTGTGGGCCACCAGGAACTTCTTGCCACTGTCAAATGGAGAAAAAAGGCATGGTTTGAATATGTTACAAGGCATGACAGGCTGTGCAAGAGCATCATACAAGGCACCATTGAAGGTGGATGTAGGAGAGGACACCAACATAAAAAACTGGTTGGACAATGTCAAACAATGGATAGGTATGACTATACCAGAACTGCTGATGGCTGCCATTGACAGACCATTGTGGAGGAGATTCAGTGTGGCTTCTGCATTCAGATCCCCCCTACAATTACAAAATCAAGGGGATGATAATGATGATTAATATACCCATCTTTCATATATTTATTTTACTGCCTTTATGCTGAATCCTTTTCACCATGTGTTCACTGTTTACACACTGTTTCCAAATGTAACTTTCTTTCTTTCTAGGAAGCTATCAAAGCAAACTTTATACATATTCATGTTAGCAAAATATTTTCTACCTTCTTTTAAACATTTTGACAAATGATGTTGATTTTATATTCAAGTCTCCAGTTGCTTTTGTCATATTTCTTTTTGCCCTTTTGTTTGTTATTCGGACAAAACTAGTCTTACATGTGTATTTGTTTTTTTTTCTAGTTTTACATTTTCGGCTATTAATAAAACTGCTGATGAACAGGACTTTTCTTCAAAATTTTAATTATCCTAAGGTGTTTATCTGACAGTTTGTTTTGGTTTGCTTTATGGCATATCAACCTCAATGGGTTATTTCATGCTGACAAGATTTTTATTGCTGGTAATATTTTTTTTTCAAAAAGTATTGCTGGTAATATTTTTTTCAAAACTATATTGCTGATATTAAACCCTATTTTTACACATTTTGACCCAAGTTTAGGGGTTAACTATTTGCCTATATCTGGGACCCTAACAAGTGCTACACCCTGGGTCAGGGTGAAACTGGGAACACCAGAAATTAAGAGAATTATGCTTCTCAAAACCTCCTGATCAGAGGCCATGCTGTTGGATGTAGTTTATCGGCATACCCAGGACATTATCTGACAGTCTTCAGGTCCACATGCATATCAGACAGATGGGAGGCAGAACATAATTATTTGATAACTCATTAAAAATTTGATATTTTATGACAAGATGTTTGATAAGAAATTATAGGATGATCAAAGTTTAGAAATTACGATATATACACATATATCAATCTTGAATATAAATTGACACTCAGATTTATTTTATTTTTTAATAATTTCATCACAAGCAAGGTGATAAAACTTACTGAGATAGAAGGTGTTACTGAGTGTGAAAGAAACAGATATTATTGAAAAGAAAGGACAATAAAAGAACAGAATTCACGGAGACAGAAGATGATGATTGGCATTAACTGTTTTACTGTTCTATGGTTCAAATATGAATGATGGAAATTGTTGTCATGTTTAAAGGGTTAACAGCTAATTATCTTGCATCTCAGCTTCAGTTACTTTTCCAGCAACATAAGATTACCTTCCTTTGCCTTTTCTATAAATACTTTCATAGTAATTGTTTGGATGAGCTCTTTGCTATGGTACCAAGACTTTATGAATATAAGCACAATACCAGACTGAGTTGAGTTGGCTAAATGTAACCATAATTTCTATGTCAATAGTTTCTTTTATCACACTTCTTGCTTGTGGAACTTTCTTCCAGTTCCATGCTTTCCAGTCAACTTTAATCTTCAAAAACTTAAATACAATGTCAATTGCTATCTACTGTCCTCCTGATTACTTTTCTTTTGTACTCACTCCATAGTAGTGTTTCTGTTTTCTAATTCTTACCCACCTTGTGTCTTAGTGTCTTTACTGCCTTGATTAGGGTGAATTTGATTAAAAAAATAATTTTAAAACATCTGACTCTCATAAATAGAATATGTTAGCATCTATAGAAATTTATTGCAAATGATTTTACTACAGGAATGCATAAGAAATTATTTAGCTTTTTATGGAATCTGGATATTATGGCTAGGATTTATTAGCAAATAATAAAAGGAAAATCATTTATTAGCAAATAAATGGAAAAAGCATCTAGGATTTATGAATAGAAAATCATTGAAAATCCATTTTCCTGATATGATTCTAATAATGACTTTACTATAACTCTTTATGGAACCTGAATATTATGGCTAGGATTTACTAAACAAATCCATCCAAACTTTCATTCCCTCTAATGATTCCATATCTAGTGATATAGCAAATATTAAAAGCATCTATAGAAATTCATTGGAAATGACTTTACTATAGGAATGCATTAGAAATGATTTAAATACTAGCTCTTTATGGAACCTGGAATATTATGGCTAGGATTTACTAAACAAATCCATCCAAACTTTCATTCCCTCTAATGATTCCATATCTAGTGATATAGCAAATATTAAAAGCATCTATAGAAATCCATTGGAAATAATTTTACTAGTGGAATGCATTAGAAATTCAAATAATATTACCATTTTTTCTTGTGCATAATACAAGAAATTTTCAATAAAGATTAAGGGCAAAAAAGTGTGTATTATATATATATATATATAAGAGATAGAGTACACATTTTCAAGAATTTTTTACTTGGCTTAAAAAACTTCTTATTTGAAAAGAACAAGATTTCAGATACACTCAGCACAATAGATAATAAAAAACAAAGTAGGCAGGTGTTGATAACAATTGTTTATAAAAGGTATTTGATATGTTGGCCATATTTATTTCTCTCTTCATTCTTAATGAAAGATAACTTTTATTTTCAAAGTTTATTAATATATAGAATATAATAAAGTCAGAAAAGTATGATAGATTAATTAACACCTTAAAATGAATTATATGTCTAGTTAGCACCTTTCCCGGAAAATTTGAAAATAACTTTTGAAATAGAAATTAGGAAAAGAAACATGTAATGGCTAAACAACTGATTTATTTTTATTCTTTTAGTGAAACATATGTATGACATACAAATTTTAATGAATAATATGACACAACTTTTCAAAAAATATTTACATAGGGATGGTTGTATTCTGAAGTAGTATTATATTCAACGATGTATTTATTCTGCTCTTCAGCTTCAGAAATACATGGTTGTATTACACTCATCACATTAGGCACAAGAAAACATAATACATCTAATACTAATAGCTTAAAAATATAAATAAAAATTAAGTCAGTGTATATTATTCATAGAAGAATAGTTCATAGTTTTATATATATATATATATATATATATATATATGGCTAGATTTTAATTACTGTAGTTGCGTGGCCTTTATATCTTAATTGGTAATGCAGTCTAATGTTAAGATAATTGTGCAAGTTTAAATCTTTCCAAAAACTTTAATTCTAATCTGCACTGCTTACTTAAAAATTGTAGTATAAGCCTTGTAGGAATCTATTTTAGAGATAATATTGTGAACCATGAATGGGGTTATATGCATATGATACAGTAGATACAATTTCTACCTAGATCCAGCAGCAAGGCCTCTATCAGGAGGTTTTGAGGAACATGAAACAACCTCTTAATTACTGTTGTTCCCAGGTCCACCCTGACCCACTCAGGGTGGTAGCACCTGTTTGGCAAATAGTAAATTCACAAAAAAAAACAATACTATGAAAGTATAAAAATACATTTTTATAGTAAAAATACCAGCAATACATTTTTATATATATATAAAAAAATAACCAACAATACCTACTTATAGCAGAATTATCAACAATACATTTTATCTGTAGTTGAAGATTGTGTTCAAAATTTTTAGACCAGCATTAAATAACCCAAAGAGGTTGATATTCCAATAGATAAAATCAACTGTCTACCTGGAAAATCAGGCAAAGATACTCCCGATGAGTTAAGAGTGGAATTGGAAGAGAATTTGCTTCATAAGTAGTAGACGACAGCACTTCAAATTGATTGAAGAGGGGAGGGACTGAGATTTGCAATGAAAGGTTTCAGAAACAAGATGAAAGAAATATTTCTGAAAAACTTAATTGCAATTGATAATGTGTTATCTAAGATATTCAGAAGAATCATTGTTAAAAGCCAATCATCAAAAGCCCATGAGATCAATGTCAGCATTCCTTAGAGTTTTTTCCTCAATCCTACTTCCTTTCTACTTTATATTAATGATCTGCCTAGGAACATACTCCAATCTTTAGTGAATATCTATGCAGATGATACCACAGTTTACAGGTACACCTCCATAAATCTAGATGACCAGAATCTAGCAGCTCATCTCATTTTTGACCTAGTCTTGGTGGTTGTGTGGGAGAAGGACTGGTTTATAAATTCAATATGTCCAAAACCAAACTAGTAACATTTCACCACCACCAAGCAGATCCTGAAATTTCACCTATCATGATGGATGCACCATTGCCTTGTACATCTATTGGGACTCAACCTCTCTTGTAACATTGTGGAACTCTTATATACAATCTATTACTAGAGATGCTGTAAAAACAGTCGGCAAATATCTTACTTACCCTGCTATATTTTTCAAGAGCCAGATCAAAACCAAAATGGAGTATTGCTGCCATATCTGGACTGGATCTGCACAGTCCTCACTTGCCTGTCTTGCTAAGAGTTCAAAAGCATCTACTTGGTTTTGAGAGTGATGAATCATTTTCCACCCTATAACACCTTTCCTACAGATGAAACATTGCAAGCCTCTTACAACTCTATCACTGTTTCTTTGGCAAAGTTACATTCCTTGGTCCCACCAGCCCTGATCTTTTACAGCTGAGACCCACCATGCTACATACTCAAAGGGGGAATCATCCCCATTACCTTCATATACCATTAGTAAGGAGTAAATTCCACTCAGATAGCTTCTTCCCAAGAACTGCTGTTTTGTTGAACAGTCTCTCGATATTTTCCTGATCACTACAATCTTAACCTTTTCAAGTTTACATTAACTGTTATCTTTCATACATAACCTCATAAATTACATGTCTTGCTTTTTCTTACTCTCATACAACACTATACAGTAACCCTCTACTTTGAATGGTTCCTGGACCTTATACTGGTTGAACATTAGTACCAAAACATGATGGAGGCATGGTGCAGTAATGAATAGTGGCTCCGATTGAGGAATTGGAGAGCCAAGTTCAAATTCCTACCAAGTTTGTTACATTTACTTATATGCAAATACCCTTGGGAAAAGTATGAATCCATCTCTTATCCCCCAGCTATGGGTAAATAGCAGGACAGACTGGATTCTATAGCCTTAACAACTGATCTAGAAGGACATATCTGAAATCAAAAACCTCTAACTCACCAAACCACAATTGGCCAAGTGTGATGAGTACAGCTATATTCCTGAAGATATGGATAATCAGGGAGGGGTTTCTCCAAGAAGTAAGAAGACCCTTAATCTGGATCTAGGTCTGTTCTAATGAGTTTTCATCCCTGTTACCTTAGTATTAAAAAATAAAAAGAATCGACTGAATGGTAAACAGAATCATGCTATAGAACTAATGAGGTCTCTATTATTTTTCACCTTTCTTTTTACACAAACACATATATAAGAACATATATATTGATGGAACACTAAAAAAAAAAACTTGTAATTTTAAGAAGCCAGAGATGTTGGATGATCTTCTAGGCATGTAGAATTGATTATTCCAGGTGTAAAATGAATGAAAAAGATGGAAGCAGAAGGGATAAGGAGATAATATTTTTAAATGGACAGGCATTATCCTCAGCACTTTCCAGATCAAATTAATGAACCAAAAGGAAGATGGAGAGTTTTTGCTGCAGGTCTTTGCAGTACCAGCCTAGGAAATTTATGTGTGCACATCAAATGAGGATATGTGAAAATTGTTCTTTAAAAAAAAAAAAAAGAAGTTATTTTGGAGGGTTTTTGAAAAGGGGGTATCCATCAGCAAATGTTAGTTCTTTCTTTGTTTTTTTTTCTGCTGACTATTCATTTTCATTGCAAACAAAAAATGGTTCAATGGAAGATAGCAGATCATTGTTGTTGAAAGAATAAAATGAACCCCTAATATAGGATTCAACTTGCAAAAAGTATTTTAAATCATCTCTCATAATATGTTAAAAAAAAAAGCATTCAGTTTTCAGTTAAGAGATTGTGAACTGTAATTATTTTCACTTACATTTTATGTTAACACTTTGAATCAAGGACTTTAAACTTAGCCACCAAATATGTTTTTATTATTGATTTTACTCTGGTCAGTTTCCACTGGTAGTTTAAAACTAGATGTCATGAAAATATTATATAAGATAAACAAACAACATTAATTAAAACCACACTTGCAACACAATGCTACTGCCAATGTGAAACACATCCGTTTACCTTCTATTCAATAACAGTTGCTACTTGCTACTAGCGCATTGTGTATTGGTTAACAATCAAAAGCAAATGCTTTTAATACAACATTGAAAATCTGACTTGTAGTTGCAAAAAAATAGAAATTGCAAGAGACTGACACATCTACACAAAAAAAACAATACCCTGTTCAGTGGCAAAAGCTGCTGGTGGCACCAGGGGTGGCAGTACCACCTCTAGTCACTGAAACTGTGTTACCTCCCCTGGTTGGTAGCTGACAAAGGCAGGATATTGCACATGCTTTTACATGTTGTATGGAGAAAATTAAGTAATAAGTGAAATAATTAAGAAACCTCAATATCATAAATATTTCTTATCAATGATTTATATTTCTTTTGACACCTATTTTGCTCTGTTGAAAAGAACAAGGATTATAAATTTATTAAGATTAAATTGAAGAATCTATAAAAACTGATAGAAAATAAAATTGCATTGCCTTCATTGACAATGACAATACATGCAATAGGATTATGACTTTTTTGTAACCCTATGTTCATGTATCATAAATCAACTTTTATTCAAAAGTAATTAAAGAAGGAATTAACTTGTTTTAGTTCTTGAAAAAGGTCACCTCCAAACTGAGAATTTGATTTTGCCATATACACAATAGAGGGAAAAAATTTCACATGCTTTATTTTTCAATTTTCTAATGATGGAATTGGATAGTACTTATGTATATTTTATACATTTAACAGTTTATAGCTATAGGATAACATACAAAATTACAAATAAACAAAATCAGGTTCTAGAAGGCTCCAGGAAGTTCTTGAAAGTCCCAGCTGGCTCCAGAAAGTAATAGCATTACTATACTTATATATAATGTCATAAATTTTATATTGGGGTGGGGTGATATCTTTTTAAAAATAAACTAAATTAAAGATTTCTTCATTATTTTTAACAAAAGTTCATCAAATTATGATGCAGGAAATCAATTATTTTACAAAAAGTTATAATCATAATGTACATACCAAAGGCTGGTAGATACTGTGAGAAAATTTTCAAAAAATGACCATCTTTTGATGCAGTAACACTCATATCTGAATATTGTCTATGTCTGAACTATAGACAATAACATAAGTTATAATAAAAGCTCAGTATGATAAATGACTCCAGTGCAAGTCAGGCCACAAAGACACACATGTTTTATTTTTTGTTCAATTAGAAATATTTGAGAAGTCACATTGTTGGCTTTCAAGAAGCTGGATGATCATTTTAAAGAATTCTAAAAGTATTTATTCAAAGTATTTTGTGGTAGAATTTGTCTTCTATATAAAGAAAAAATGATTTTAGTATAAAAATAATAGAAAATAAAACTAAGGAAATACATGATGAATATTGAGAGATAAATAAGTTAATATTATTTATAATATTTACATTCAGACTATTGTCCTGATCTTTGTTGCTGTTATCACAGTGTTTCAGCTGTAGGTTACCCTTCATCAGGGTAACCTAATTTTGAACTGAACCCTTTATTTAATCTACGGGATAGACTTTTCTCATTCCACTGCCCATGTCTAGGTATATCTTATCTACTTCTTATATTTAGTGCTGATTAGTTATTGATTTCCTGTTTCTACTGAATTCAAGTATACATTACCTGGCCCAGGGATTGAATTCACAATTATTATGTCACCAAATTTCTGAACCAATGCTTTATTCCACTAGTCTATTGTCCCATAGGAATTCTCTGTAGTAAACTTGGAGCCTTAATCGTAATCTGTCTGCTGATTAGTGCTGTTGCTGCTTGTCATGTTTGGCTGCTTCTGCTGAAGACTTGCTCTCATTTGTCCTCCTTTCTTTATTAATGATTCCCATATTGTATTTATTTCTATGCTAGGCCAATTAAGGAGGTCCTCATGCTAGGCTATGAGGACCTCCTAGTTGGCCTAACATGATGAGCTCCTTTGTAGGCCTAGCATTGTGATAGATGAGGACAATAGTCTGAATGTAAATAGTATAAATAATGATAACTTCTCCTCCCAAAAATTCAGACAGAAACAAGTCAATTTCACAAAAAGCTTATTCAATCTGTCCTTTTTAACTGTTTTTTAATCATTTCACCCTAAGCAAGGCAATAAAGCCACTAATATGTGAGAAGTTACTGAGCGTGAAAAAATATGAAAAGAGAAAAACATTATTAAGGAGAGAGAACAATAAAAGAACAGGAATTAAGAAAACAGAAGATAACAATTGACATTACATTTAATTTTTTTTAAGATCAAAGTTAACTGGAAAGCAAGCGGCTAAAAGAGAGTTCCACAAGCAAGAAGTGCAGGTTAAACTGTTAGCATAGAACTTACAGTTACATTTAACCAATTCAACTGTAAAATGATTAAACCTTGTTGTCAATCTAGTACTGCACTTAAATTCATAAGGTCTAGGTACCATAGAGGAAAGTTAAACAGAATAATTACCATAAAAGTATTTATAGAAAAAACACAAGAAAGCTATGTTAAGGTGGTGGGAAAGGGACTGAAACTGAGACACTGGGTCAGGACCAATAACATTGCAGATTCTTCTTTGTATTTTATCAAGAATCTCTAAATACATTGCAGAAGCACTAGATCAGATGTGCCAGTAATATTCAATGCATGGATAAATGGTAGATTTATAAATGTGTAAGATAGATTCTGGTGAGAAAAATTGTCTAGCATGACACTGTGAAACAACTTTGCTAGCAGCAGAGCTAGCTTCATGAAAATCAAATATTATTCACTGCTTTTCAAGTTTTGTTTAGACAGTCATATACAGAACATTGATCAAAGATTAATAGTCAGTAATCCATTTCATTCATGACTTGGATTTGCAAAGATTTTAGAGGTGATTCATTAAAGAACTTTTGATGGCTAATAAGACTTACGTAGAATCCCAGCAGAAAAAGTTTGGAATCCAGAAGGGGAACTAATTTTAAAGCATTGCTTTCTCTCTTCAGCACTCATTCTGCAGATTGCTTTAGATAGAGAAGTTGCCTTGAAAATTTCATATCACTATGTCTTTCTCTTGACAATTTCTGTTGTTCACTGACAGTTGTTGCTTGAGTCCATAATGGATGAAGGTCTTTTAAAGAAGTTCCAATATCATTTGTGATATCCTACTGATTAGAGATCAGTTCATTTATCCGAAGGATAGACAATAATCTCCCATCTTCCATATGTGACCTACTTACTACAGATATGTCTTTTGTAAAATATATTCAAATATTTTGTTTTGAGAACTTGAGTGTTTGGGTACAGATTGAAGGAAGAGAAAAACAACAGATAACCTACATAATGAGTTTGAGCAAATGGATATCAGAACAATGTTTAAGTGATATAACAAAAAACAAGAGCTACAAAACAAAAAATTGTGGAGAGCCATGATTACCAACATCCTGAAGGAACATGGCATATAGAACAAGAAGAAGAATGAAGTGACTTTGACATACATTGATAATCATACTGAGATAATGTAAATTGAAGTATTTAATAAAACATAGTAGAGCTGGCAATTTATACAGAATTCAATTTGATAAAAAAATTAGTAGACACCTCATATTTTTTTCACAGCAAACAATCTAAAATGGTGCAGCCACTTGGGGATGCCAGTCTACAAGGGTGGCTAGCTAATCCCTGATACAGACGCCTGCTCAGGCACATTTGTGTTTGTTCAACACCCACAGAGCCCACCTGTAGTTTATACTGCAACTATGCTGAGTGGACCTTAGTTACAATTTCTGGAAGAGAGCACATGATCAACATTTTGAACAAGGCCAGCACACTCAAATCCTCGGTCACAACTTGTGACTTCATGCTAGCACAACCACTGATGGCTCTCAAGGGTTCTGTCTACCAAATTTCACTAACAAGGCTTGGGTCAATTTGTGGTAAATTTTTCAGTCACTTTCCAAAGAAGCCGCATGCTGGAATTGCCTCCTCCAGACCAATAACATCGGCTAATCGACCATGGTGAGATTTGAAGTCAGATCTCATGGTCAGAAAGCAAACATTCTAACCACTCGGCCATATGACCATACACAGCAAACAATAATAATGTATAAATTATAAATTTCTGACTAGTGATTTTTTATTGTAGTTCTGTTGAATTTTATCACAGATTTCAAGTCATCATTTCAGAAATATTAGTAACTGTTGTATTATGAATAAATAATATGTTTACAGTAAGATCTAAATTCATATCTTCTATACACATTGAGTTTGTCTTTTCAGAGCTGCTGCTTTATTAATTAGGCTAACTCATTACAGTAATTTGAATCAAGCTAAATACCTAAAATAAGCTTGCAAAGATATTCATATTTGCATTCCTTCTCATTGTGGAGTATAAATCTGGAAATTGTGATTTAAGTTAAACAAGTAAAATGAACACTATTTACATTATTCGGACTATTCTCCTCATCTTTGTCGCCATGTTTATCACAACGTTTCAGCCATTGTACACTCCAGCCTTCTTCAGGTGGTTGGAATGTCGAACTGAACCCTTTATTCCACTTACTGGGGTAGACTGCTTTAGTTCCACGTGCCATGTCTAATGGATGTCAGTTATCTCCTGTTTGACATTCCAACCATCTGAAGAAGGCCAGAGTGTACAACGGTGAAACGTTGTGATAAATATAGCGACAAAGATGAGGACAATAGTCCGAATAATGTAAATAGTGTACATAATACCTCATCTCAGAAATATAGACAGATACTGAAATAAAATGAAAGAAAGAAATATGAAAAAATATTCATCATTTTTTTTTTACTTTTTTATCTCCGCTAAACCTTATTGCACCATCTATTTACTTAAGCTCACTAGGTAGGTTATGCATTGTTTTCTTCTAGCCCTCTTGCCTTCAATCTCTCCTGTGAATATCAAATTTTCCAAAGCTACTTTCCTTATTACATTCCCTAGAAATTTTAACTATCTCTTCTTGATTTTGTTTTCCATTTCTCTAAAACTTCATCATTGCTCACATGTTTGGTCCATGGTATTCTCAGCATTATTCTGTAGAACCACATTTCTGCTATGTCAAGTCTCTTCTTCATCTGTGAGAAGGCTTTCCTGATTATGTGTCCAAGGAGTTTCAATTTCTTCCTAATTCTGAGCATGTGTTCTTTTTGTTGCCATTTTTGTTAAAATTTCCTTCTTGCTTACTCCCTCCATACATGGAATTCTCAGTATCCTACTGTAGAACCACATTTCTGTTGCTTCCATTTCTCTCCTCATCCATGGGAAAACAGTCAACAATTAATAATAATTTATACATTATTATCATTTTCAGCAATATTCTTGCTTACTGAAGACTAAGACCAGTAAATTTATCGTCATTGTGTCAAAAATCATTCTGTGTTCTTGTGCCTTTGTGTATAACTCTTATAGAAGTCAACAGCATTTAATGGATTCTCTGTAAGAATGTAAAGATGTTTTTGAATTATCACACAAATGTTTAGTTTCCTGATCTTCTAAGAAAAATGATTGATCTGTTTTTTTTATGGCTTATCAACTTTTTCCAGGTTATTAAAAGCCAGAAAATATCTTATATTGTAAGAGTTTTTTGGAGATAATAATGATTTACTGATACAAGTCATACTAATTAACTCATACCTAAGGGGACAAGAAGTGGACACATACCATTCACAAGGATATTTGTGTGTAAGTGAATATAACAAATCCAACTGGAATTGGAAATTGGTTCTCCAAGTTCCAATTCCAAGCTATCATCTGTCAGAACACCCACACATCCAAACTTATAGTACTTGGTATACCCAAGTGGTCACCCATCTAGGATCAACATTGCTTAACTTCAGTGACTGTATGGGAATCAGTGTTTCAACATATGGCCTTATGCCTTGACAAACAATCAACTGATCAATTTGTTTATTTACAGCTTATCAACCATTTGTCGGTTATTTAAAGCTAGAACTCATATTTTTAGATTTAAGAATTGTTTGGGAATAGTAATGATTTATTGATACAAGACCTATTAACTCATAGCTGGATAAAGAAGAGGTGGGTTCATGCTTTTTTTTAAGGGTATTTGTGCATAAGTGAATATAATGAATCCAACTGGAATTGGAACTCAGCTGTCTGATTTCCAATTCCAAGCCATTATTCATTATACCACCAATACATCCAAATTTACAGCAGATTTCTCAGATTTCTAATTCCAAAATATTATCCATTACACTACCCACAGATCCAAGCTTACAGCACCTGGTGTTCCCTAGTGGTCATCCATCTTAGTACTAATCAGGCTTGACATTGCTTAACTCAGTTATCATATGACAGCCGGTGTTCCAACATGATATGGCCATAAACCTTGACAAATAATCAACCCATTTAGTTTTTACAGCTTATCAACCTTTCAATATGGCCATAACCTCTCAAAAATAAGTGAGAAGATAAAAGTTTGCTTAGATGATATAAAAAAAAGTAATTTCTTTCTTCCATATATGTTTCGCTATATGTTACCTGATGATGACAGGAAATTCAACCATCAAAATTGTTATGATGAATGGATAAGGACATTGGTTCATAGAAATTCCTCTGGCGCCGTGATACCTCATCCCATTTACTCATAAAAATCTCTTCTGATTATATTTCCTGGCTGTAGTTTAACATATTAGAAGGTCTATCATTAATTTTTATTAGATGCAACATTGTCAACCATTATTAATTTCTGATTAGTATTTCATTCACCTAAATTTTAGTTGCTTTTCATTGAAACTACTCGGATCTCAGAGTGACTGGAAAGTTGAAAGTGTATTTATTTCTGATCCAGTGTTTAAAAGTCACCATAGATTGATAGTTTGAATAATTACAATGAAAAGCAATTAAAATTCAGATGAAAGATATCCTAATCAAAGATCCATAATAGATTTTAAAAGTTCAACTGTATAATCAACTTTTGCATCAGATTCAACTGTACACCCAGTTTTTGTTTCAAATAGCAATTCTCTCAGTTGAAGTAGGTAAAACTTAGCAGAGATGATTGCAAATAAGGTTTTATTTATCCTTGAATATACAACCTTTTTCATGTTGATAATAATAATAATCAGACATGAGTAAATTATTTAATTTCTATTGCTTCACTTTTTATTCTTGGAAAGTATTTGGGCAATAATTTAAGGTGCATTTAAAATATTGTTCAGACAGGTTGTTTGTATTATTGATATTATTGATGTTGTTAACAGTTCAACTGATTCATCCTCCAATCACCGATCTGATCTTGTGTCCAATGAGGAGCCATGCATCCTCCACACCATCACTCAGTACCATGTCCACTGGTTTGGTCATGTCCTGCAACAACCTGATGACCACCTCACCAGAGACCACTACCAATTTGCTATATACAAACTGGAGATGACCTCACAGCAGACCACACAGCCTCCAGAAGGACATTGTCCACCAGGACATCCAGTAGATCTCAATCTAGTGCTGGAATATATTTCAGCATTCTGCCAAGAGTTTGAGGGATGGAGAGACATGGGTTTCATCAGATCAATGCCTTCAAGGCATGAGATTTAGCAGTAGCAGCATTCTCCAACCATTGTTATGTTTATAATCCATAAGAAAAGGGAGAAAAAAATTATTTCTTCAAAAAGTGTCAAACAACAAAAAGTTCTTGTAAATAAACAATCTAATAAATAAATAGTGTTTAATATTTTTGTTGTAAATTCTCAAGAACAAAAAAAATTCACTTAAGTTTTATTCCAATTCTAATCATTGCTTTTTAAAACAATAGACATTGCCAAAGAGTGAAAGCAGTATAAAAACAGTGTCATGGGAAAAAAATATCCTTTTGACATACTGTCTTATTGCAGGCACGTTTGTCCATGTTTGCCTAAATTTGTATATGCATCACAAAAAATAGTATATCCTTAATTTTTCAAAAAAAAATATTTCTTATAAAAACATCATTCTAATCTATTTATTACTATTCTGCTCTATTACAATCTTAACCTGTCCAAATCTCAGGTTAACTGACCTTCCCCGCATAACTGTGCCTCTTATTCTGTCCTTGTACAGGTGAATATTATTGTAAAAAAGTTTTTTTTTTTTTAATACAATAATTCTTACATTTCATGGTAAAAAAATCAACATAATGATATCCTTGATTAATATTAATTGTATCAAATATGCTTAAAGTCTGTTGAAGATCTGATGGTAATAGTAATACTAACCATTTCCTTATAAGGAAACATTTGGCATTTATTGACCAAACAGCTTTTACTACTGCTGGTTGAAATTTATAAAATCTTTCTCTTAAAACAATTTTTCAGGAAAATAGGTTTCTTAAGTCCAGCAGCTCTTATTGCTCTTTCCAGTATTAATGGGGGTTTCCTTCCTAGCCTTTTGTTTGAAGTATTGTAGAACATCAACATTCTTGATTATATCATTATTTTCTATTCAAGTTACATGTTTTATATATTTTGCTGTTGCTGAAAGTCCTCAAATCTTGTGGTT
Organism: Acanthosepion pharaonis; assembly: GCA_903632075.3. Lineage (NCBI taxonomy): Eukaryota > Metazoa > Mollusca > Cephalopoda > Sepiida > Sepiidae > Acanthosepion > Acanthosepion pharaonis. Next base: position 632,530 of record CAHIKZ030000791.1, read on the forward strand.
TCTCTTATCTAGTACAGTTCTTTGTGGTTCTAAAGCACTAGTCCACAATATTCAAAGAAGTGTGGTCTTCACCAAGATCCATAGGCCTCACTTGCCCAAAACCATTTTTAACCATTGATCTGAGAAAGTGGTTGTATATAGCTGTCAGTTTAGATATTTCTGAATGGATTTAGTGCCTTGTATAACATCTATGAAAGTCTTGATCTGACAAGGCTATTTAAGAAAATGACTTGAGTTTTTGGGTTAATGCTTTGGTTTTGTAACAAATTGTGGTGTTGTGTGGAACTACTTTTAGCACAGCCTATTCTAAATTCAATTTCCTTATCTTCTATAGTAAAGTTTTTATAACTGATCCATACACCAAAGTATTTGAAGTATTTACAAAATACACATCTGGAATTTTTACGATGGATTCAGGGTAAGTGCCATCACTGCTTTCATTACAATTCCAGAGCATAGTTTTTGTCTTGGTCTATCTTGAGTCCTACTTCTTAGAATACTTGGTAGAGGATATATGTTCAATGGTTAAAAATGGTTTTGAGCAGGTGAAGCCTGTGCATCTTGGCAAAAAAAATGACTAAATTTCTTCAAACCTTGTGGATTGGCACTACAGAATCTCAAAGAATTGTATAGAAACAACATCACTTGATGACATTCAACAACAGCAACAGTTAAAATGGATATCACATTTAACTCAAAGAGAAAATAATGACATAATCAAGATAATGATATTCCATGCTATTTCAAATAAAAGGTTAGGAAGGAAACCCCTATCAATAATAGAAAGAGTGAAAACAGCTACAAAAAATTTGTTTTAAGAGAAAGATTTTATAAATTTCAACTGATAGTACTACAAGCTGCTCAATCAATGAATGATGAATGTTTCCTTATAAGGGAACGGCTAATATTACCGAATGTTTTTGTTTCCCTCATGAAATATTTTCTTTTCATCTGGTCATTAAAACATATGCAGGGAAACACTTCAAACAATTGAACAGCAAGTCTTCAATGATAAGTCATCAAATAAACATCAACATGTGCAAAAAAGAAAAGTGCTTTTCATATTTGTTGCAAACTTAAAAATTTATATTTTAAATCATTTTCTTATAGGGAAAACAAAAAAGAACAACTTAATTCTTTGTATTTTAATTCATTTTCTTATTGGAAAAACAACAAAGGACATTGAATAATTATTTAAGTTCTAAAAGAAAAAAAAATTGGATCAAATCCATGCTTACAAATACAAATATCTTTTTTTAACCTTTTCTTTAAAAGTAATTTTCAAGTAAATTTGACATATCATATTAGGTCCATACTGAGTCAGTAATTTCTGTCTGAATTTCAGGGATGAGGAGTTATCTATATATATATATATATATATATATATAAATTAAATAATTAAGAAAAAGACAACCTTAAGGTTCCATGACTATAATTTATTTCCCCACAAAACATATTTTTCCTGGTTCATCAGGTCACATCTGGAGTTACTAGGTAACTATTATATATATCACATCTCTAGTTAATGTGACCTGATGAACCAGGAAAAATATTTTTCTGGGGAAATAAATTAAGTAATAGAACCTTAAGGTTGTCTTTTTCTTAATTATTTAATTAATATTTGCTCTGGTGTTACATTGTGCGCTCTGGATTACATCCTCCTTGGAATTATCCACATGGATTACCAAACCTTCTTCTACCTTTTTATATATATATATATATATATATATATATATATATATATATATATATATATATATATATATATATATTGTAGCAAAGAAAATAGCGAATTACCTTGTCAAACCAAGCAACAGCTGTTTATGTGTACTGGGATTTTTAACATTGGACCTTTGATTCGTGATTGCAACATTTCTTTCTGTCCACTGGATCTACAGTATTTGAACTTTTGAATTATTTGCTTTGAACTTGAGCTACCACATCAAATTTGCTATATATATATATATATATGTGTGTGTGTGTGCAAAATTTCTGAGATAATTAAAAGGACAATGTGAATAATAAATTTTCAGGTAATCGATCCGTTGGTATATAATCCAGGTGGATCCTAGCAATATTAATAATTTTTTAATAATATATATATATATATATATATATATATATATATAAAAGTGAACATTGAAGTCAACATTCAGAGATGACAGGCTGTTTCATGCTCGACATGAAACAGCCTGTCGCCTCTGAGTGTTAACTTCAATGTTCACTTTTATATTTACATACTCTCTATCTCTGATATTGAGCACTTTTTCTTATAAATATAGCACACCTTAAAACTATATATATATATATATATATATATATATAAAATCATTTCACCCCAAGCAAGGAGATAACTACTAAGATGCAATGGGTTACTAAGAGGGAAAACAATAGAGGAAACATTACTGAAAAGAGACGATAAAAGGAACAAGATTCAAGGAGACAGAAGATGATACAGCATTTAAATATTTGAAAATTATAGTTGACAGGAAAGCAAGAAGCTGAAAGAGAGTTCTATATGCAGGAAGCAAGAGAGAAGACACTATTACAAAAAATTACGGTTATATTTATAATTTCAAAAGTAAAATAATGAGATCTAACTGTCAATCTAGTACTGCACTCAAATTCATAAAGTCAATGTACTAAAACACATCAGAAAAATTGCCATAAAAATATAGAAAAATCAAAGAGAAACTATGCTATGGAAAAGTGATTGAAACTGAGAAGCTAGGTTATGTCAATAATATTGCAGTCTCCTCACCTTTGATATTATCACATTTCAACTTGGCCTTTCCTCAATCTGGCCAATGCCTTGATTGATAAGCCTGGTGGAACTAACTTTATGCCCTTAGATCTTTATAGGAATGTCAGCCGGTTTCACATCTATGCCAATTTTTGCCGCGTAACAAAGATGACCAAGTCCAAATGTAAATAATAATAACTCATCCCAGAAATTCAGACAGAAACACCTTATATATTCTTTCTCCCCAATTCATGACTTGACATTGGAACTTTTCCAAATGACTGCTATAAAATACTAAATATGTCATTCTTTAAGAGCAACAATATTATTAGTAATATTATATTTTCTTATTATTTCAATTACTTATTATATCAGATAATTGCAAAAGTTTGTGCCCAATTTTCATTGTTAAAAATGATTGCAAATTGACAGTGGTATTTGTCCTGGTGTTATTTTCTAGTGTGTCCTAGATTGAAAGTTGCATCATTCAGTTGTGAGTCAGACTTTGTTGAATATTGATGTTTTGTCTACAATGACTTAAAGATTGAGGATGAAAAGTTGCACTTTTGTCATCTTATGCTCTATAAATTCTGGAAAGGAATATGTGTCAGAACTGCAATATTCAGAAGGTTCATTTGGATAGTGTGCCAACTTTTCAAACTGTCAAAAAGTAGTTTGGCAGATTTTATCAGGTAGATTTTAACCTCAATGATCACCATGTTCCAGGCAACCTTTCAATATCAATCCAGATGCTCTGCTTGCTATTATGGAGAATAAACTGAAGATTTCAATAGAAGAGATTGCTAAGAGTTTGAAAATCAATATCTCAACTGCCTTTTACCATTTAAAGAAATTTAGATAAAAAAAAAAATAACGGCTGATTTTGGTAAAGCAAAAGGTGTCATTATCTACCCCAGCAACACAAAACTGCATGTTGCAAAACAGAAGCTTAAAGTGTTGAAATGAGAAAAACTCCAGCACCCACTGTATTCCCCTGACTTGACTCCTTGGGATTTTCATTTTTTTCCAGTCTATACAGAACAATTTAAATTACAAAAAATTTGACTTCATACAGTCAGTTGAAAACTACCTCACAACCTTCTTCCAACAAAAAGCACAAAGCTTCTATGAAAATGGAATCCACAAGCTTGTAGAACAATGGGAAACAGTTGTTAAAAAGTGGTGACTATGTACTTGACTAATAAATGTTTTGTCAGTATGTGAAATTTTGTTTTTAATTTTCTAATCAAGCACAAACTTTTGCAAATTTTTTTCTAATACTTTTTTTTTAATCAATTCCCCCCAAGCAAGGCAATAAATCCACTAAGATGCAAGGGGCTACTGGGAAGGAAAGGGAATGGAAAAATTTTTAGAAGGAACTCAAAGCCCAATCCTAAACAGGAATCAAGGGAGAAACATCTACTTCTGTTCAAAAGACTAGGCAGAAGTGAGAACTGCACAACAGACAAACCTATCTACTCCTATTAAGAAAAAATAAATAAATAAAATAGTAAATAAAAATTCAGAGACATTAGCAGTATAGAGTTCAAGTAAACTGGAAACCCAATCCTAAAACAAGGGATAGACTTCTACTCCTGTTCAAAAGACTGGGAAGGAGTGTTAACCAGATCACAGGCAAACCTATACCAATTTTGTCATTATAAATTGATGTTATTGATCTATTTAGGGTATTTATTAGAGGAAGATCATTAGTGCTAAAACTCATCCACTAAAATCTGTTATTCCTGTCAGAGAATAGTTATATTGTGATAATTTTAAATGTTTCTACTAAAAGAGAAAGTGTATATTACTGGGGAATTAAATACAGCTAATATGGTTTATAAATCATTAAAAATGTCATTGCAACCCACTATATTATATGACAGGGGTGGCTCACGAGCCACATGTGGCTCTTTTACCTTTAATATGCAGCTTGTGGAAATGTTGACTGAGCTCCATTTTTTCATCAAAGTTAATATAAAAAGGTAAATTCCAATAGTTCATTTCTGTATTATGTATGCTCAATATAGTTAAAACAATCATCAGTCAAAATTTTGAAAACATTTGGTGTGTGTGTGTACTTTTGATTACTGAAACCAATACAAATTAACAGTTTAAAAAACTGCATACATGAATAATGTTATTGCATACATGCATTTCTTAATATTTATATAACAATTTTGTGACAAAATGTGTATGTAACTAAAACGTATATGTAAATTTTGTTCACGTCTTGCAGCTCTCAAACTTTATTGTATGTGGCGCATACATGAAGCAGGTTTGGCCACTTCTGTTATAGGACTTGATTGATCATAATCACTATCATAAGAATAAATTAATTACATCTGAAACTTCAATTTATTTAGAAATCTAGTAGCAATGAGAGAATACAGATGATCTGAGGATTCTTTCTGGGATGAGGAGTTATTATTTACAGTTGGACTAATATCATCAAAAGGCTCTACTTAAATAACTCTTCAAAGTCAGGCATCAATTTGACACTACTGATATTATAGACAGGACCCTCCTTCTAAATTAACTGGTTAACTTATTAAAACATTGGCTTCCATGCCTCATTTACCTTGTCGCAGTCTCAACACAATATTTTATTTTGGTACAAGAGACTTTGTTTTAATATACAAGGCAAGGATATTATAGGTAGTATTTATTACCCATGACCCACTAGTGTGTTGTTTGGTACTTGAGTTCATTTTACAACCCAGAGTCCCACACAACCCACACGAATGCATGGTACAGCTCTGTGTATGTAAAAATAAAAAAAATTACCCAAAAAACAACAGTAAAAATTCCAAAAGGAAAACAAAATAAATGAAAAATAATGTGGTTCTAGTCTACCATAATCTCATAAGTAATCAATCATAGCATCCCACTCCCAATAATCCTCATAGAAAAGAAATTGGAAAACAACTGACTGGAGGGTCTTGTGGGCCTTGCAGCATACACCCACAATCCTCTGATGGATTGTGTGGGAGCTAATGTGTTAAAAATAGGGAAAATTTTTTTGGAAATAATTTTTGTAGATTAGCATCTTTTCCAGGGGTTCTCAACTGGGGTAGAATTTCTCCCAAGTGGTAGATTCCAGGTGGGGTGAGAAAAATCTTATTTTTTCTTTATTTACAGAATTTGGAGCTAATGACTATAATCTTCATCAGAATAAAATTGATTTAATTACCCTGGCCTTTTATTGAACTATTTGATTATTGAATTACAGTACCCTGGCATTCTGTTGAACTATTTGATTATTGAATTACAGTACCCTGGCATTCTGTTGAACTATTTGATTATTGAATTACAGTACCCTGGCATTCTGTTGAACTATTTGATTATTGAATTACAGTACCCTGGCATTCTGTTGAACCATTTGATTATTGAATTACAGTACCCTGGCATTTTATTGAACTATTTGATTATTGAATTACAGTACCCTGGCATTTTATTCAGCTATTTGATTATTGAATTACAGTATCCTGGCATTCTGTTGAATCATTTGATTATTGAATTACAGTACCCTGACATTCTGTTGAACTATTTGATTATTGAATTACAGTACCCTGACATTCTGTTGAACTATTTGATTATTGAATTACAGTACCCTGGCATTCTGTTGAACTTTTTTTGTTTATTGAAGTATACTTCAGTTTATTTATTTGATTAGTTATGAAATAAAACAAATTACTGTAATGCAAGTTTAAAAATCCATCAACATTTCCATTGCTATTAAATTTGTAAAACATCTCTATAAAAATAATCTGTGTAATGTATATGTACTAATAGGGAAAAGAACAAAGATTTTCAATATTATATGCATATTATTTGGAATGCACCTTTTGAGTCAGAAAACCTTAGAAAGGCAGGCTTAGTTTTGTTTGGTTTGTTTTACAGCATATCAACCCATTAGGTTATTTCATGCCAAAATTAAATATTTTTCTAAATAAATCTTGTATTTAAATAGTCTAAAAAAGAATTATTTTACAAAGTAAGACTGCTGTTAGTTACAGTGATATTTTTTTTCTTTAAATTATATTTTTGAAATCAGTTTCTTTTAGAAACTGGAATATGTAAAATGAATCAGTATTTTGAAAAAGTTCTGCAAGACTTGTCAGATGATTTATTGATTTGTTTTTTATGGTTTATCAACCTTTTGCAGATTATGTAAAGCTAAAAAAAATTTAGATATAAGAATCTTTTGGAGATAATTATTTACTGATACAAGTCCTACTAATTAACCTAGTGTTTCTCAACATTTTTACTTCAGGGGGCATTCATACACTAACAAAAACTCTAGGGTGCACTTTAAATTTTAATAAGGAAAAATTAGTCATGAAATTTGAAAATAAGAAAATAATAAAAAGTCTCCTGAAATAAGACATTACATGGGATTAAATTGTTTTTTTACATATAAAAATAATTCCTAAATTACTCTTCTGTTAACTTGGGGCACACCTGGCTTTCTTTCAGGGTGCATTAGTATGCTCACATGTAGCAGCTGAGAAACACTGAATTAACCCATAGCTAGGAGCAGAAGTTCCCAAGGGTATTCACACATAAGTGAATATAACAAACCTGACTGGAATTGGAACTCAGCTCTCTGATTTCCAATTCCAAAGCCGGTATCCATTACATCAGCTGCACATCCAAGCTTACTGCCCCTAGTATTCTCAAGAAGTCACCCATCTAGATACTGATCAGACTCAACATTGCTTAACCTTAGTAATTGTACAAGAACTGGCACACTTGTCAAAATTGAAAAATATGTATTTGTTATTGATTTAGAAGGAGGGTCCTGTTAATTATATCAATACAGTGCCTAATCAATCCTTGACTTTTACAGTTATTGGCCTTAGGCTAGGTCACTTAACAGTTATTTACAAATGTCAAGCTTGAAAATGTGCTAAAATTATTGATATCTACATATTTTTTTTAATTTCATGAATTTTTTAACATTTTTCTTTAAAAACATTTTTTTTTTGAGATCTTTTTCACATGCACAAACATTTGAGGTTCATAACTATTTATCTCAAATTAAGAATAAACAAATACATAATTTTATTAATTTATGTAAATTTTTGTTCTTTACTTAAAAATATGTCTGTTTGTTCTTGATTTAATTAAGAGAAATCTTTTTATAACCTAACCTAAAAAAAGGCTGTTTGTATGTGTTGTTGCATACCTACAGACAATAATAGGTATGTCTTCATTCCTATAAATACAGTAGTAAATACTGTATATTGGTCTGCAGTTGGAGATTCATCTATAGCTGCGCTGGTCAAACTCTCTGGCTGGAGGCAGAGAGGACCTCAGACAAGGCTATGTCAAAGGGCAGAGACCCATCTCAGGAAACAGCTACCCAACCCTATTTTATATGGGGTCTACAGGGAATTTTTGGCTAAGCATATGGGCTCAGATACCCCACATTAAATTCAGCCTTGTGCCACATCACACCATGTGGGGCAGTTGGTAGATATCCTGCAGTTGGAGATTCATTGTGGAATTCACTTGACTCACTTCTAGCAGTTGACTACTTCTTCTATGCACCACTGGCGAATCTTATATGTGTTGTTCTTGCCCTAAGTATTATTGTTCATTATCAACCTTCATGCAATTATTCTATTCAGTAACCTTCCCTAGGTTACAACAGTATGCAAAACAGCTGCAGCCAATAATTCTGTAAAGTTAGGAATTGATTTTATACTGTATCTACATTATAAACAGGACCCACCTACAAAATCGGTGACAAAGCAATAGTTTTCCATTTTGACAAGTGTTGTGGCCTAAGTAAGGTCTAAAAAATGTTAATTTAAAAAATTATTTCTGACAAAATTCTTATTTTTTTATGAGTGGACTAGTCTTTTTAAGTAGAGCTCATCAACAAAGATGAGGACATTAGTCTGACTATAAATAATATAAATAATAAATGCTTCTTGTTAAACAACGGTATTTCTTCATAAAATAAATTATGATACATCATGTTGGTAATTAGTTAATTTAGCTTTAATAAAATAAATGCTGGTTTTCTTTCCATTTAATACTAAGAGTGACATTTGTATTTTTAAAGATTTCATGACACCCATTTGTCTAACAGCAAAAAAATGTAGACTGTTATCTTTATCTTTGTTGTTATCACAATATTTTAGCCATTGTGTTTTTTGGACTTCATCAGGTGTTTGTTGATCTAGGTAAATTGAGGTCATTTGAAATTAATACCATTAATTAATCTATAGGGGTAGTTTGTTCTTATTCTGTTGACCATGTCTAGGGATATATCATATTATGGAAATATTACAATGTTTTGACTGTTCTTAATCCTACCTCACCGTGGCCTTCATCAGGTGCTTATTGATCAGGATAACCGTGAAGGAAATGTGAACTAATCTCTTTATTTAATCTATGGGAGTAGATTGTTCTTGTTCCACAGTCCATGTCTAGAGATACCTAGTTCTTATTTTAGTACTGCTCAGTTATTGCTTGCTCTGTTTCCACCAATCAATAGTTGAGGAGAATTACAAACTGAACTCTTTATTTAATCTATGGGAGTAGATTGTTCTTATTCTGCTAACCATGTCAAGAGATATTTTGTTTCTATTTAATACTGCTCAGTTATTGATCGAGTTCAAGTCTGCACATCCTGAACCAGAGATTGAATTTACAATTACTATGTCACTAAATTCCCAAACCTTAATCCATGAGGTTATTGTCCCATGGGATAATCTTGAGTATAGAATGTGGAACTTTAAGCTTAATATGCCTGCTGATGAGACTGCTGCTTGAACTGACCAAAACATTATGATAATAGCAACAGAGATTATAACAATAGTCCACATGTAAATAATGGTAATTCCACATACCAGAAATTTAGACAGAAATTTTCAAAAACATATTTTTTTTACCTCATAAATTTTATATTCTGTGTAATTACCAAAAACGAAATCCTAAAAGATATTATTTTCATATCACAGACTTATTTGAGATCACCTTTGATTTTTGCCTTTTACAAAAATGTTATGATAAAGAACATAAGAATTTTATTAAAACCTTATTTTTCATATACTATAATTTATAATATTTAACATAAATTCTGTAACATTTCAGATTCTATAATACAAGAAACAAACAGATTTACAGTGTAATTTAATATAGTAATAGTGACAGAAGAATTATAACTACAGATTCAGCCTCTAAAATATTTTTTATTTAATTCTAATTAAAGCAAACACTTTTGTCATAATTTTTTTAGGATAACAGATTCTACAAAATCTATAATATATAATAAGCATAATAATTTACAGAAAATTAGGGAAAAATTAAATATAGGGAAAATATAATCAATGCTTATTAAAACATACAAATAGTAATTATATTATCTCTATTACATATGTTCTTCTTTAATCTTTTTATAAAAATCTTTATTTTTATACTAATTAATATATATTGTAAAATATTGCTTTAAAATCAGTTTGACTATATACAGGGTGCAACAGAAATACCTTCCACAATGGTAAGATATTAGCTAAATGAAGATACCATTACCACTAATATCTGACTGTTATGTTGGAGGTATATGTGGGAGGTATTTCTGCTACACCCTATATGTTATGGTTTTGACTATAAATATCATTGTGTTCAATATTAAATCTGATGACTTTTTAATGAAAATGTTTGAAGATCAGATTTAATAGAATTAAAATGATATATTTGTATCATTATTATCTAAGTAGAGACAAAGACAAAGTATTTCAAAGACAAAAATGAATTATTGAAAAAAAAAGCTGATTTTTTATGTACAAATATATTATGAAGGCAAAGTACAATTGTATATGTTGTATTATGAGTGTTTGTTTGCAACAATAATGTACACACAGGCACAGAAAAATCAATAAATATCTGGTCCTTTATTTTAGGCACAATAAGCAGATTTATTGCATATATACAGTAAATACATAAACATTTGCCATTTGAAAGATACAAAAATAAAAACAGGGCATAAGTCAGATCATAAGAATAGTAAAGATATAAATTTTCATGCAGCTTAAATAGAATTAGCATATCCAGTCCACCAGGAGTTTATTTATCACAGCAATCTTAGAGACAGACATCAGTGTTGATGAAGAATAAAGAAATCCACTTCCAATTGAAAGGATGCCTTTAAAAATTAGGGTCTGTCCCTCAGTCAGGATCAGAGGAAAAGAGAGAAGAAACAGAGTTTGTTGAGCTGCGCAGGTAGCACTTGGTGAGAAAAGGTGCAGTATTGTAGCTTCTGCTTGAAAGGGTACAACAGGACTAAGAGGACACTGAAGAAAGTAGAATATTCTGGAAACATTCTCAGTGGGTGGCAAACACACAGGGCTGCAAAAACCATGGAGCCTCAATACAATCATTCTACTTGGGCTGCATCCAAAGAACTAGTTTTAATGCTGATTACTTTGTCGCCAGAGCAGATTAAGCTTGATCCTTCATTTTCCAAATTGTTGAATCAATAGTAAAAAATTGTAGGAACTGAAAGAAATCCTTTGGGGGGCTCTAAATAGTAATGAAAATGAGTGAGGGAGGGAGGGAGGGAGAGAGAGAGAGGGAGAAAATAGATTTAAGAAAGAGAGAGGTTTTGGAAAAGAAAAAGAATAGCATTATTATTATTTTTTTCAAATAAGATTAAGAATTTTTCTGCTTTAAATAAACATTATGATTTGATTTGTTTTACATCTACGTAGACTGGGTTTGCTCTACACTGAAATATTGAACTAACAATTTTATTTGAATTAGTTTACACAATGACTGCCATCTACAAGATAACACATATTTGGCAGATTTTACTATGTTACCATCTACAAGTTATCCCATGCCTGGCATTTTCTGATACATTTTCATCTGCAGATGGCAACAAGTTTATTCACAGTGAAACTTTTAGTGTTATGACTTCAATTAAAGCACAACTCATAAAAAAATTTAATAGTCTAAGTTGGCTATTATAAAGTTAACTTGTGAAGTCAGATTCCATAATTAACTTCTGGCAGTCAATGTGTTAAAACAAACTATAAAACTATATTATAGAATCTATTTTACAATACAACTCATCTTTTTAGAGTTATATTAACTTTAATTTTTTAAATATAGAATGGAGTCAAACATATTTATCTAGGTTTTTAATTGCAAATCATCAGATTGTATTGTCTTTAAATTTTTAAAGCATTTTTTAAGAAATATAACATTAAATTTTTAATCTGCAACATGTTAATCAAATCTCTATTCTAATCAATAATAATAATAAATAACTTTAAATTCATAATACATTGCAATCCTAAAAGCAGCAAACAGTAAAAAAACTGTTTAAAATTTATATCCATAAAAAGCATTTTGGATTATTCATATTTATTAAGTTAAATTAATTCTAATTTATTAAATACTTTATACTATACCACTGATCTACACAAATTGAGCCTAGCTCAAAAAAGTATTTTAGTAATTTTATCAATCATGTAGCACTTGAACACAGCCTTTGTAGTTTCAAATAGCTAAAGCAAAAGTGCATATATCTATAAACTACACAGGTGCATAAATATGTGAAATCCAGATGTAAATGCAATGTTGCTGTATGCACTATAATTTTGCATATTTTATATCAAGCTATTTCTTCTTAATCAGTATCATGCCTCTTTATGATGGTTGATACTGCACCTAGAAGAGAGAAGAAGGAGGATATTGAGAACACTTGAGATTATCAGCCAGATTTAAAGGAGAATTAATCAGATAAGTGGTGGTAGTACTTGTAGCAAGAATTTGTCATTAGTTGATTTTCATTTATCTTTCTGAATTTTCACACACAAATTCTTGTTGTCTATTTCTGACCACTTATGTGATTAATTCTCCTTGGGGCTTACAGTTACTCTTTACTGTAAGCTGATTAGTACTGTGTTCAAAGAAGTGTCATGCTCCAAATTTTGAATTAAGGAAAGCAGAAGCAACAGAAGCGGTGAAGAAAGCATTTTTGTGAATTTAGTTTAATAAATGAAACAGAACTTTTAGAACAATGCAACTAAATAGTATTTATATTAATCATATTTCTGAGCAGCAAAATTAAAAACAAATTAACATTATTTGGAGATTACTACAAAATTTATAGAACATTTTAAATATGGCTATTACACAATGAATGAATTAATGATTGATATTAAGAGATTTAAGAGCAAATTTATATGATTCATTATGATACTTCAAAACAAGAGATCAGAACTGAACATTTTTATGAATATTTGAAAATGGAAAAATGATAAATCAATTCTAAGGTATTTTTCATAAAATATAAGATAAATTATTAGCAAGTAAAGAATATATCACAAGTATAGTTTAAAGTTGTGTCCAACAAAACAACTACTTTTTGGACCAACACTCTAACCATTAAGCCACAATGGCCTAACAGCTAAGTTGGTGAATCTTACTATGCAACTATTGATAATTTCCCTTCAATTAACAATGCTTTTATTGTCAATGAAAAATAAGTCTTTGTTCCTTGACAGTAAAGACATTGAAAGTTGTTTTGAAACTGATTAACCTTTAGCACTCTGCATTATTACTTCCCTTTCCACTGCATTCTTTTCAGGGCCTCTCAATTGCAGTACCCTTATTATTAATTTCACTCAAAATTGTTTTCTGTTACCATATAAGGATATGACAACACAACTACAAAATTCAAACACAGTATTGTTCAGGGATCAGAGTCACCTTCAGTGGCAGGATAAACTTTTTGTACAGCAAATGAAGTCACATACAGAGTGATAAAGGTTAACATTCACCACCTTTGCTATCACTTCTTTTGGCTATTGGTTAAGATTGTTGGTGTTATTATCATGCTCCAATGATTGGGTTTGAAACAAATCTGACATGGATTCAAAATGATTCCTGATTGATACAGACATTTCAGATACATAACTTACAAAAGCGTTGCTGAGGCACATAAACATTATCATGCAACAGAACAGTGAAATGAGTAAAAGTTGAACTTGAATTAAGTAAATTAATATAATGCTGACCACCACATGAATATAAATATACAGACAAAAAGTACATGGTGCATTCTAGCATAAAGCCAAAGCTTAGATATCTACTCATTGGCTGGAGCCTAATGACTAAAAATATGGTTAGTATAAGAATGAATGCTCCCACTAGACAAAACCCACCCAAATGCATAAGATGGTTCTATACATTTCAATATCTGTATAGATTTGTTGGCAATGTTTAACCTTCATGCCCACAAAAAATTATCTGTCACTAGGATGGTTATTCCCTTGACACTGCTATTACTGTATACACTTTTGGCTCCCTCAGCAATGTTTATTTAGAACATTATAAAAATATTTTAACCAAATAAAATGCAATATTTATTATTTACCTTTTATAAAGGGATAGGAGGCACAGTAGAGTAATGGATAGTGGCTCAGATTGAGGAATCGAAGTGCTGAGTTCAAATTCTAGACATTACATTCACTTACATACTAATAGGAAAGGTATGAGTCCATCTCTTTCCCATAGCTATGGATAAATAACAGGACAGATTATGTAGGCCCTATAGTCTTGGTTGGCAACCAGTCTAGGAGAAGGAAAACTGAATTCAAACCAGTCATGATGGTTGGACTTCATATCTTGCCCAAGACCCACCACTGCTACTATGGCTGCAGTACATGTGGTAACCCTAAGGGGTTACGGGAGTCATGGTTGTGATACTTGAATTCTAGCCTGAAGAGAGTTGAGCTTCATCAGGCTATCTTGCCCAAGACACACAATTGCTGTTATGGCTGCAGTTGATGTGGTGCTCCTATAACGCTATGAGGTCACAGGATTCATGAAAGGAATAAATTTGAAAAGAAATTTTTTTATTTAAATATTTATAAAATTATCAAAATATGTAAACCAATTGTAATGCAATATTCATTATTTACCATTTTATAAATAGCTATGAAAAACAAGTTTTTTATTCAAGCTAATAAATAAATAGTGTTTAACATCTTTGTTGTCATTTCTCAAGAATAAAGAAAATGTATAAATCTACTTTTATATGTTTGGGTTTTATTAAAATTGTAAATATCTCTTTTTAAAAACAATAAATATTGCTGAGGGAGTGAAAGGAGTTTCCAGTATTAGCTGTGTCAAGTGAATAACCATCATTTTGACAGACAAGTTTTTTGCATAAAGGTCAAATATTGCCAATTTTTCTATACATTTCATCATAAATAATGCTGACCAGTCCGAATTAGAATGTGTGTGCTCTCTCTCAGCTCAAAGTGGCATTTCTCATTAGTTCTGCCAAAGCTCAGTAATATCTGTTCTTCACCTCTCAGCCATGTTTCTATCTTTGGACAGTTCACAGAAAAACGTTTTCAGGGATACCCAGTCCTGAAGATTCCAACTCTGCAGGAGCACCTCCCTTATTGTACCAAAGAGAGAGGATTGGTGGATACCAACACCAATATGACAGTGGTCATGGCAACTAGGCAATTTTTAGTCTTCACTCATATATACATACATATGGGCACCAACATAAAAAATGACCACCTTGTGTGTGGGAGAGAGTAACTCCTCAACCAGCATAGTATCTCTATGAAAATTGTTACACACACACAAAAATAGAGAACTATTGATTTTTATTTCTGATTACTATAAACAGCATATTTTATAGATACTTGTTTAATTAGACATCTGTTTTTTTATACAGTGTAATTGACAACTACCAGCCTGGGCTTTTGAAAGTCTTTAATAAAGATAATGTGATAGATATATAGGGGATACATGTTTAAACCCTGCCAAAGAAGATATTTTCTTCATTATAGACATCAATTACACTGTATACAAAAAAAACCTCTACTAAAATACATGTATCCACTAAAATATAACATTTATAGGAATAAGAAGTAATGTCAGATTATAAATAAAAATCTACTTATTCCTTAGAAATTGCTTTTCATATTATGTAGGAAGATTCTGATTGATATTGAGCCAATTTCACTCAAGTGATAAATTTTGTTAAAAAAAAATAACAGCTACTATATGCACGCTATTTAAATTAAAGAAATAAAATAAATGCATTTGTACTTAGTAAACTGAATGCAAAGTAATTTCATTTTATAAAATAAAGTAAATTGAAATCAAGGCTATCTTGAAATTTGCATTAGTGTAGCATTACAAGGGAGATAACTTTGAGATTGAAATAATACATGGGAGGTAAATTAATATCACATCTAATAATTTGCCCATTTATCGAAATTTCTTTATTCCTGAATGATAACTGAAATATATTTAATTTTGCCAACACTGGAAATTTCATTTTTATGGGAGACTAAAATCCAAGTAATTCACTCCTCAAACATCTGAGAAGTCCAAATCTATTAATTTATAAAAACAAGTTGGTTAAAAATTCCTATTCATATGCAAAGCAAATATTACAGTCAAGATAACTTCTTACAGAAAATTTTGAAAACTTCTCCAATATTTATTTTTCTATTATTAATTGAATGGAAAAACTGAGTCAAGTTACTACATATAAAAAAATGTGAATAAAAGTATTAATTGAACTATATTAAATTATAAATAATTTGCCTGAGAGTGCAATAACGAGTAACATTGATATGAAATGTTAATTTGACTATAATTAGGTGACAAGGTGATATATTAAAGCTTAACCAATTCTAATACCCAAATTATACAAGCATCATTTTAAAAAGTTATAAAGGTGCACAAGGAAGTAAATAAGCAAAAAGAAAGCAAAAGCATTTTGAAGGGTCAAACTGGAACGCACAATGAATAACCTCTCTCAACACCAAACACTAAATTTCAAATAGAGATTTCTTTATTATGGGTACAAGTTCTATGGTACAGGTATACAATAAAATTCTTTTCATCCCTTGTTAAACAGCAGACTTCAAAGAATTGAAAAATAAAAACAACCAAACATTAGCGTTTTTTTCTTCATTTTTTTCCCTTAATAAATTTTTTACTTAGCTGTTTTGAAAATAAGATCCAAACTGATTTTTGTCCAGTAAACTTCCAGTTTTGTTCCAGGTGCAAATGACTGGAGAATTCATCGTACCAATAAGATGGCAGTAAAAAGTTCAAGCACACTACAAACAATAATGAATTATCTTTCTTGTCCTTTGTGTTTCTTTCAACTTACCTTTATGCTATATTTTTCTCATTTTATCTTATGTTGTCATAATCTTACAAATAATAAATCAGAATTTAGTATTTCATTTACAAAGCCATATCTTACTCAAACAAAAGTATTTTTTAACAGAAAATTAAATTGTAGCTGAAACTGTTTTATAAATAAGAATATGGTAAGATAATTTATGTGAAGAATTGCACATCAAATTAAAACAGGGGTTCCCAACCTTTTTTGCATCACCTTCCATCTGTATAGTAAATATTCAAAAGCATAAAATAATGTTTTTTAGTTAAAGTTTGTTACTGGTTCATAAACTGACTTTATGATGTAGTAAAAAATACAAAAGGGAGGTAACAAATAACACTAACTTAAGCAGTGGCTGCTGCTACCTATGTAGTAAAAGACAACTGAAAACTGACTAGTTTTAGGGTTAGCATTGCAAATGTTGAGAAAAAATGATTTTTGTTCATAATTATAAAATTCAAAAAAAAATATAGACTACTAGCAACTAATAAAAATTCAGTGAATATTTTTTGTTGTTCTTGGTTTTCCCTTATCTAATTTATATGTGAAAAATATTTTATTTGTCTGAAGAGCTATTTGAAAATGAATGACCCTTCTAAAATTATGCAAAATGCCAAAATATTCAGAGCTTGTGGGTATATTTATATCTTACCTAGGAATGTGACCCACTTATTCCCAATTAGCCTCCTGTATTTTTTTTGTTTTGTAATACAGGTTCTTTGCATATCTCCTTTGAATATTTTTATGTAACTTATGTTGAAATACATTTTGAATACTGAAAATCATATATTGCCCACCAAAATTTCTAGTCCAAACATTTTCTGTTCAGTTACTCATCACCCACCCAACAGTTGAAATTGCCCACTGATAGACGATATTGCACGGGTTGGGAAACCCTGAATTAAAGGATAAGTTTTGTTTATCTGTAATTTCTTTTCTTTTTTTTTTTTTTTAAAGCTCTCTAATGATTAATCTGAATAGGATAGGTATAAAGAATACAAACAAACAGCACATAATAAATAATAATTATATAAGTATGCGTCAACAGAGCATAGGTAACAAACAGATATGTATTAGCTTCAGCGCTAATTAGTCTCAGGTAAGATTATTGCAGTTACACGTGTGAGCTAGATGAAATGCTGCAGTGGTATTTCAGTAAGGCAGTACATCAATGCTAGCAGCTAATGTACAAAAGCCAAGTATTTTTGCTTTACACAAGTGCAAAAGCTACATTGATAATAAATGAACATTTTTGCTGTTAAAGCCTGTAAGAATGAAAGTTCAATACTTGGTGTCATGCCCAATGAAAAACATCAAACATGGTAGGACGGGTGCAGCTAATTAGTGTTTACTGGAAGAATGTTTAGAATACTTGGACTTGTAACGCTCACCTTTTCTCCTGTAAAATGGTACAGTCACCGAAGGTGCTGTACGACCAAGAGGATATTCTCCACGGATGCGAAATAAATAATCCTGTGAACTTTTCAGACCTGTCACCCGGTAGCTGGTGTCTGATATGCCAGTAGCAACAGTTTTCCATTCATAGTGAGGGGCCTCTTGGGTTTCAATCATAAAAGTCAGAGGAGAGTCTCCTTTGTCGAACGGTGGGATGTCAACACGACGCCACTTCAGAGCAATACTTTCAAGGTCAACTTCAGTGATCTCTGGTAGTTCAACTGGAACATGAGGAATTGCTGGAAAATAAACAAAAAAGAAAAAGGTCTTAAAAAATGTTAATACCTTAATAAGTTTAATTGTTATAGAATAAAAGCTGCTCTAAAAATCTATTAAAAAAATAATTATTAAGAGATTCCTTTAAAGAGGCTTAACATTTATTTTCAGTTCTGCTCCTAAGAAAATAACTGATTTATATAAATAAAAGGGGTTAAAAAAAGAGGGAAATGTTTAACCTTCATGCCTGCCAAAAAACAGTGTACCAAAAAGACAGTTATTCCCTTGACACCGCTTATTACTGTATACACTTTTGACTCCTTTGTCAATGTTTATTTACAAGATAGTAAAAATATGTGAACTAAGTACAATGCAATGTTTATTACTTACTGTCATGGGTCCTTAGCTATAACTACAGAATGAACTCTTCCTAACACTATGTATACTACGCCTCTCAAGAGAGAGGGACGAATCGAGTCGAGCCGATAGTAGTTCACACCAAACCAGACTTACAGTCATACTAACACCTTCCACATCTTTTATTATTGTTTCGTGTAATATACCTTCATTATTTCTACTCTTGTGTTCGTGTTGTTCTTCCTTGGTTCTAACCTGGACCATAACACCATTTTATAAAGAAACAAATTTGAAAAGAAATCTTTTTATTCAAAGACAGAAATATGGCAAAGAGGTAAAGAACAGACATTAAACTGATACTAGGAAGAACTGATGAGAAACGACACTTTGAGCTGAGGTAGAGCACACACATGCTCTGATACTAGTTAATCATCAATTTTATTTAATCAATATTTATAATGAAATGTATAGAAATAAATTGGTAATGTTTAACCTGCATGTCTGCAAAAAAAACAATGGTTATTCCCTTGGCTCTTCTGTTACAGTATATACTTATGACTCCCTCAGGAATATTTATCATATTATAGAAATATGTTAAAAAATGTCCAATGTGATATTTATTACTTACCTTTTATAAAGATTTATTATTTACCATTTTATAAAGAAACGAATTTGAAAAGAAATCTTTTTTTCAGAAATTTATAAAATATTACAAAATTTTAAAAATATGTGAACCTACTAAAATGCAATATAAATAACTATGAAAACATTTTTTTTATTTAATCTAATAGTGTTTAATATCTTTGTTACCAATTCTCAAGAATAAAGAAAATGTATAAATCCATTTTGATATGTTTGGGTTTTATTAAGATTGTAAACATCTCTTTTTAAAAACAAACATTGCCAAAGGAATGAAGGGAGTTTACAGTAATAGCTGTGTCAAGAAAAAAACTGTCTTTTTAACACACAGTCGTTTTTGCGGGCATGAAAGTTAAACATTGCCAAAAAAATGAATAAAAAATAAATTCAGAATTTCCTGTGCTGACAGCAATGACCGACAATGAAATGAATACCAGAAAATGTTAGTTATGTCCCTTGAACTCTTTCAACATTAAAAATAGAAAAGCTAACTTACTATTAAATCACGTGAATCATGTCATCAACGAAGTAAAAGTATCATAAACATTAGAATTACATATAAAACCACTTCTTGAAAAAAGAATTTAGTAGTTGCAAAGATGATTATGTGGAACAGACAGATTAACAGAATTTGAGAACAGCTTGCTACTACAAGGGCTGCAAATCAAATGCTCCATGTATTGGATACCAGAAGGTCTTTGAGAGCATTAGAAAAAAATGTGCTCTATTTCAGGTCCTGCCTCTCAACAGATTTCACATCTGGTTTGACTGGTTTATTGCTTGTTGACTTCTATGCATTCTTTCAGGGATCATTTTTTTCTAGGCAAGTTGCATGTTTTTTGTCCAGATTTCAGTTGCTGCTTGGATATTCTTAAGAGTTGTACTTAGTTTTTTCTGCTTGATTCCAATGAATCCAAGCCATCCCCACAAATGTGCACATGTATTTTCTGCAGCTAACTTCAACAGGGAAATATTTAATATGCTACTCTACATCTTCACATTCCTCCACCAGTTTTCCATACTGCTATTTTTTTCTGAATTTGAGTAGCATCAATGTTGCCTTTATGTGGAACTGTGAGTTCAACAAGATGAACAACCTTCCGCTTAGTAGACCAGGTTATTGGATCTGGTATTTGGCTGTTAGGTGATTTTTCTTTTTATGTGCCGTGTCCCTTCAGGACATAGGCGATTATGGTTCTACATTTCCCCCTATCCCTTGTAGCTCTCAATAAGTTTTGTCCTTTTGCTACTTCCCCCAGGCCATGTTCTGTCATCAACTTGCTTAAACCTACTAGGTATGTTGTGTTGCGTTCCCTTTCTCTCTCTCCTTCTATTCAACCTGTGAGTATCAAATTCTCCAAGCCTTCCTTTCTCATTACATGTCCCAGAAATTTCAGCTGCCTCTTCCTGATGTTAAGTATAAGCTTCCTCCTTGTTTACATACTCTCCAAAACCTCATTGTTGCTCACACACTCAATCCATGATATCCTTCTATAGAACCATACCTCCACCGCCTCGAGTCTCTTCTTCGTCTTTGAGGAAACCACCCAACATTCCCTGACGTAAAGGAGGACAGACATCATGCAGCAGGTCAGTACTCTTTCCTTTGATACCAAAGAAATCCAGTTAAAATTTTTATTTCTATCTAGATAAGATAAATTCTCTCCCATATTTTTCATTTCTCTGAGTAATATGAAATACATTCATGGAAAATTTTTGGAAAAGTAAATGGTCAAAAATGTTAACATATGCTAGATTTTAAAAGTAAACAAATGTACTTCAAATGCAAAAATCATTTACCAAAGGACTAATTCTTCCTGATTGATTCAAATCAATATAGTTTATATTAACATTACATTGATAATGAACAAATGTCATCTAACTTTGATATTCAAATATATTCATAATAGTTAAAGTGACAAATTCTTAATAAATTACACTGGTCTACACATATTTTGGTACAAGCCAACTTATAACTTTTCTTAATTTATTTTGGGATGCTGATTCGAAAAATCAAGTCCATTTTTACTGATTAGCTCTACATTTAGCTGTACCAAACTTGAGTATTTTTTTAAAATAATAACTATTTCTAGCCAAATTTCTGATATTGTTCAAATTAATTCTGAATTCTTCCTAAAAAACAAAATCTATAACCAAATTTCTGATAATGTTCAAATTCTGAATAACTCCTACAAAAAAATTATTTCTAGCCAAATTTCTGATAATGTACAAATTAATTGTAAATCCTTCCTACAAAAAAAAATATCGATCGCTAAATGTCTAATAATGTTCAAATTAATTCCGAATGCCTCCTACAAACACTCACAAATTTTATTGAAATCCTGATTGCACCTCCTGTTTAAATTAGGATAATGTATGACAGTATAATTGTTCTAAATTATGAATGAAAATATTATAAAGACCTTGGATATAATGCATGAAGATGATAGTGGAAGTGTAGTGTTCTAAATTATGAATGGAAAGTCTCTGGATATAATCTATGAAGAATGTTCTTGCCAAACTACCAATTTCTCTAAATATTTGAATTTTAATCACTTATTGTGATATATTTGTTTTATATTTAAGAATTTTTTGTTATTTCTTCCAGACTTTGTTCTGCCATCTACTTGCTTAAGCTCGTTAAGTATATCATCCACCCTGTGAGTATCAGATTTTCCAAGCGTTCTTTTCTTGTTATGTGTCCTAGAAATATTAGCTGCCTCTTCTTGATGTTAAGTATGAGTTTTCTTTTGGTTTGCATCCTCTCCAAATCTTCATTGTTGCTCACATGTTCGGTCCATGGTATCGTCAAAATCCTTCTGTAGAACCACACTCTGCTGCCTCGAGTCTCGTTTTCATCTTTGAGATCATCCAACATTTGCTGCCATAAAGAAGGACACATATCATGTAGCAGTTCAGCACTCTTTTCTGTTAACAATGAAACCCTCCTATCTCATAATACTCTTCCTAGTCAAAACATCCCATAAGCAATTGTATGAAAGTGAAAGCAAACTATTTTCCCCAAATTTACAGAAGTGAAAAAAAAAAAAACTCATTCAAACCTGCAGTCCTGTGAAGTGCAACTGAGAGTGAAGGTTGCAAAGATTCTCCAGACATTGTTTCTGGTTTGATACGGAAATGATAATCTGACTTGGGTCTCAAGCCAGTAACTTTGTAAACAGGCTCGGACAGTTTTGTAGCAATTGCTCGCCAGTGATAACTCGGAGGTTCACGAACTTCAACAGTATATTTCAGGTTGACGTCAGTGTTGTATGGATAGATGTACAGACGGCGCCAGGATAACCAACAAGATTCAGACTCAACACCAAAGAGTTCTGGTTTCTCAATTGGAACTTGAGGTACAACTGAAACAATAAATACAAGAATTATCTGAAATGGATTGTCAAAAAGACATATGTAAGACATACATATGTATTATTTACACTATTGATATTCAGACTATTGTCCTCATCTTTGTTGTTGTTATCACAATGTTTCTGCCATTGTGCCCTCTGGGCTTCATCAGGTGTATATCAATCTAGATAAACTGCAGGGAATTAATCTATAGGAGTAGACTGGTCTTGTTCCACTAGCCATGTCTAGCAATATCATTTTTCATGTTCAGGAAAACTTTGACAATATATATGGCTCATGCTGTATTAAAAATATTTTCATGTTCAATGTTAAAGTTATACATAATTGATACATGTTAGCTAAAACTGGCTGCCTAATATGAGTTGACAATATATATATATGTGTGTGTGTGTGTGTGTGCGAATAAAGACAAAAGGAAAACTTATTCCTATTGTCTTTTTACAGATATATTTTAATTATATCTGAAATTTATATATATATATATATATATATATATATAAACATTTTAAAAAATTGAATTGCAGCCCACACACAGTTCAATAATAAAAAAAAAAAAACACTTTTGCTTTAAGTCAAAGTTAATTTTTAACCCTGGAATTCTTTCCTTAAGCGATATTTCTTTTTAGCAGCTTATCAACCCTTTGTAGGTTATTTAAAGCCAAAACATATTTTTGGATTGTAAGAATAAGTGAATATTGTATTAACAATATTTTTAATGATTTTCAGATACAAGTCCTACTACTTAACCCATAGCTGGAAGGAGAAGAAGGGGAATTCATACCTTTTCCAAAGTTATTTGAATGTAAGTTAATGTAACAAACCCAACTGGAATTCAAACACAGCTCTCCAATTTCCCATTTGAAGCCATTATCAATTACACTGCCCACACATCCAAGCTTGCAGCACCTGATATTCTCAAATGGTCACCCATCTAGGCACTGACCAAGCTGGATGTTGCTTTTGGTGATTAGATGAGAACTAATGTTTCAATGTGATATGGCCATAATCCAGCATATAAGACAAGGTTGACTCCTGAAGTATTGGTTTGCCAAAAAATGAGTGGTAATAAAGATTTATACTGAAAGAATTACTTTCATGAGACCAATTATCACTAACATGATCAATTCATGATACTTGCTAAAACATGCAAGATATGTGGCAGACATCATCAAAAGTGTTACTGAGTCTGTTTTTTTTATTCATTTCACCCCAAGTATGGCAATAAAGCAACTAAAATGCAAGTTGTTTTGGAGTATGAGTGAATATGAAAAAAAAAAAAACTTTTTATCAAAGAGAGAATAATAGAAGAACAAGAATTAAGAAGACAAAAGATAACAATTGACATTGTAAAAAGCTGGAAGAAAGTTCCACAAGTGAGAAGTGTGAGAGAAGAAACTGTTAGCATAGGACTTATGGTTACATCTATCCATTTCAACCATAAAATGACGGGACCTTGCTGTCAATCTCGTACTGCACTTAAATTCATAAAATCTAGGTACCAAAGTGGAAAGCTTATCAGAACAATTATCATGAAAATATTTATAGAACAGGCACAGGGAAGCTATGTTACAGCAGTGGAAAAGTGACTGAATCTGAGATGCTAGGTCAGTATCAATAATATTGCAGATTCTGTGGATTTTATCAAGAATCTTTAAATATATAGCAGAAGCACTAGACTATATATGGCAGTAATAATCAATGCATAGACAAATGGTGAACTTATAAATGTGTAAAATAGATTCTGTCAAGAAAAATTGTCTAGCATGACAGTGAACCAACTTTCCTAGGTCAAAGCTGGACTAATAGTTTCAGATTTTATTAACAGCTTATTATTGAATATATTTTTATTATGGTTATAAATAATTAATACTTAAAACAAATAATTATTATTTTGGTGAAAATTAATCATTATTTACTTAATAATGATGGATTAATAGGTAACAATACAGCAATTTTTTTCTCACTTAGGTTTTTGTTGGGTTTAATCCTATATTGTTGCGTGCATAAAATGGTTTACTATGGCTTCCCTTCAGCTGATAGAAAATATGACGTGCATATAAGTCAAGGTGGGCATTTTATTTTTCTAAAAAAATTGATTTAACTGTGAGTTTTTACAATATCTGTCTGAATTTCTGGGATGATAATTATTTATATTATTTAAACATTTGTATTTTTGTTGCTGTTACCACAACTGTAATATTTGTGTGCAGAAAATAGTAACCACAAGTTACGCCCCTTGATACAGGACATTCTTGAACAAGATTCTGATGTGGTATGAAATAAAAGAAAGCAAGAACTCACCACAAGACGCAGATACTGTATACACTTTTGAACATGTAGACTTGAAATAAACAACACATCTCCTTGTCTTTCATAGTGAAACACTATGTGGACAAAGTTACGATGTTCAAGTTTAAAACTACCAAACAGTAAATTTAAATCACTTGGTGAACTGTTATTTTTTCTCTACAGGGACTCTTTTTGTTTCCATGTATGTTAATATACATATTTTGTTCTATTTTTATTTTTCCTTTATTTCTCTTTTGTGGCTGTTACAAACCATACGTCTATGCTTCGTTACTAGAAATATATGTAGTCATTTTGAAGGTGAAGACATAGATTTTATGTATAGGAACTAGTAATCATGAGTTACGCCCCTTGATACAGGATATTCCTGAACAAGATAAAAGAAAACAAGAGCTCACTGTGAGATAATGACAATGTACACAATTTTTGAATATGCATACTTGAAATAAACAATTGTAGAGCAGATCTTGTCTTTTATACTGAATCTCTCCACATGGAAATATTACAACAACGTTTCAGCAGTTGTGCTTTCTCGGCCTTCATCAGGTGCTTGTCAATCTGGGTAACCTTGAAGGAATTTTGAACAAAACTCTTTATTTAATCTATGGGCTTAGATTGCTCATGTTCCATGTCTAGAGATATCTTGTCTAGTTCTTATTTTAATACTGCTCAGTTATTGCTTGTTCTGTTTCCAACAATACCCAAGGGGAATTACAAACTGAATTCTTTATTTAATCTGCAGGGGTAGATTATTCTAGTTCTGTTGTCCATGTCTAGGGATATCTCGTCTAGTTCTTATTTTAGTACTGCTCAGTTATTGCTCACCCTACTTCCACTGAATTCAAGGACACACTGCCAAGCCCAGTAATTAAACTCACAATTACTATGTCGCTAAGTTCCAAAATCAATGCTTTAATCCATTTGACTATTGTTAAAGTATAACTAAAATTTCATTAATGTAATTTTGGGGAGTTAAGAGATTGCATGCCACTACATCAAATCACTCAAGATGATGACTTACCTCTGCTTCGATTATAAGATACAGGTACAGAAGGTTCAGACACACTCTCTGAACTAGTTTCTGCACGGATTCGAAACAAGTAGTCATGTCTTGGTTTCAAACCCGTTAATTTATATGAAGTACTCCTTACACCGCCAACCACTCGCTTCCATTCTCGGGAGGGAAGTTCCTGGGATTCTATAACATAAGTGTATTCTTTTCCAATGGATGGTGATCTGGTTGGCCTCCAGGCTAATTTCAAACCTTTTGATTCAACATCAACAATCTGTGGAGTTTCAATAGGTCGTTTAAGACCTGAAATAAAATAAAAAAAAGACATTTGTCATACAATTGATTTCATATTAAAAATTGCATACATCATCTGTTAAATACATTTATTTTTAAATATTTTTTTATTATGATGTTCACCCTGTAAAAGGCCCAAGAGCCACTCGAGGTAGAGTGTTACAGAGTAAGAGGCATCACACCAATCAATGAGATAATGTCACCAAGATGCAAAGGGCCACAAATGAAAGAGAAGTAACTGATTCAGAAGGAGCCAGAAATCCAATCCTAAGCAGAAAACAAAGGATAATTCTTTACTCCTGCTCATAAGACTATTGAAGAAAAAAGGTAAATCAATAGTAAATAAAAGTTAAGAGTTTTAAGGTGAGACGTTATAAGTATAGAGGAAGTAAACTTTAGAAGGAATCTCAAAACACAATCCTAAACAGGAAACAAGAGATAAACCTCTACTCCTGCTCAAAAGAGTAGATGTTAGAAGGAATCAGAAACCCAATCCTAAACAGGAAACAAGGGTGTTGTAACCTAGGGAAGGTTACTGAATAGAATAATCAAACAAAGGTTAGTAATGAATGATAATACTTAGGGCAAGAACAACACATATAAGATTCACCAGCAGCGTGTAGAAGAAGTAGTCCACTGCTAGAAGTGAGTCAAGTGAATTCCACAATGAATCTCCAACTGCAGACCAACATACACTATTTACTACTGTATTTATGTGAATGGGGACATACCCATTATCTTCCATAGGTATACTACAACAGTTATCTCATCTTCATTGACACATTCACAACATTTTGTCCGCTGTATTCTCCGGCCTTCTTCAGGTGATTGTAATTTCAAAACCGAACCCTTTATTTTATCCATGGGGGTAGATTGTTCTATTTCCAAGTATCATGTGTCCTTGGAGATTCATTGTGGAATTCACTTGAATCACTTCTGGCAGTTGACTACTTCTTCTACACACTGCTGGCGAATCTTATATATGTTGTTCTTGTTCTAAGTATTATCATTCATTACCAACCTTCATGTGATTATTCTATTCAGTAACCTTCCTTGGGTTACAACAATAATAGTCCTAGTAATGTAAATAATGCAAGTAAAACATAATTTTAAAAAAACTTTAAAGTTTATGCTTTAATTTATGTTTTATTATTTTCTGCATTGGTTTGTTAAAGTTTTATCATGTTGAACATTGTTAAAACTTGGTGGCTATTTAAAAAAATAATAGTGTTCCATGATGTTAAGCATTACAAAGAAAAGATAAATAGGTTACTTACTGGAATAACGTGGAACCCAAACTGAAAGAGATGGTTCACTAAAAGCAAATGCTGTTTCTGCATGAACTCGAAAGATGTAATCTTTTTCAGGGTTCAATCCCGACAAGTGGTATGACGTGTGTGGGATCCTTGAAACAAATGGCCTCCACTGGGAAGATGGAGGCTCTTGAAAGTATATAGTGTAGGTTATGGGGAGAGTATCTCTCAAATATGAAGGAAGAATAGCAGAACGCCATGACAATCTAAGAGATCCAGCAGTGATATCAGACACAATTGGTTCTTCACGGTGCATTGCTGGTGGCACTGCAATTAGAATAAATAAAGAGCCAATAAATATTTAACAGTATTTTTTTTATTAATATACAAAGTTAACCTATTTTTGCTTTAATGTATTATCTTTTTAACACTTTTTTTAAAATTTGAAAGCATAGAAATCATAAATCTCAAGTCAGTGTAGAACAGAATGAATAAGCTTAATAAAGATATTCCTGGTAATTTGATTTATTGAGATGAAGTGGCCTAAAATGATGTGCTTTTGATCCATATGATTTAAAACAAAGAAACAATTAGCTTTCATGGACAAGCTTTTTTAAGAATAAAATGTTGCTAAAATATATCATCTGAAAATTAAATGAGTAATTGTAAATACACTGGAGAGAGGAAAATAAAATAAAATCCGTTTATGAATTCCAAAAACATTTGTAATGGTAATATTAAGCATTTCTTTATAAGGAAACATTCAGCATTGATTGACTGAGCAGCCAGTGCTACTGTTGGTTGAAGTTTAGAAAATCTTTCTCTTAAAACAATTTTTCAGGAAAACAGGTTTCTGAAGTCCAATAGCTCTTTCCAGTACCGATGGAGGTTTTCGTCCTAACCTTTTATTTAAAGTAGTGGGGAATATCAACATCTTGATTATGTCATTATTTTCTCTTTGAGTTACATGTGACATCCATTTTAGCTGTTGCTGCTGTTAAAAGACCTCAAGTGAAAAAAATCAAAGAATTAAATAACTATGGATTCTTAAACTGTTTTTTCTTTCTCTTTATTTGTGTGTGTGTGTGTGTATATATATATAAAATACCAATTGGTAATTTGTAGGGATAATTTCAATGAGGACATTAATCCAAAGAGAGCTCAATGTAAGTAACAGAGCAATATAATAATAAGTAAAGACAATCCTTATTGACCGAAATGGATTTTTTAAGGATTGTCTTTACTTATTATATATATATATATATATATATATAAATAGGAATGGATTTTTATTTATTAATTCAACAGATTTTGTTATTTTTATGGATACTTCGTATTTGAGTAGATGCTCTGTTTTATTTATTAGACAGTATATTTATTTTCATCTACTGGCCTATATGTTCAAGCAAGCCAATTAGAAAAATATGCACTCTCCAGCAGAGGTTTCTCTTGGCTACTAAAACTTGTGTCGTCAAAAAATTAACATTGGTTTAAAAAATACTTCTTTTGTTTATTCTTTTATATGCACTTGGTGAAAAATATCTATAGGGGTGATAACTGGTTACTTTCACTATTTAACAACAACTTTATAAAAATATACAATTTTCTAGTTATCATTTCTGGTAAATGAACATGTAACTTTAAAGACTTTTCAGGGCATACACTTGCATAATTTACTATAGTTGCATTTCATAAATTCACTGGCAAAGGTATTTGGTTTTTTAAAATTTTGTAGAATATAAAATAAATATCTGTTAAATATTAGCATTTCAGATTTTAATGGTAAGAAGTATTACTTTTAAATAGGCCACACTTGGGGAGAATTTTTATACCAGTGTAAAGATACACATCAGTGTATAAGATGTACAGTGAAAAGTATTACTTTTAAACAGGCTACACTTGGAGGGGATCTTTACACTAGTGTATAAGATATGCAGTAAGTTTCAAGATGATAAAATTTAATTTTATATAATAAAATACATCTTGATGTATTAGATACAAAACTTGACTTACCTGCTCTCTTTTTAAGAATTAATGCACCAGTTGGCTCACTCAGACCAAATTCATTCTCAGCTCTGACACGAATAGCATAGTCTTTGTTTGGATGCAAGTTCTGCAGTTTGAATGAGGTTGCCGAGATTCCCTTTGCTACAGTGATCCATTCACCATAAGGCATTTCCTGCAGTTCAATTCTGTATGTCACTGGTGCATAATCAATAATTCGAGATGGGATTTCAGCAGATCTCCAAGCGACAGAAACTGTATCAGAACTAATATCCACAATATATGGCAAGTCCTTCAACATTCTTGGTGGGCCTACAAACAATAAAATATTCCTTGATAGTCATGAAGTAGATATAAAGGGAATAAATACTACTTTGCATTTGAAGATATTGTTTACAGATATCTAAATAGGAAAAATAAATATATAACTGCTACATGCCTTTCATGAATACTGGATGATTTTGTCAGTTACAGAGTGGCAACATGGCTATAAAGAGCTCTGATAGGTGACAATATTCAAATTGTCAATATATTGAGAAATTACCACATTATGCAGTACATTAAAATTTTATGTAGGTAGTTTTGATGAAAAAAATGAATTCATATTATTATTACATAATTGGAATATTTAGTGGAATTGTAACCAGAAATAATAATTTTTTACTTAGATTACAAATATCTTCCATATTACTTCAGATCACAAATATCAAAAGACAATTTATATTTTATTAAATTTTTTGAAATGTTAATAGGGGGACCAGTTTGTTAAATAAATTAATTGTAAAATGGTCCCCTATGGAAGCTAAAACATGCTCATACTATGTGATTTCTTAAAATGTACAAAAATATAATATAATTTCTCAAATTCAGTGCTTAATCAACGGATGGCAATATAAGAAGAAAAAAATCACTCCAGATTACGAATTTAAAAATTTTTTTTTTTTTCATTTCAAGAAATCACATGGCATGACTATAGTTTGTTTTGACTTCCATGAGATGAATTTACATATTAAACTGGAACCCCATTTTTATAAAATTGGGAAAAAAAATTTTCTTTGATATTAGTGTTCTACAATTCTCCATCAATAGTAATATAAAAAAAAATATTTCTGGTTACAGTATCTATTGTATTTAAATTTGTAAATCTAGTGAAGAAATACCCTCATCTCTCCATAATGAATTTCATCACCATTTCAACCTAGCCATCTTCAATAAGTCCTCATAAAACAGCAGCTTTAAGTGCCTTCTGTTAAGTGATTACAATGATTTGTTTCTAAATTTAATAAACAAGAAACAAAGTGAAAATACAACATAAAGTTTTCAAAACTTGAAACTGTTTTAAGCCAAAACCTACCTGCACGCCTTGCTAAATACACTGGAAGGGTTGCCTCACTCATGTCTTTTCCAATCATAGCTCGAACACGGAACAAATAATCTTTGTCTGGTTTGAGACCAGAAATCTGATATCTCAAATCATTAATATCACGAGCAACAGTGTACCAAGATTCAGATGGAGGTTCTTGGAATTCAATAATATACAGCAATCTGATCAGATCCTTTGAATATCCAGATGGTAGAATACCTGGCTTCCATGCCAGAGTCACAGTAGTGGCACCAATGTCACTGAGAAGAGGTTCATATAGTGGCATTTGAGGTGCTGAGTAGTAAAAAGAATAATAATAATAATAATAAAATTTATTGAACTGAAATATTAAAAAATAGTTATGTTTTTTCTATGAATATGAAAATAATGTTTACAGATTGTGACATCTATCAGAGAGATGAAATTTAAATTTTTATTACTGCACTATTCTAAAATTTGAACACATCAGCAGATATCTATTAATGTCAACAACTGAACACAAACAGTTATTAAAAAAAAATTAGTAATTAATGTATAATATTATCCATAACTACAAGTACAAGAATGTTGTTTTTGATAATGTGTATATTGTCAAAAATTCCTTTTTCCACAATGTAGCTATTTGTGCTATGTTATAATGCTTATTACCCTAACAATAACAATACTGAATAATTTTTTTTAAACATTAAAGTACATTTAATCACATCTCCCTAATAGCTGTCATGATCTGTTAATAAAAATAATAAAAACATGACATTTTAAAATCTGCATCTGAAGAACAAGTTATTTGACTAATTTTTAATATACATTTTTCCCAATCTATAATTATTGGAATTTCATAGATTTTAAAAAAATTTATTGCCTCTCCTTCAGAAACTAAATAATTTTTTTTTAAGTAGAGTATTTATTGACAAATGTGTGGTAGGACAGGTTGATCTTTGAGGTTTTTTTTAGAAAATTAATGTTACACTTGATGTGAAAGCTGAGGTTTGATGTGATAAGTACTGACACCAAAAATTAGATTCATAACTTTTAAAACTTTTTGAGCACTTAGTTTTAAAGATTATCTGAAAAAATGTACAGAAATACCTAATTTCCACAGGTTTTTGCTTACAAACTGACTTCAAAATTTTACTATTTCAAGAATAAATTCAAATAAAGTTGATATTTGTTTGTATTAGACACATTGAATGCAAAAAAAAATATTCAAACCAGAATTCTAATTATGAATCACCACAAGCAAAATATGCAACATTTTTACTGTATTCGATATGTAAAAGATTACAAAAAAAAGGTTACTCAATGAATAAGATTTGTTAGATCATTCATTAGATTATAATTAATAAAAACAAAAAATAGATAAAAGTTCATATAACACCATAATTCTGCTGGGCACAACTTAAAGATAAAATGTTTTAAATTTGCATTGTTTATTGAAAATCACACTAAAACTTCTGCACTGTATAACATCATAATATTGCTAAATTCTTCAGTATAATTTCCATTTGAAGTAAATGAAGGTTTTATTTGATGACACAATAATTTAGTAATAATATGCTTGTACAATACATCTTGTCGATATACAATTTGTAAAGCTTCAGTAAATTATAAATTTTAAAAGGCTGTGCTATAAGGCTTTCATTGATAACATGAATTAAATTCTAACATGACAGTTTTGAACCTAACATTAATCTTTAAACTCATCTCCTCAAAAACGGTAATGATTTGTAAAAAAAACAATTTTGTGTCATTATTTATCATGTCAAACTTCAACTTTCAAATTAAAAGCAATATCACGCTTCTAAAATCACCCTGCCCTAATATGTGGTGTGGTGTCATGGATAATGACTCGGAATGCGAAGTCAGAGACGTGAGTTTGAATTCCAGTCAGGTTCATTACAATCACTTTTGCACAAATATCACTGGGAAAGATATGAATCCATCTCTTCTCCCCATCTATGGGTTAAATAGCTAAACCGACTGAGTCCTATAGCTTTGGTTGACAGCCAGTCTACCAAAGAAATGGCAGCCTACTGCAGAAAAATCTTCTGCCTAGTCAGTCATAAATCAAAGGAGACATTATTGCCCAACCGTGTATCATGTATAGCACTTAACTGACTACATTAACTGACTGATTTATTGACTACACATAAAGCAGAACATTTTCATACATTTTTGTGTTATCAAATTTCAGAGAATTCTAAAATACAAAAATTTTACATTTCAAATAAAAATCCAAAATTTTGAATAAAAATATTGATTTAGCCTTAATAATATTTTCAGTTCTCTTCTTTTTTTGCTGAATTTTAGTATGAAAGAGCAGGAGATCTTTCATTCTCAGTAAAATTTAGTAACTTTACATTAATTAAATATGCTTCTGATTTTAAAATTTTTACTTGTTTAATTATTTGTATATTTTTGATTTCTTTATAAAGAATAAATGAGTGTATTTATTGCTTTTTATACAGGTTTTTTCATTATTTTTGGTTCTTGGCAGTTGCCTTATTTGATTAGCTGTAATTTAAAATCAGTATAAAAATTATATATATATATACTTTAAAGATCAGGAAATCAGTTGAATTTTCTATCTTGGTTTCAACCTTATGGTATCCTCAGGTAATTTTTAATAAGTGATTTCTTAATGCTTTATTTTAAAAAAAAAAAAATAAACAAATGCACAATGTTGGGTGTAATAGAAAGGGAGGAGGAGGACATGAAGAAGGAAGGAGAAGAAGAAAGGGGAAGAAAAGAAAAGCAAGGGTATTATAAAAGTATTGGTGGGGGGGGTTAATTGAAATGTACATTTTTTTTTAATCCAGCCTAATATATGCTTAAGAGGAATTTTTTAATATGTATACAAGGACTCAAGTTATTTTTTCTTTTATTTTATTTTTTTTCACACATGTATTGAGCACTTTTTTAATACCACTGTTTCATGGTCTGATTCCACTCTAACGATTTACCTTTTATGTATTATATATATATATATATGAATGATAGGATAAAGAACAAATATGAAATGTTTATCAATCTAACATATTCTTACCAGGTCGTCTCTGTAGTGAAACAGGGAATGTTGGTTCACTTACACCACTTTCAGTTTGAGCTTGAATTCTGAATCTATAATCATGATCTGGCTTTAGCCTCATCACACGATACTCAGGATGTGTAATTCTGCGAGCTACAGGTATCCAATCAGTGTTAGGATATTCTTGCATGAATACACTGTAAGTAACTGGGTAGCCTTGGTAAGAAGGTATTTCAGCAGGCTTCCAGGAAAGGTTCACAGAATCTGTTCCAATTGGTGTAAGGATAACATCACTACGAGAAAGCCTAGGAGGAACTGGAGTAAAAGAAAATAAAAATTAATAACACATTAAGAAAACAGAAATATTAAGATTTAATATTTGTTAATAGATTTTCATTTTAAGAGATTGTGGGTTACCTTACTTGGTTTAACCAAAAATGCCCATTAGGTGGCACTTTTTATGTCTATAAAAAGACAAACATTTCCTTCTCTTTCTCTTAATTCTTACTTCCTGATGTAGTCAAATATAAATAAAGAATGGTACTGCTGGGGTGCATTTGCTTCCTTGGTTCATGGTCTATTTGAACTCACTCACACACACACACACACACACACATATATATATATATATATATGCTTGTTTCACACAGCCACAAAAATGCATATTCTTATAGCTAGTTTTTAATGTTTTTACCTTTGGTTTCAATTGTGTACCCATGTAATTCCTTTTGTAAATAAGATGCATTAATTATAGTTTGTTTTAAATTTCATGATATATAATACTTATTTTTACCTGGACTCACATGAGTTCGCCAAATATCGTTTGCAGGTCAAATGTTCCAGGAGCCATTAAACATTTACTAAAAAACATCTACATCTCACAACTAAAGAGCTGATCTCCACAACAAGATATATCACAGATAATGTTGAATTATATATATTTGCAATAAACAATGTCAGTTTTATATAATTTAGCTAATCATTGAGCTAAATCACCCTATTCTCATAATTCAAAATTCCCATTAACTCACCCCAAACAAGGCAATAATGCCACTAAGACACAAGGGTTTACTATGTAACAGAATATAAGAAAAAAAAAACATTATTAAGGAGAGAAAACAATAAAAGAACAGGAACTATGAAGACAAATGATAATGATTGACATTGCATTTAAATTTTTGAAGATCAAAGTTGTCTGAAAAGCAAGAAATGTGAGCATAGAACTTACGGTTACATCTAGCCATTTCAACAGTAAAATGATGAGACCTTACAGCCAATCTAGTAGTATGCTTAAATTCATGAAGTCTAGGTATCAAAGAGGAAAACTCATCAGAACAATTACCATGAAATATTTATAGGAAAGGTACAGGGAAGTTATGTTAGGGTAATGGGAAAGTGACTGAACCTGAGATGCTAGGTCAGGACTGATAATATTGCAAATTCTTCTTTGGATTTTATCAAGAATCTCTGAATATATAAAATTATTATTTCAATAATCAGGAGATAATAGAAGAAATAACATCTCTTTGAATCTGGTTACTCAAATTTCAAAGAGTTCATTCATTATCCAGATGTGTAAGTAGCATAGTGGTTAGTGGTACAGAAACTGGGATTGTCATGGTGAGTTCAAATACTGGCCAAGGTTGTTGTGTTCATTTCTGCACAATAACCTTCAAGTATGAATCCATTTCTTCTCCACTCCAGCTATGAGTTAACCAGTAAGACAGGCTGGACTCATTAGCCTTTGGTTGGCAATCAATCTAGAAAGATAATCCTAAATTCAAATCCTGTTGGATATGAGGCTGTCAACTCGACCCTGTAACAAACCTACTTGATATGGAAACTACAACAGCAACATTAGTGTATTGAGGCTGTGGCCTGATACTCCACATGAAGTAAGAAGGATTTATCTCTTTCTCTCTCTCATCAATTATCCTAGAAATGCTGAGTGAACATTCTTTTACAAAGACTCAAGTTTGTTTTCATAATAAAACAATCAGTTTCCTTGACTATTATTTTCTATATCATGAACATACACATTGATCCCAGAACACATACCTTCATTTGTATCATACTAGACTATTTTTCTTATCAGAATCCATCTTGTGCATTTATAAAGCTACCATTCACCCATGCATCAAATACTCTTAACATGTCTCAAGATTCTTGACAAAATTCAAAGAAGTGTCTGTATTATAATCGATCCTGATCTTGATTTCAATCATTTTCTCACTGTCATGACGTGTCTTCTCTCTGTCTTTTCTACAAATATTACATGGCAAATGTTCTAATGAGCTTTTTCCCTTAGTGCCATGACTGCATAAATTTAAACACACAGCTAGATTGGTAACGAGATTCCACTTTTTTACTGTTGAACTAACTAGATGCAATCTCTATTCTAACAGCTTCTTTTCCCACACTTCTTGCCTGTGGAATTTCCATCTGATTTCATGCCTCTCTGCCACCTACAATCTTCAAAAATTTGAATGCAATGTCAATCACCAACTTATGGCTTCCTGATTTTTGTTTTTTTTAATATCCTTTCTCTTCACTAAAGTCATCTCATTTTCCTCCACACCCTGTAACACCCTGCATACTAGTGGCGTTATTTGCATTGCTTGGGAAGGAATAATTATATATATATATATATATATATACACACACACACACACACGCACGATGCGATGCGATGGGTAAATTGTCGCCATTTCATATTTTTAATTTTACACATGCATGTTCTTTGTTTTTAAATTTGTTGACTGCACAGTATAGTAGAGTCAATTGGGCACTGTCCGTGTGAAAATGAGCACCAAGGCACAATTCATTCCACCAGAAATTTGAAAAGTGCATGTTGTACTGCTTGGCATTCATGCTGAAAACTACAATTTCAGAGTGTTTGGATGTCAGTCTGAGGATTCAGAAAGAGTTGAATGAGTCCAATGGTCATTATGACGGTACGGCAGCTCGGAAAACTCAGTCTGATCATTCTGAAAAGAAAAGAACTCCTGAATTTGTTGGTGACGGCCTCAGACTCAACTCGGAGGTCTCAAGGGCCTTGAGAAGGTAGTGCTGCCCTAGGTCAAGAGGGTGTCAGGCAACAGAACTCTGCTCCATGCTACACAAGCAGGAGAACCCAGTCAAGGCTCTCAGACAATTTCTGCAACCACATCACCCCTTACATCTGGCCACCTAACTCCCCAGACTACAACTGTCTTGATTATTATATGTGGGGCACAGTTGAGTGAGAGACCAACAAAGATGAACTGAAGGCAAGGATTATGGCACCATTCACCAACTTAAAAAAGGAAACTGTCCATAAGAGTTGCAGAAGATTCTGAAGTCATCTGGAGGAAGTGGTTGATGCCAATGGCAATTTTATTGAATTAATTTACTCTTTGCTATTTCATGATATTTTTGTGTAATTTTGGTAAATATATCTGTTAAAATGAGATGTCAGTCTTATTTTAATTTTTGTTTAATTTAGACGACAATTTATCCATCGCACGCTGTATACATGATTAATACAAATATAAAATTTATCACTTAGCTGATTGATATTATATTCAGCACCCCAACTCCAAATTTTTGTTGACAAACCTCTTCGTAATCATTCAGACCACTGATCAGAAGGTTTCAGCAAATTGTCTGCTGATTTTCTCATTTTTGTTATTTTTATATTAAGTTACAAAAATAATTTATGATCTTTTTATTGGTGTTAAGTTGATTTTTTCTTTGTGTGTGTGTGTGTGTGTGTGTGCACCTGTACATGTGTCTATATGCACATGTGTAGAATGTCATGGTTATTTCATTCTTTTCATAATTTTTTTAACTCCTCATACTCTCACACTATTCCTTTGCCTTCTTTTGTCTCTCTTTTGGCTTTGAGTGTCAAAGATAATGAGTATATATATATATATATATATATATTCTTTATTTTACGATATTACATCAAAAACATGTCTAAAAATGCTACATAATTGCAGTCATATTTTGATGTGAATCAACACATCTCATCAGGCATTAGTAAATTAGAGTTATTTACTAATGCCTGATAAGATGTGTTGATTCACATTGAAACACAACTACAATTGAGTAACTTTTTTTTACATGTTTTTGATCTAATATCCTAAAATAAAGAATGAATATTGCTCTACTTAGTATTGAGGCCTCTTTTAAATTGAATGTTACAATTGTGATATATATATATATATATACATTTAGGAAAATATGACTATCATATTTTTTCTAAATACTATTTGTTGATAAATTATAAAATTATATATCAAAATTATATATATATATATATATATATATATATATATATATATATATATATTGAGTTGGTGCATAATTATCAGGCATTTTTGTAGGCAAGTTATATGTTAATAAAAATTGCTGTTTTGTTTACTTTTTTTAATAAAAATATTTTATTGTCAGGTTATAAAAATGGATGTCAATAACCATATGCTCTGGAATAATCATTTAAAAATGTTATTGTTGAATGGTTATGTTTCTTTTTTCATAATAAATATTGTTTTAAAAACGCTTGATAATTATGCACCAACTCTCTCTCTCTCTCTATATATATATATATATATATATATATATATAAAGAGAGAGACAGAGACACACATGCGAACTGTAAACCTTTGGTATGTTGATTCCACTTTCTGCATTGATAATTGTTATACTGCCCACACATTTTTTTGTATATACAAGCAAACTACATGCTACTTTGTGGAATAGACTCCCAAGAGGATGCTTCCCTGATCACGACAACTTTCTTGAGTCAAGTATTAGCTATCCTACATATCTTCATAATCTGTACTCCCTCCTCTTGCAACCATACAGCAACATCATTCAGAAACCCTCTACCTTGAGTAGCTCTTGGGCTTTTTACTGTCTGGAGAATTAGTAAAAACAAAAAAAATGTACTGAACAAGAGATTTATAAAAAATATTGTAACTTACCAGGTTTTCTGTACAAGCCAACTGGTAAAGTTGGGTCAGTCAATCCTACTTTTGTGTTGGCACGTAGACGGAAGAAGTAATCAAATGTTGGTAATAGATTTGTAACCCTGAAAAAGTTGCCTTTAATACCCCTGCCAACTTCCTTCCAAGTGTAACCAGGAACTTGTTGAATTTCAATCACATAGTCAAGGATATCATAATCTCTATCAAAGGACGGCAGTGGTATTCGTTTCCACCTCAGAGTTACTGAATCACTGGATGGTTCCGTAATTTCAAGATTACTTACTGGTGGTTTGATGTGGACTAAAAAGAAAAATTGCAAGGTTTTAAAAAAATTGATTTTTTTTTTGTGGAGAATTGTATATCAGAATGTAATTTTTATATATGTGCATATTGTAGTATTAAAAGCTCAGAAAATACCACAATAGTTTTCATTAAAATTATTTAATAAAATATTTTAATGAAAACTATTTTGGTATTTTCTGGACCTTTAAAGGATTTCTTTAATATCTAATATTATATATGGCAGTGAATTCTGGAAAATCGCATCCCAGATGAAGAAGTGACTTGAGACAAAATAATGCAGTTCTACAGAAGGACGTTGAGAGTACCATAAACTGAACATGTGAACAATGACAAAATTTTAAAGAAAATGGAAATAAAAAGGACACATATTTAATATCAGGAAGAAACAATTGAAATTTCTAGAGCACATAATAAGGGAAGGGCTTAGAAAATGACACTGAAAAGACATATTGAAGGCAAAAGTGATAGAGGAAAGCAACACATAACCTACCTTATGAGCTTGTGTAAATAGTTGATAGAAAAGGCATTTACAAGATAGAGCAAAAGGACACACTTAAATAAGTATATACTACAAAAGATAGGAAATTGTGGAGGGCCATGATTGCTAACATCCTAAAGGGATAAGACATATAGAAGAAAAGTATCTAATATCTGAGAAATCATTTTTCATTTTAACACTTTAAAATATTGAAGTTTGTTTTCCTGAAATTAACTATTTAGATTCATTGAGAAAAACACAACAGATGATACATTTTTATTATGTATTCATAGTTAAAATATTATTTTCAGATAAAAATTTTAACTGAATGCATGTTATCCTTCCATAATAACTATTATAAGGATTCATCATTATAACATAATTATTTCTGAATCACATCTAAAGTTTATCAAAATTATTCCAAATTCTCTAAAACTTCTGACTGTTTAAAGAGAAAAAGGTTATTTTTATTTCATAAATGTTCTACATATGATTTTTTTTTTCTTTGACAAAGATGAAAGCGTAATATTCTGGGTGTGGAAGAAATCCCTCCAACATAATAAGACATTAGCTAGATTGTCACTAATGTTTTGCCATTATGTGGGAGGTATTTCTATCACAGCCTATATATTCTTTTTTTCTTTTAAATATAAAAAATTTACATAATTTTAGTGAATACACACAAAGAATGGATAAAATAAGCCCTTGTCATCAGTATCATAACCTCGCTTCTCAAAAATTATATATATCAAAATATATATATATATATATATATATATATATATATATATATATATAGTATATCTGTGAAAGGACAAAATGAATAAAGACAAAAGGAAAACTTATCTTAGCCAACACATTTCGTCCTCTGAGGGACTTTATCAAGGCAAATGTAATGATTTTATTTTGTGACAAGTATTTATATACAAGAGCAGGAATGTGATTGGTTTTTCAGAATTTCTGTACCACCCAAATTTTTTTAAAAACCAATAACATCTTTGCTCTTGTACATAAATACTTGCTACAAAATAAAATCCTTACATTTGCTGTGATAGTCCTTCAGAGGACAAAACACATTGGCTAAGATAAGTTTTCCTTTCATTTTGTTCCCATATATATATATATATATATACACACACACACATATATATATATATATATACACATACACACATATATAAGTAACTTCCATTAGTCATTTAAAAGATTAACATTTGTAACATTTACAATTTTGAGAGATACAGACAAAATGATACTGCTTCATTTTTTTAACATAAATTTATGGAATGTAATATTATGATATTGATTTTCACAAATTTTTAAAATAGCAATATTAAGTTAATTGTACAAGAAACAGTCAGAATTATTAAGCAATACAGGTCTTGACATTAATAAGTTGTCTACTTACATCTTTGTTTGCTGACAGTAACAGGAGGTGTTGGCTCACTTAGACCATACTCGCTCAAAGCTCTAACACGGAAGTTGTAATCACGCTGTGGACTGAGATCTGAGACGTAATAACTAGTTGTAGGCACTCCACTAACCATGGGATGCCAATCAGCATAAGGAGAGTGCTGGGACTCAATCATATATAAAAGAGGTTCATCTTTGCTGTCAAATGGTGGAATATCAGCCTTTTTCCATCTCAGATGAATTGATGTTGGTTCGTATTGTTCAACATCCAAAAATTCAATAGGTTGTCTTGTCTTGGCTAAAAATGTATGAAAAATGTCAAATTAATTTTATTTACAAGATATTTTGAGAAGTTAACTATATGAAATAAAATTCCTTTAGTTTTTTTGACAGTGATGTTCATCTTATACAAGGCTCAAAAGCCACTCGGGATAGGAGTTACAAAGTAAGAGGCACAGTTGACCCTACACTTGAACAGCTTAAGATTGTAGTAATCATGAAAGCATCCTCTTGAGTGTCAGTTCCACAAAGCAGTAGAACTTACATCTCACCAATTTAATATGAAGGAAATGATGGTAGTTTGCTACAATATGCTTGGCATGCTGTGTCTTAGCCATGAAGGTTAAAACTGGTGGAACTAAGGAATATAAATTGTCTGAAGACTTTCCATGGAAATAGCAATAGAGCAGTGAGAGGCTTGCAATGAATTGTCTGTGAGAAAGGGGTTGTAAGGTGGAACATAATTTGTCACCCATTAGGATGCAGAGATGCTTTTGAGACTGAAATGTGAAGACTGGGAAGATTCTGCCCATATATGGCAGCAGTACTGTTTTTGGTCTGATCTGGTTCTGGTAAAGGTAGCAGATAGCAGGATGAATCAGGTATTTACTGGAGTGATACAGAGAACCAACGATTTTTCCAACATGATGGATCATATGTATGAGTTTCACTTGAGGTCTGAGTTTAAGTCTCAATATCAGGTGGATAACATTAAAATCTAGAAAATGTTTACCTCCAGTATCCTTAATAAAGAAACAATCCAGAAAAGAAGATACAAGAGTTATACCCTGAATGCATATATCTTGTCTACCCAGAAATCAAGACAACAGAACTTCTCATTGAGTCAAAAATATCATAATGGACTGTGAATTCAAGTACTGAGACAAGCTCACTTACATATGGGGATTAAAAGACCAACTGATAAAGTGATCAAAATATTAGATGCATTGTGCTAAATTTATACTGTACCAATGTGAATTTCATATGAATATTTAATTCAGTAAATATCTGATATTCATTTGAATGATAGTAAGATGTTTTTACTTCTGTGATTTTTTTAATCATTTCACCCCATGCAAAGAGGGAATGTCACTAGTATGTGGGGGATTACAAGGAGCAAAAGTCAGAGAAAAGACTGAGTATAAAGATTTTCAATGAAAGGATAAAAAAGGAACAGGATTCAAGAAGAGAAAAGATGGTGACTGATGTTGCATTTAAATTTTTGAAGATTGTATTTATCAAGGAAGCAAGTTATCAGAAGAGAGTTCCACAGGCAGGAAGAGCAAGAAAAGAAGCTGTTCGAGTAGAAGTGGTGGTTGCATTTAGTTATTTCAACCATAAACAGGTGGGGCCTAGATGCCAATCTAGTGGCATTCTTAAATTCATGCAGTCAAGGCACCAGGGAAAAAAGCTCATCAGAGCAGTTGCCATGGAAATATTTGCAGAAAAGAGAGAAGGGAGCTACATCGTGTCGGTGAAAAAATGACTGATGTCAAGATGTCAAATCAGGATCGATTACATTACAGATCCTTCTTTGGATTTTGTCAAGAACCTTGTGATAAATAGCAGGAGCACCAAACCAGATATGCCAGCAGTATTCAATGCACAGGTGAATGGTAGATTTGTAAATGTGCAAGATGGATTCTGACAAGAAAAATTTTCTGGCACAGTACAATGAACTAATTTTCTTTGCATTTGATGTAGTCACTCCATTTCAAGTCAGTTGAAAATGTGCCAAGAAGGTACAGAGTGTTGCTTTCTAGGAGTCAACCATGATGGCAAGCAGAAAAGTTTCTCCATGGTAATTAAATGAGAGTATTTTTGTTTAGGAAGCATTAAAATTTACAATCCATTTCCTGTCCCAGTTAACCACTGATTGGATGTCCTTTTCAAAGGCAGCAGCCAGATTTACATTATCAGCTCTGACAGATTTGCTATTGAGACAAGATTAAATGGTAGTGTCATCTGCATAAATACCTACTTGGGAAATGAAGGAACTCAAATTTATAATATTTTATGCTTTTAGTTATTTACATATGGCATAGCAGAAGATTCCACTGAGGTAACAGACTCAAACAAAAAATTTTTCTTTGTTTTTTTTTATTTCTTTTACTTACTTATAACTTCAATTATTATATAATTTTCTGAAATACTTATAAACAAAGAATTACCGAGAGTCCTGTACAACGAGGTAGCTGGTGATGGTTCAGTGACTCCGAGTGAAGTATGTGCCCGAACTCTAAACCTGTAATCTTTGGATGGCTCAAGATCTTTAATAGTATAAGTTGTAGATGGGATACTGGAGGCAATTTCATACCACTTCATCTCTGGAGGTTTCTGCATTTCAAGCATGTATAACAAAGGCTCATCACCATGACGGAAGGTTGGGATGTCAATACGGTTCCAGCGGACATTGACTGAAGTTGGTTCAACATCATATATTTCAGGACGTTCAATTGGTATTCCAGGATAGACTAGAAAAATTTGGAGTAAAATAAATTAGTTTGCATTCTCTGTTATCAGAAAATATTAGTATTTAAAAAATAAAAGTAATACATGCATTAACTATAAAATAAAATAAGTGTTAATAAGAATGGTACACAATGCTCAAACAATTATTCTTACTTTTAAAGTTTTTATATGATTTTGAGTTAAGTGTGAAGGAAATGTATTTTTGTTATTTTCATCAGAATCTTAAAATAATGGTTCAAACACAAAAGGAAACCAACTGTAGTTTAAAATTATTTGCAAATGAATATTTATTAAAAGTTTAATTTGAATCTTACGATATAAGTAATTACAAAGTATATATATATATAGGTAAAGATGTGTTTGGTAATCTGTATGGATAATTCCATGGAGGATATAATCCAAAGAGCTCAATGTAAAAACAGAGCAAATATTAATTATATTAAGAAACAGACAACTTTAAGGGTTCATAGTAATTATAACTTATTTCCTTAGAATCAAAATTCAATTCTAATTCCTCAGATCAACATTTTCATACAAATAAATGGGTGACAAATATTCCATTTATAAGAAGAATTCAGTATTATTATTTTTAACATGTGGTTGAGGAGGCAGGTTTAAATTGGTGGCAGTGTGGGGAGGGGCGAAGGAGATATATATTTCTCGAA
This sequence comes from Acanthosepion pharaonis, assembly GCA_903632075.3. Classification (NCBI taxonomy): domain Eukaryota; kingdom Metazoa; phylum Mollusca; class Cephalopoda; order Sepiida; family Sepiidae; genus Acanthosepion; species Acanthosepion pharaonis. The sequence goes on from CAHIKZ030000791.1 coordinate 677,350, forward strand.
AGAGAAAAGGTGATAGAGGGAGTGGAAGATAAAAGATATATATACATATGAATAAAGACAAAAGAAAAACTTTTCTTAGCTTGACACATTTATTCCTCCAATGGACTTTATACTTTATCAAGACAAATATGAGAATTTTGCTTTACAAAAATGTTAGTTTTGCAGAATTTTTAAATTTATGAATGCTCATAAATATACATCAGTCTAACTGAAAGTCAAGGTAAATTATGGAAGATGCTAAGTGATGTAATTTAATGTCTAATAAATGAAAGTAAGTAAATGTTGTTACTATTGTTGATTTTTTTATAAAGTATTTTTATTAATATATATATATATATATATATATATATATATATATATATATATATATATGTATGTATGTAACTCAAATATTCACTTGGATACTATATGTCTGAGTAGATTTTCCATTTTCTCAACAGTGTGAATTACATCTAGTGGCTTGCACACATTTGAGAGACTTAATAAAGAAAATGTGCTCTCCAGCTGTGTTCGAATCCGCATCCCTCATTGTCAGGGAAAACACTATCCAGTGTGCTTTAGACCACTCAAACACATGTATTGACTAAAATAACATTTGGAGTAATAAGAAATAATGATGGATTAAAAATAAAAATCCATTAATTCCTTAGAAATGTGTGTGTGTGTATATAATAAATGTGAATGTCAGCGTGTCACTGTGCCACACTTTTTCAACTTTACTTCTAGGGACCATAGCCCAACATATCATACCATTTTGAAATCAGGCCAGCTCCATAAGCAAATTGAAAACATTCCAGGCCGAATATGGATGCACAATCCTGAAATTTTGGATTCCCAAGTTTTCATTACTGCCATAGTTTTCAGCAATTTTTTTATGTGATTTTTTGGGACATTTTTGGTAAGATAACAATTATTAAAATTTGGAAATAAATTTGGGAATAATTGAAATTAATTGTGAAAACCAGCAAAAGTCACCCATGAAATAAAAATGGCTGTTTGTACAGAATGTAAGGACCTACATACATCAAATTGTCTTTAAATTAAACAGCTGCAGAAGAATAATCATTGAACTTTTAAAAGGTAAGCTTAAGTATTAATACAATACTTAAATGTCGTGATCAATTTTGAGCTCTTCTGTAGTTTGTTGCTGTCTATCACATCTACTCCTCCCTACCTATTGTGATGAAGGTCCAATCAAGAGCTCTTCACAAGAGCTAGTTTAAATGCCACCCGATAGGGTGTCACTTAAGTTAGTATATATATAAATTCAACATCATTTACACACTTTTGTTTATTAGACATTAAATTATGTCACTTAGCATCCTCCATAATTTACATTGACTTTTCTGTTTACCAGATGAATATTTATTAGCATCTCTTAATTCTAAAAATTTTGAAAAACTAACATTTTTACTTTTGTTTACAAATACTTCTTGAAAATAAAATCCTTACTTTTGCATTGATAAAGTCCTTCAAAAGGTGAAATGTGTCACCTCAGATAAGTTTTCCATTCATTTTTATTAATGTATTTGTGTGTATATATATATATATATATATATGATAAAAGTATAGTTTGAATGTATGTTATATTTATGGGTAAAATTGCTCAATATCAGAGATTTTATATATATATATATATATATATATAAAATCTCTAATATTGAGCATAAAAGTCAGTCACACATCAGACATATACATATTCATTATATATATGCATGCAAAGTCATACATAAAGAGTATATGCTGGACAAAGAATCAGCTCTACTTTATAATATAGATTGATATGTGTCAGAAATAAGTGGATCACCCAACATTTTAGAAATGTAATGGAAATATGTAAAGGAGACAAATTTTCACAAAGGATCTTTAAAACAGTGGCAGACTGGGTCAAAAAATATTGGTTACAAAGAGACAAAGCTGACCTACCCATAACTACAATGCTATCATTTTATTTTCATAACGAATAAATAATTTTTTAAAAATACACATGGAAAAAAGTGTACAATTACAACTTTTATTGAAAAAAATGTACATTTCTTAGTAATTATAGTGTACATATTACTGGCAGTAGATACTAAAACTAAATATAGAATGTTATAACTGAATTTTTATTGAGTTTTTTTTTTTAATTTTATGTAATTGGTTGATATTTTTAAATATTTTACTGTGCAATTTAAACATTAACAGAAATTTCAAAAACACAAAAGAACATTAAATGCAGTCCACCATATAAAGAGTAATCATTTGTGTTCAGTAGATGATTGTGCAAATCTGCCAATAATTGCTTCTGTATCCAATTCATCAAACAGTTCCTTTCTAATGGATAGAAACCTGTAGGATTCCAAATTCTCCTCAGAAAGTGAATTTCTTAACCTTGTCATGATGATCTTTAGCTTTGAAAATGTCCTCTCACATAGGACTTGAATAACTGATAGTGCACAAATAACTTTATAAAGTTCTTATTACTTTTTATTACTAAAGCAGTTGTCTGCGTTTGCTTCTTTATTGCATTATTATTTGATGTAGATGGGGCCACTTGCCATCAGGCAAGCTGCACTTTAACCAGTCTGCCATTGCTTTCAAACTGTATTGACATGCATCATGCGAATAAGGTATACAAAAATGAGATGGTATCTCTTTGAATACTCTACCTGGATATTTCTCCCAATCAATGGACACTCCTGAAGACACAGTACATCAACAAATGACATGAGAACAGAGGCCTATTGTTTGTATTTATCAATTATATTTTTAAATATATAATTTTTTTTAAATCAAGGAATTTGCACAATTGGTTAAACAGATATAATATATTATTGATAGAATTACATTTGTTAAATTATTTTTTTTGATATTTCAAATATAAACAAAAGAGTTTAAATAAATTTTATTTAATATATTTTTTTAAAATATTTGACAATTTTCGCATTGAAAAATTCAGGATTTTAGGTTGATCATTTTATTATATGCCTGTGAACGAGCATATACCCCAGGAAAATGATAAACCTATAACCTGCATGTCTGTGCAAAAAGAATTATTTAATGATTGACCTTCAAAATTTATTGAAACCTCTTGAGATATGATTAATATTTTTTTAAATCATTTCATCCCAAGCAAGGCAGTAAAGCCACTAAGATACAAGGAGTGACTGAGTGTGAAAGAATAAGAAAAAGAAAAACATTATTGAGGAGTGCGAATAATTAAAGAAGAGGAATCAAGAAGACAGTAAATAACAATTGACATTACATTTAAATTTTCAAAGATCAATGTTGGATGGAAAGCAAGAAGCTGGAAAAGAGTTCCACAAGTGAGAAGTGTGAGAAAAGAAACTATCAGCATAAAACCTAAGGTTACATATCACTACTTCAACTGTAAAATGATGAGACCTTGCTGCCAGTCTAGTACTATGCTTAAATTCATAAATTCTAGATACCATAGAGCAAAGTTTATCAGAACAATAACCATGAAAGTAGTTATAGCATTCTCCTTGATGTCTTGAAATCTTGTTCCTTTTAAAATGGTATTTGATATTTGAATAGAAAAAAAGATCTAAGGAATATGGTGGTTGTTATACCTGGGGAATATTGTGCTTGGCCAAAAACTGCTGCACAAACCATAGTCACCAATAGGACCTCAGTGATGTGGTGAGATGACCACACTTTACACACTTTCCTTCCAAGCACTGGTATATACAACAGAAGTAAGAACTTTATAACTTAGTGTGTATGCACAACAGAGTTCAAGGTGCCAAGCAACTTAACTCTGCATACCTCATAAGGAAAAAGAATAATGAACTGTTTGAAAATATGTTTGTTAATATGATTAAAAACATTTCATTTCTCAAAAGATTTCAATTTTATGCAGGTCAACCATTCAAAACAGAAAACATGAGTAAAACAAAGAAACCTATAAAATAAATATTAAAATCAACGTACCTTTAGCTCTTTGTAATGTTATTGGGTATGTTGGTTCACTAAGAACACCATGATCAATTTCTGCCCTTACACGAATCATATAATCTCTGTCTGGACGTAAGCCATGAATGTAATGGCTTGTGTCAGGGATGCGACTAGCAAGAGGGACCCAATCTTCTTTGGGGAGTTCCCTCATTTCCAAACGATATGTGTAGGGAGTGCGCCTATAGGATTTCAAGTGAGGAGAAGTGTACTGCATTGGTCTCCAGGCTAATCTCATAGATTCATCACCTAGATCTGTTATGGCAGGTTTACTTGATGGGAATGTGGGAATTGCTAGAAAAATAGAGAGAAACATGAAACAATTTAATTTCTTTTATCATTCATGATAATTTTTCATCAATTTTATTAAGATCAAAATTAATTCTTAGTTCTGCATTACCAATAATTTGTTTTAAATAATAAAAGCTTTAAAATGTGTTTGTGCACATATGTATATTCTGACTCTTCATGTGAGATTCAAACTTGAGAACAAATATAGCCCTTTCAGATAAATAGTTTTATATATATCTATGGTAGTTAGGAGGTTATCACTTATGTATAAGTTGTTTATCTTATGACAATGTCCATTCTAACCATATATCTGTATATTTGGTTTGGGTGTATATTGGCTTTGTATAATGATGAAAAGAAAATACAAAGAGTGTTAATAAAAAACAAAATAAATCTTTATATAACACAATATAATAATACAGAAGGATAAAATGAAATCTGAAATTTCAAGTGTAAAAATCCTGGTTCATATGAGAGAGAGAGAGAAACAGTTTGGGTGGAAGTAAACAAATATATGTATATGTATGTATGCATCCAAATGTAGTCGCCACTGCTTGATGTGGTATATGAAGATATGTTTCTTTTCAATGTGGCATAATTATTTAGCCATCTAAAATTGCTAGCTAGTTGTGCAAATGTTATATCTTGCAATGCCTGCAGCATCAAAGAATGGGCAATTTTTATTTATTGAGTCTAGTTTTGGTTGATTTTTAACATTGTTATATATATCTATAGATCTACTTCAAAAGGGAGCTCTGCTTCTCATTGTCTTGCAGCTTTATATTCTGAATCCAAAAATAAAAGAGACATTTCTGCTTGATCAAGCTTCTGTAATCCACTCCAGGCCTCTCTGATTGTCACCACCATGACCTCAATCAACACACCCACCAATGTATCAACTCTAGGTCTTACCAACTCTACCCACATTCAAAATGGCCACACCTTGTCTGCACAAAGACATTTCACTCACATCCATCATATTGGCAAATACAAATGAATTTTATATATACAATTTTGTATTCTTTTTCTTTCACCTCACCAGTGGTATTGTTGTTTTATTTCTTCTTCCATACGACCATATGTGTGTTTCTAACATGGGACATTTTTCAATTAAGTTCAATAACACTTACAACAACCATCACACACTCATATCTTATCACCAAAAACTTACCTGTTCTTTTTGGGAGAGTGACTGGTGCTGTTGGTTCGGTAGCAATACTCTTATGTTCAGGTTTGATGCGGAACATGTATTCTATGTCAGGGTTCAAATCTGAGATATTGTAAGATGTGCCTTTAATGCCAGTTGTCAATCTCTTCCATGTCCTTTGTGGAAGTTCTCGGCATTCCAAGCTGTAGGTGAATGGTCCAGCATGAGCTGGGAGATCAGCACTAGAAGCTGGAACCCAATTAATTTTGGCAGAACTTGGTTTGATGTCAAGTAGGACTGGACGAGCACTATATGAACCATATAAAGCTAGAAAAGAAGAATAGTTAAAGAATAATCATTTTATTAGTTTATGGAACTGAACTTCATTATAGCTTGAAAAAGGTCTAAAGTGCTAAAAATTTCAAAACTACCAGATAACTTTTCATAAAATTTTATGTGCAGATTTATGAAAATATTTTATAAGGAACAAAATTCTTTCTTTTTAATTGACAAAATGAAACAAAATTATCAAGTAAAAAGGTATAATTTTTCATATAGCTTACATGAAGAATTTCAAGAAAAATGCTTACAGGGGTATTCTCACATAAAAAGTTAATCTATTATTCATTGAAAAATTATATAACTTAGAGATATTATTTATATAAACTGATAAAATATACATTGTAACTTTTTTGTGAAGCTATTAGATTGTTTAGAAAATAATGTCCAATATCAAATCCTGAATGAATATATTTAAACAGTGTTTAAATCAAGAACCTTGAACATTTATACATCTCTACCATTGTGTTACAAGGTTATTTATGCCTTTACAATAAAACTCTAAAGGTTTGGATGAAAATTTCAATGTAATTTCTACATCTTCTTTGCAACAGAATTTGTTTTGGCTTAAAAAAAATGTCAATATGCTTGAAAAAGTGGTAGTCAGTGGACAAGAGACCAGAGGAATATGATGTATATGGCAAAGTCTCCTATCTGAAGTTGGTGAGCTTCTGCAGTGCCATCCTCTCAACATTTGGCTGAACATTTTCATGAAGCAGAATTGGGCCTCATTGATTAACCAGTGCTGGTTACACTTTGCTTAATTGAATGGACATTTCATCCAGTTGAAGGCAGTAAACTTTGGCAGTGATGCTCTGATTAGATTCCAGAAAGCTGTAATGGATAATGCCAATGGTGGACCACCAGAGTCACTATAATCTTCTGTTGGTAGTTTCGGTTTTGGAAAGTGCTTAGGAGCTTCATCATGAGCCAATCACTTATGATTGTCACAAAGGATTCATTTCTCATCACAAGTCACTATTTGATTAAGAAATGGAACATTCAAATTTCACAAATGCAGCATTGAACACACTTCAAAATATTAAACTCTTTTGACTTCCACTTCATGCAGAACACATTAAGTTTCTTCACCTTACCAATTTTCATGAGATTTTGTTGAAATGCTGACACACATTATATAAGACATTTCTCAGAAACTTTGATGTGGGTTTTGTTTGACTAGCATTTTCAAATGTTGAAAGTCAATTGCAAATGAATGTTGTCTACCACCTTGATATTCAATATATCATATCCCCACTGCAGACATCCTGGGTATGATGATAAACTACATCCAACAGCAATGTCTCTGATCAGGAAGTTTTGAGGAGCATGGAACCATCTCTTAATTGCTGGCTTTCCCAGGTCTACCCTGATCCGGGGTGGTAGCACATGTTAGGGTCCCACCTATGGATAATAGTTAACCCCCAAACTGGAGTCAAAACATGTAATAGATTTTAATACCAGCAATACATTTTTGTAAAAAATACCAGCAATAAATTTTTGAAGAAAAAATTATTACCAGCAATAAATTTTTGAAAAAAGAAATATTACCAGCAATAAATTTTTGAAAAAAGAAATATTACCAGCAATACATTTTTGGAAAAAATATTACCAGCAATACATTTTTGGAAAAAATATTACCAGAAATAATTTTTGGAAACAATTATTACCAGCAATAAAAATCTTGTTGGCATTAAATAACCCATTGAGGTTGATATACTGTACAACAAAACAAACCAAACCAACCCATTGCAGAACTTCAGAAGCCAGTATGGTACTGTCCAGTCACAAGTGGATCCTTCACGCTATGTTTTGTTAATTGTTGTGTAGAAAGATGACCAACCTTCTCTAAACTAGTTGAACATGGACTTATCCATCCGCTATGAATGGTCTTTGCAAAATGGGTTGCAAGGCATAGCATATGAGTTGTACACATTGCCACACTGAACTATGGTATTCTCTATTATGTGATTAAAGCTGTTCTTCACTCAACCTTTTGTTCCAGTGTTTCCTTATAGTATTGTTAACCAGAATTACGAGTGTTATACACATTTTATAACATTAATACTGGCAACATTGTGACAAAGCTTGAAGTCATACAAAAAACATATCTCTTCTTTTTTCATATTCAAAATGAGGGATATATAATATCTTAAGTTAAATTCAGAAAGAGACTGGTATAAAATTAACAATGAGGACAGTTTAATATTTAGGAATGAGTAAGATATTTTTGTGCAACTATTATAATGTATTTGAACATAATTAAAATATTTATTCTAAAATTGGACATTATTTTCCAAACAACCTAATATAAAATATATATAGAAAGATTTTTAATAATTTCATTAAGAAATTATGTACAAAGTAAATTAGTAACTTTATTTGTTTTTTTAATTTGCATTCAATAATAGTTATTAAATCTAGTTTTACTTACGTTCACTGTGGTAAGGAATATCATATGCTTTCCTCTCAGGGGGGATGTCAGGAATAAAGACAGCTTTACCATCAAATTTTCTGCTAGATGGTTCAATAATATGTGGCACTAAAATAAAAACAATAATGTTTTCTAAAATATTTTGTGTATGTCATCCATATAAAAGTTATTGATAAGATATCAAATATTTGATAGCAGCACATTGATATGATCTTGTGATATCATTTATAATATATTTTGCTTACAACATGATCTGGTTTGCTATCTTTTTTTGTATAGATCAAAACAATATTACTGTAACCACCAAGAAAAATTGACACTAAAATTGCATTTGTAAAATTACTTAAAAGGAATAGATATTTATTAATCACATTTTTGTATGATACAATTAACTGATAATTTAACAAACTCAATATGTGAATTTGAACAGACCTTGTCACAAGGTTGATACATTCTGTGTATTACTCATTAATAAAATATAAATTATTTTCATTTTTGCTTTTATAATAACTGATAATAGATATTAATGATAAGAACATAGGTCTTCAGGATAGACATTAGATAAGATTTTGGGGTACCATTGAAAAATGTTAAGAACCACTTCCATATTTTTTTTATTATCCTTTAATAAATTTTTACTGTACAGTATTGTATATTAAAGTCTTTTTTTAATTTTTTACATTTTAAAATAATGGCCTCACAGGTTACATTTGGATTTAACCAACTTTCAGCATGGGCAAGAATCTGCTGTTAAAAAGAGTCTACTGTAGTTTGAAATTTGATACCAAATAACTAGGAAATCAATTTCCAGTTCTATGGATGAAAACTATATGATTAAAATAAAGTAGCTGTTGATTGGTAAGCAAAGGAAACTTAAATTTATTGATAATAACTTAAAATTTAAGATACTAATACTTAAAAGATTATTATATAAAATGTAACAAACCAAATTCCAACTGTTAAAAATAGTTAATTAAAATTATATTAATAATTATATTTACTTGTAGCCTCAACAAAATCATTTAGAAATGGACTTACATTCAAGTTTCAGGCTTCCTGAAGTAATGGCTCTTCCAGCTCTGTTTGTAATAACACATGCATACATGCCAGCATCTTCTGGTCGAACATTATCAATCCTTAAGTAGCAGTTGCCTTTATGTTCTGTTGTTAAGAAACGTGGACTATCATGGATAGGATAGCCATCTTTGGTCCTAAAATAACAAGATTAATATATATTGTTCAATGTTTGTGAAATATTTAAAAAAAACCTTGAAATAATGATCATAATTTATACATTGATCCTAAATTCTATACATATCAAAGAGTTTTATATATATACAGGGTTATTTAAAAAGAATGGACTGATTTTAATATTGTAATAAAGAAAAGCAATAGAAAACTCCAGCCAAGTCACAAGTATTCTACTCACAATCAACTTTTATTTCCTGTCTTAAAAGTGTTCAATGTGGCCACCACCTTCATCACGGGCAATATCAATGCAATAAGAGAATTCTCCCAGGCACGTATCAGAATATTACAATCCACTGAGTTGATTGCTGTTGTTATTCAGGTTAGTGGTGGAACATAAACGGGATCTTTTACATATTCCCACAAGAAAAAAATCAAACATGGTGAGGTCTGAGGATCTCACAGGAGAAGTGCAAAGAGCATGGTCTTGGTAAGTGCCTGAATGAGGCGTAGTCTGTAAGGTTTCATATATAGAACACAGAACATGCCAGATAGTGTATTGAGAGATTGTGAGCTCACAGCTAGCTCAATTTGTGGACTTCCGTGGACTCTCCTCAAATGCAGCATGGATTCTCGCCACCTGTTCCTCTGAAACTCATGGTCATCCTGGACTTTTCCTTTACACAGACACCCACTCTCTTGAAACTGTTTAAACCACTGTTAAATGTTCTTAGGAGAGGGCAGATTAATGTCAAAATGCCTTCAAAAAGCATGCTGCACAGTGACAACTGTATTTGTTTTTGAGAATACAGAACACCCTTTGCTGAGGACTCACCATTCCTGGGGGTAAACAAACAACTGAAGCAATGCATCATGAAATTGGTTCATTCTTTTTGAATAACCCTACATATATGTGTGTATATATATATATATATATATATATATATAAATATAAATAACTATATAGGTGTATATATATATATATATATATGTATGTATGTAATACTATACATATTATAAAAAAATTTTTTACTCTAAATCAATTTATAGATTTAATTTTTCTTAATTATTAATATGAAAAAATTATTTTGACATAGATTAAATTTTATTTTAAAATTATGAAAAATCCTAATGCAAACAAGTCTTAAATAAATGAACTAGTATTTCCCTTACAAGAAAAAATTTTTCAAATCTTCACATTTACTACATGGAAATTACAATATATGAAAAATCATAAAGTTTCTGAAATAACCTAATAAATGAAATGAATGCTTCAAAATGAAAACATCAGAATATTTTGTTTTAGGAATTTTTGCTTAAAATGAAATGCGTAAGAGAAATTCTTAAATACTTACCAAAATACTTCAACCTCAGGTATGCCAATTGCCCGACATTCAAATTTGGCACTATTTCCTTCTTTAACTTCTTGATTTAGGATACGCTTTGTGAAAGCTGGAGGAAGATCATACTCATCAGTTTTCCTGCAAAAATAAAAAGGTATGACATGTTTGTTACATATCAATGAGTAGAGACTAATGAATAAATGGTCATAGTTTATATTATTATAAAAAGAGCAAACTTATTTTAACCATAGTTAGAAAAATAATTTAATTTTTATGGTGATTTGTCTTCTTTTTAAACTAAAAATGGTTGGATTTGTACACTTAATAAACTACAGGGTGCAGAGTAAAAAAGTGGCAAATTTATTATCACTGTTTTATCTTTCAAGAATAATTGACTTTGAATAAATTTCTTGAATATTCACGACCTTGAATAATCATTCAATTCTTGCATAATTACTTAACTCTGATTGGTTCTTTCATGATTGATTAATTGCTGCAAGATCCTGTGACTTTTCATTTAAAGGTTATTTGAAGACAACTTTTGTTCTGCCCTTCTTGTATGGCTAAACAACTTACTGATTTTGAGCATCAAGTTATACTTTTCAAAGATGAACATCCAATGTGGGGATTGACAAAATATGTAGAAATTTTTCCTGAATTTTTCGGTCACATCAGTCATCACCAGTTTTCAACAGTTGTCTCATATTTTCCTAATTTACTGCTTTTTTACTGGGCATCATGAATAATGATTGACAAAATAGTGTGTCAAAAACTGATTAACAAAGGTTAATTATGATTATTAAACTATTGAAACTTACTGATATTTATCTAATGTATAAAATTTGATTTTTTAATATAGATAATGTTAGTATGACACTAATTTTCTTAAACAAAAAGTAACATTTAATATTTTTAAGTGTTTTTAATTGAAACAAAAGATATTTTATTGATTTAAAAAAAAATATTATTTTTAAATTTAAATTTTTCAGTATCGCTCACTCATGCACATGTGTAGTCGCCTCAACATAAACTTAGTCCAATTAAATGCTAAATGGTATAACGCATTACACAAAAACTTTTATCCACTTTGTCATACTTTTTTCTCCTAAAATTGGATTCAAATAAAAAATAAATACCAAGTTTTAATCTTAACCAATAAGCAGGTAAATTTACCATACAACTCCATCTAAGAAACTATATTCTCTATATATTCTATGTCAAGGCAGATTCAAAATAAGTACCTCATAAAGATTATTTATCATAACAGAATTTATTTTCACAGAAGCAATGTTAATACTTAAATCATCTTATTTTTACACTTACTTTGGAATCACAATTTCCTCTTTGATTTCAAGCTTGCCTGAAGTAGAAGCTTCTCCTTCAGAATTGGATGCTTTGCACATATATTCACCATCATCATCAGGATGAGAATCATGAATAAAAAGACTATGTTTTCTGCCATCTGTTTCAATGGAATAATGATCAGTAGCCTAAAATAAAAATATAACATTTTATTACAAAAGAGAAACACTTTAGCTTTATTTCACATATAATCATTATAAACAATTACATAAAAGCAAAATTAACAGTTAATAATATAATATGGATGTTGTAAAATATGTAGCGAAAATAAATAAATTTTTTAAAATGATATAATAAAAAATATTTTCAAAAACTTTCTCAGTATGAGTATAGATTATAAAATGATTGGTGTTTTGTGAAATGAGTTTATGGCAAAATGTATTTCAAGCAAAATATTTATAATGGTTTCATAAAAAACATATTAGATAGTCAGAGACAATATAAAGATTCTTCTTCCATTTCAGAACGCAATACCAAATAAGATTTAATATTTTATCTAGTATAACATTAATAAGGACATTATTGTAAATTTATAGAAAGCAATTGTACATAAGTTTAGCTTTATGCATAAATAGTAGATGGGTATCCTCAAATACGAGTGGCCAGCTATACTATACTATGTATAAATAGATCATCTTGCAATGATTGCTTTCTTTCCAACTATTGTAGAAGGCATTGTAGTCAATACTGGGAAATATTAATATTTTATATAGAAGATCAATAGAATGTATTTAGCATCTTTTAGTATTTTGCTAACATTTTCCACTAATATGAAGTGGAAAGATTATATGGAATCAATTTCTATGTCTGTTGCTAGTTTATTGTGTCATGATAGACAATTTTTCTCACCAGAATCTACCTTACACATTCAGTCATGCATTGAATATTGCAGCCACATCTGCTCTGGTGCTTCTGCTATGTATTTAAAGATTCTTGATAAAATCCAAAAAAGAATCTGTAATGTTATTGGTCCTAACCTGACATTTGGCTTCAGTCCCTTTCCCCCTACCGTAATGTAGCTTTCCTGTGGCTTTACTATACATATTTTCATGGCAATTGTTCTGATAAGATTTCCTCTTTGGTACCTTGACTTTATGAATTTAAGCATAGTGCAACATTGACAGTAAGGTCTCACCATTCTACACTTGAATTGGCTAGTTGTAACCACAATTTTGCTTGTGGAACTCTTCCAGTTTCTTTCCAGCCAACATTGAACTTTAAAAATTTAAATATAAAGTCAATCATTATCTTCTGTAATTTTTAATTCCTGTTTTGTTTTATTGTTCCCTCTACTTAATCAAGTTTTTCTTTTTCTCATATTCTTTCATACATAGTAACCCTGTGTGGCTTAGTGGCTTTATTGCCTTGTTTGGGGTGAAATGATTATAAAACCAAAATAAGAAATGCTATATTAAAATGCTTTTTCCCCCTGAACTTACCTTGATGGGTTTTCCATTATAGAACCATTCAATGTTTGGTTTGGGCTCTCCAACAGTGGTACACTCAAAGCAAACATTACGGCCTTTACGGATGGTAATGTCATCCAGTTTACGTATGAACTTCGGTGCAGTCAGAACTGGGCCTTCTTTGGGACGTTCTGGCTTCACTGTAATTTTGGCAGTGCAGGAAGCTTCACCAAGTGGATTGCTGATACGACATGTATATATACCTCCATCAGCAAGAGAAAGTTTTGAAATTTTCAGGGAACACTTGTCTCCATCCTTTTTGATAATGAAATCTTCAGTTGGTCCAACTTCATAGTCATTTGCCATCCATAACACATATGGTTCAGGATAACCAGAAATCTTGCAACTAAGTTCAGCACTTTTACCTTCTGAAGAGACGATATCATCAAATGGTTTAATGAACTGTGGTGGTTTTTGTTCTTTGCCTAAATCAACTGAATCCAGTGCTGAAAAAAAAAAAAATATATATATATATATATGTATACACATACATAAGCATTAATTAAAAAAATGATTATATAAACAACAAATAAATAAATAAAAATGAATACACCTATATTTTGAAAAACTTTAGAAAACCCTTGAATATTCTGGGATATTAACCTAATTTTAATTTAGCTCTGAACCCCAAAATAACTTTGTTACATTATCTTTTGACACTCAGAGCCAAAAGATAAAGAAAAGGAATAATAAGAGGGTATAAAGAGACAAGTAAATTAAGAAAAGATGAAATAACTACAACATCCTACACATGTGCAGATGTACAGACATATGCGCACACACACACACACACACACATATATATGTATATATATATTTGTTTATTTAGACAGCAAGTTCTCTTTTAGGCATGTCTAATTGAATAAATTACAAACATTATGTCTGCTTATTTTTATCATAATCCTTTCATATTCACAAATATTTTTCCATATATTACAATTGAATAAAGCAAGAAATGGACTGTAACAGTGAGAATCACTTTTATTTAACCAAGTACTTGAAATAAAGTCAGAAAGTACTTGGGAAATAAAAGTGATTCTCACTGTTACAGTGCATTCCTTGCTATTACTGTAAACTCCCTTCATTCTCCTCAGTAATGTTTACTGTGTTAAAAAATGATGATTAGGAATTTTAATAAAACCCAAACATATAAAAGTATATATATATATATATATATATATATATATATAGAGAGAGAGAGAGAGAGAGAGAGAGAGAGATATTTGGTTTGCAGCTCTGAAAGATTGAAGGCTATTTTTATAGCTTTCATGAAATAAAGATTATTACCTATGGGATTTTAAGTGTTTGACATTCATTAACTAATAATATATATATATATATATATATATATATATATATATATATATAATTATTGTTGACCTAAAATTAAAACAAAATTTCCAATACCTAGATAGTAAAATATCTGAAAAGCTAATAAAAATATTAGTAATGTTTAACCTTCATGCCCGCAAAAAAAAGAATGTGTCAAAAGTTCTGTTATTTCCTTTGACACTGCTATTACTGTAAACTCCATTCATTCTCCTCGGTAATGTTTACTGTGTTAAAAAGTAATGATTATGAATTTTAATAAAACCCAAACATATAAAAGTGGATTTATACATTTTCTTTATTCTTGAGAACTAACAAAGATATTAAACACTATATATAAGATTGCTTATTGACAAGATTATAAAAATATATGAAACATCTATACTGAATTGTTTACAATTTTATAAAGAAATAAATATGAAAACAATTTTTAATATTCATAAATTTATATAAATGTCTGAGAACAAAAAAATTTAAATTACATAACAACAAACTGCAATTATCAATTTTGAAAAAATGTATTTTCCAAGCATTTCTTTGATTTGTGCTCACTACATAAATTAACTGAAACAGCTTTCATAGTTATTTATAAAATGGTAAATAATAAATATTGCATTGTAGCTGGTTTATTTTGATAATTTTTAATTTTTTTATAAATTTTTGAATAAAAATATTTCTTTTCAAATTTATTTCTTTATAAAATATTAAATAATAAATATTTATGAAAGGTAAACAATAAATATCACATTGTATTTGGCTCACATAAATCTTGTAAATAAATGTTGTCAAGTGAGTCAAAAAAAAGCATCCAGTAAAAATGGTGTCAAAGGAATAACCATTATTTTGACACACCTTTTTGATGGTACTGAGGTTGAACATTGCCAAAATATTTATAATCATAAGAATTTTCACAGTATAATCCTTACTGTTACTGAAAATATTTTTTTCATAAAGTTTATATTCTTGGTACAGCATTTGTTAAAAAAAAAAAATGAAAATTAATTTTACACTATGTAATTATGAACAATGATCTAAAAATGTATTGGGTTTCCGGTTCCTTCTAAAGTGTTTTCTTTCTCTTTCACTACCAGTAGCCCCCTTGCGTCTTAGTGGCATTATCGCCTTGCTTGGAGTGAAATGATTAAAAAAAGAAAAAAAAAAAAGTGACGAAAATATTTTCTCATGATTTCTAAAGGTAACACGTGAGTATATCCAAGGGAGTTAACTTGGATAGAGATAATATAGAGGAAGAATTATTTCCCTTACATTTGACATCGCGTAATAATTGGACTAAAGATTTACCTACGTTTTTTATATAGTTAATAATATCACCAAAAATGATGAGACCTAGAATAACATTTTTTTTTTATTATTATTTCCCATACTAGGCATCCCTCAGAAAGAGAATAAATACTATGCTTTGATTCCAGCTCAAAAACCGCGAAGTGCAGCAGGACAGAGCCTCTTGATATTGAAAAATGTTGTTCTTATATATACCTATAGCAACAACAGAACAGTTATGATTCATTGATAACCAAGTGTCACCACTCTCATTCAAATTAGCACAACAATTGCCATAATAAATTTAGCAGTGATGCTATCTATGTTAAAAGACTCCCTTACCAATCAATTATTCAAGAGAACAAATCTATTACCTACACTAGACAAACTAGTCCAGTTCTTATTTGTCACGTTGGTTTGGTTCTCTTCTGCATTTTCGTATTGCAATATTTATTTACCAGCTTCACTTGTCATTAAAATCATAACTAAAATATACATTTTCCCTTTTTGCCTAATAAAAAAAAAATAATGATTGCAATTATAGTGGATTTATTACCATCAGAAATTGGTTAATTGATTGTTTTTTACGGCTTATCAACCTTTTGAAGGTTATTTAAAGCCAGAAATTATTTTTAGATTGTAAGAAATTTTTAAGATATTAAGGTTTTTACTGCTAGAAGTCCCACTAATTAACCCTTTATTTGTGGGGAGATAAGATGGATTCATACCGTGTCCAAGAGTATTTGCATATAAGTGAAACTGACTGGAATTTGAACTCAGCTCTTCAATTTTCAATTCCAGACCATTGTCTATTAACCCACTCACACATCCAAGCTTACAGCACCTGGTATTCCCAAGCAATCACCCATCTAGGTACTGACCAAGCATGACATTGCTTAACTTCAGTGATCGTATGAGAACCAGTGTTTCAACGTAACATGGCTGTAAACCCAGAAATTGGTATAAATCCACTTTAAATATAAATATAAGCAGTTTTATTAGTAATTAAAAGATTATATGCTGGCGTCCTAAGAAGTCTTTTTCCTTAATCAAGAAGCCCTTTCCAAAATATTTACTGTTTTGTCATTAAGTCAAACCCCATTTCAGCACCCCCACATCAATAAATACTTACGGATAACATTAAGATAAGCTTCAGTGTAAGCCTCGCCATGTTCATTCTTTGCCCAACAAATATAACGACCAATATCTGAAAGTTTTGTAGCCTGGATCATGAGGGAGTAAATATCATCATTGATATTTGTCAGTTGTAGACGCCCTTCTCCTGTAATTGCTTGCCCATCTCGCATCCTGTGTTTGAAAAGTATGGAGAAAGATTTGGATAAATATTTGATACAAATATTTCATCAATCAAGAATTTTCAAATCAATTTAACACAACAAAAAAATTTCAGTAAAAATATTTTATAACAAATCTTAATGTATATGTAGAGATAATAAGGAGAAAGTGGAATAGCTATTCAGCTACGTATTTCACTCCTTATAGTAGGCATTTTCAGGTTGGAATAAGAAACAAAGCCAGGTGTGTAAAATGGATGTTGGAATATGAACAAGAGGTAATAAAAATTCTTATGAGATGTTGCAGCTGGAGAATTGGTGTTTTGCATCATACTGAAGCCACTAACATTGGCTCGATTTAAAATTTAGTTTACACCAAGCAGAGTTGTATTTCTTAGTTTGTATATTGCATTTTACAATGGTTAATGATACTGTACAGGGGCCCAGTTTGAGGTTAACAGTAGAGAATTGTCAGATCAGTACACTCTCAATGCTTATCCTTCATAGTAAATTCTTTTCTCTTTTAATCAAATTAACAGTTTTTAGATTAAAATTATGGTTTGTTTTTTTTTTTTCTTTTTTTTATGGCATATCAACCTCACTGGGTAATTTAATGCTGACAAGATTTTTTTTATTGCTGGTAATATTTTTCCAAAAATGTATTACTGGTAATATTTTTCTTTTTCAAACAAAATATTACTGGTATTAAAACCTATTTTTATACTTTCATAGTGTTTTGACACCTTTTGGGGGGTTAACTATTTTCCCATAGATGGGACACTAACTGGATCTAGAAACACCAGCAATTAAGAGGTGGTTCCATGCTCCTCAAAACCTCCTGATCAAAGGCCTTACTGTCAAATGTAGTTTATCGTATTATTCAGGATGCTTGAAATTATGGTCAGATATGCTAATATTATTAATATACATATAAACCTTCATTTTATCCAATTTTATTTTGCTTCTTTTTATTTGTATATTATTTAATCTCTTTTTCCATAAACATCAAGCAACAGTGTGATTTAATAACATTTTCATAATAGACTATACTAAATGAATAAAAATGTATGCCAGTTAAGGGATTAAAAATATTATGTAGCTTTAAGTAAAAAGAGAGCATGTCAGTCAATTAAAACAGAAATAAAGATGAATATAGTATTAAAAAAGTGAAAACGTATTTTTATAACTAAAATATTATTGATTTTTGAATGAGTATATAATCAATCCATAGAATTAATAGTGTGTGGTGAAAATACCTTCCAGATATACCTCCCACATAATGGCAACACATTAGTTAGATGAATACACTATTGCCACTAATGTCTTCTCATTATGTGATAGGAATTTTAGGGAGCTATTTTTGCCACACTTTGTATTATTAAATTTTGTCTTTAGTTTGACTGAAATTTTCTTTTTTAAATTTAGATATTTGACGTATGATTGCTTAAATTTTGATTTCATATTGACAAACAAATTACTTGATTATTTTTTTTTGCAAGATTACAAAAGCCTGAAAAATAATTTAAAATTAACTCGACATTACTTAAAATCTAAAGGAAATTAGAATTGATCACTTACCAGGTGATTTCTGGAGGTGGATAAGCAACAATACGACACTCAAACTTTGCCATCTGTCCTTCTTCAACAAGACAGTCATCCATTTTCATGATGTACTGAGGACGCTCTCCTTTCCTGACAGGTGCTTCTTCAGTAGGAGCAGAAACAGAGGCAACATCCTCAGTTACAGGAGTTTCTTTAGGTTTCTCTACTTCCTTTGGCTTTCCAGCTGCTTTAGATTCCTCTGTGACCGAAATTTCAGGTACTTTGGGAGCATCCTTAGTTTTGGGAGAGGGCTTCTCTTCAGGAATTTCTAAAGAAATACATATATAAATTTTATACTAATACAAGACTTAAAATTACAAAGAACTTTTAAAATGTTTTTAGAATGAAATAGCTACATAAATAAAATATATATTCGTAATCCTTATCTCTTTTCTATAAATATTTTCATGACAATTGTTCACATGAGCTTTCCACCTTGGTTCCTCGACTGCATTTATTTAAGTGTACTACTAAATTCTCACTGTTTTACTGTTGGACTAGTTAGATGCAACTTTAATTTCTATTCTAATAGGTCCTTTTCTCGCACTTCTCGCCTGTGGAACTCTCTTCTGGTTTCTTACTTGACTATCACTTACAATCTTCAAAACTTTAAATGCAACATCAATCGCCATCTTCTGTCTTCCTGAATCCAGGTCTTTTGTTGTTCTTTCTTCTCACTAATGTCTTCTCATTCTCTTTCACTTCTAGTAATCTCCCGCATCTTAGTGGCATTACTTCTTCACTTGGGGTGAAATGAGTAGAAAAAGAAATTCACATATGCTTCTTAATACATCTGGTTTTGCAATTTCAGCTTACCTAATAAATTATCTGACTTATGACTTGTCTTTTACCTTTTCACAGTAGTCAATAGAACACATATGGATTACCATTTGAAAGTGCCTGATACCCTATATATTAAGTCTAAGCAACCTCCCCTCTGTATTGATGACTAGTTTTTATAGCTTATCACTTTGTGGGTTATTTAAAGCCAAAACATATTTTGAACTGTAAGAGTTATTTTTATATTTTTCTTTTGTTTTACAAGTGAATATTGCATAAGCAACTTTGGGAAAAATAATGATATTTTTCAGATACAAGTCCCACTATTTAACCTGTAGGTGGAGGAAGGAGATTGATTCATACCTTTCTCAAGGGTATTTGCACATAAGTGAACATAACAAACCTAACCAGAATTCAAACTCAGCTCTCCAACCTACAATTCCAAGCCACTATCTATTACACAACTCAAAAATCCACCCTTCCCTCTGTAAGGAATGGATACTAGATCTAAACATAATCTGTGATTTATATTGTTGATTCTGTCATAGTATTTTTTTTTCTTTTCACTTGTTGTGCACGTACGTTTTCTCTTTAATTGAGCTCTAAAGAGCAAGAAATGATAGCCCTTTTTTAATCATTCCACCTCAAGCAAAGCAATAAAGCCACTAAGATCCAAGGGGTTACTGAGTGTAAGAGAATATGAAAAAAATAAAACATTATTAATGAAAGAGAACAATATAAGAACACCAATTAAAAAGACCAAAGTAATGATTGACATTGCATTTAAATTTACTGAAGATCAAAACTGATTGGAAAGCAAGAGGAGGGAAGAGAGTTCCACAAGCGAGAAGGGTGAGAGAAGAAACTGTCAGTATAGAACTTACATCTCATCATTTCAACCATAAAATGATGAGATCTTGCTGCCAATCTAGTATTGCACTTAAATTCATAAAGTCTGTCACCAAAGAGGAAAGTTCATCAGAACAATTATCATGAAAATATTTATAAAAAAAGGCACAGGGAAACTATGTTACAGCAGTGAGAAAGTGACTGAAGCTGAGTTGTTAGGTCAGGACCAATAACATTGCACATTTTTATTTGCAGAAGCACCAAGCCAGATGTGACAGCAATATTCAATGCATACATAAATAACAGACTTATAATTATGTAAGATAGATTCTGGTGAGAAAAATTGTCTAGCACAACACAGTGAACCAACTTTCCTAGCAGCAGACCTCTAGCAATTGATTCAATATAATATTTTTCTATTTTATGTCAGCAGAAAACATTAGCCTGAGAAAACACGAGTCACTCTCCTTGAGGTTAGCATCTTTTAAGTTTTTATATTTAAAAATATAATTGTTTCTTTTTTGTTATATTTTTCAGTTCACCCCTTCATAGTGAGTACTACTTTTTATCCATACTCTTCCTGTCACCTGTATCCTCTGTCTGTGTTTGTTATGGAACTCCTCCTTGGGTTTCCTCCATAACCATGTATATTCTGAACCTACATTACCCAGGGTACTTGGATAAGTATATTTTATTTTGATCAAATGGAGCCCATACTCTCCATTGAAAATTATTTCTCTTTGATTTAAATTAAAATTAAATTTGAACAAGGGAATGACTCCTAAGGTACTTGGATAAGTATGTTTCATTTTGATCAACAGGGATCCCTGGGGGGCACAAACCCCCCACTGAAAATTTTGTCCCCCCCTTTGATTTAAATTAGATTTAAATTTGAACAAGGGAATGACTCCTATCCAAAATATAAAAGGAGAAAGCCAGAAGGTGAAGGTCACATCAGCAAGATCAAAATGAAACAATATGGATGTCAAGTTGAGCAAGAAATCACCAATCAGTGGGTAGTGCCTTACAATACATATTTGTTGTGACAATTCAACTGCTATATCTCTGTTGAAACCAGCTCATCAATTCATTCAATCAAGTATTGCATCAAATATATATCAAAGGTGTCAGATCAAGCTGTTTTTGTACAAACCACCCACTGAAAGGTTTTTGCCTTTTGATTTAAATTAAATTTAAAACAAGGGAATGACTCCTATCCAAAATATAGGAGGAGGAGGAGGAGGCCAAAATACAGAGGACACGTGGGCAAAATCATTGAGTAATATTGAAATGCATTATTTTTCTCCACAAATTATAACCATGATTTGAAATCATTCATCATTTTCTCATGCAAAAAATGTGTGACACACAACAAGGTATGGGTAATTTAGTGTATATATATATATATATATATATATATATATATATATTTGTATACATTAATATATACATTTAAATGTATGCTATCTACTGTCCTCCTGAGTACACTTTTCTCTTCCTGCCCATTATTAACGTTTCTGTTACTAATTCTTCCACACCCAGTAATCCCTTATGTCTTAGCAGCTTTTCTGCCTTGCTTGGGGTGAAACAAATTTAAAAGTAAATAAATAAAATAATAAATGATGAATAAATAAATAAAAATATTAATACTGAACTTTAATAATTATTATCATAATTTTCTAATGATTTTTTATTTATATGAAGACCTCTACACAAAACCAATACATTAAGAAAATTTAAAAAATATTAATCATATTAATGTAATTAAAAACAAAATTTAAAAAAGAATTGTGAAAATTTGTTTCTTGTGCTAAAACTAGTTATGCATTTTCTTACTGAAAATAAAAATATTAGCAAATGTTTAAAAAAAAATCACCTAACAAAAAAAAAATGGAATACTTACTTTCAAGAACCGTAACTTCAGCAGTACAAAGCAATGAACCATTAACATTAGTAGCTCGAGCAGTGTACATGCCATCATCTTTTTTGGTTGCTTCCTTAATAGACAAAATGTGTGTGTCACCATTTTCAATAATCTTTACATTATCTGATTCTTTGATATCATTGCTTTCTTTAAGCCACATAACCTTGGGAAGAGGAATACCAGCTACGACACATTCCAAGTTAATTGGAGATCCCTCTGTAAATTGAATAAAATAATACCATTGTAAGGCTAATTAAAAAAGCATTTCTTAAATATTTCTATTGCTTTATTTTTATTATTATGACAATGTTCATTTTTCTAATAGAAAGTCAGCAAAATTATGTCGAGAGACTTGAATGATGGTTTTAATTACTTTTTTTCTTTTATTTAAAAAATAAAAGAAGGTTTATTTTTATGATTTTTTTTTTATTTCTTAGAACCTATCCACCTTTTTAAAAAAATCTCACATATTATAATAACATTATTAATACAATAATATCAAAATCCACCACTAAGTAACAGAATTTGATATTCTTGTATTAATAATATTATTGTAATATATTATATATGTAATATATATACAATATATATTATAATATATTATTATGATAATTTCTTATAATAATATTTATATAATATATTATATAATATAATATAATATATTTAAAGTCTGTCAACTTTGGCAATAGGCATTCAGTTTAGTTTATATTTTAAACTTTAGTTTATATTTTTACTATTTGTGTGTATGTGTGTATATGTATATATATATATATATGTGTGTGTGTGTGTGTATTTTCTCATCATCCTCCAATTTGGTCTAATAATATACAATAAATATTATTTTTATTATCAATAATATTTTTTATCTTTCAAATTTCTTTCAATTTAAACAGCTTAGAACTACCAGCACTCTAAGCTATTGAATTTTTAATTTTTAAATTTAAGGGTAAATTTGAACCTGAATTTAAATTTAGATTATAGCACAATTAAATATTTAATAATAGCAATAATTTATCCGACTAACACCACAAGACTCAGAAATTTTAACCAAATAATGACCAGTTCTTTTATACCTGATGATTGCATAGTGCATGAAACTCAGAGTTATACTTTCGGCATGGAGTATCATGTATATTTATAGAGCTATTTTTAATAGCTCTGTTATTTTGCACTGAGCACTAATTTATTTACACAAAGGATATATATATATATATATATATATATATATATATATACTCACATAAAAATGGGTTTACATTATACATATTTACAACTAATTTTCAAATTTTATTTTCAGAAAATATCAACAATAGTTATTGAAAAATGCTTTCTTCACAAATATTTATATACATGAATACTACACAAAAACAAACTGTATAATTTAATCCAAAAGTTGAAAATATTCAATGAAATTTGATTTTACCACTTAAGCATTTTTCAAATATTAATTTATATTAAACAAAGTTATAAAATCCATATGACTTACCATTGACAACAGTCTTGCACAGTTTCTTCTTGAAGGATGGTTTGGATGTTCCATCTTCAAATTCAGGAGCAGTATGATAACTGCTGATTGTGTTATCACTCTCATAAGAGTCCAACGAAAAGTAATCTGTAAATTAATTTATACATTTTTAAATAACGCTTGAAAAATGATTTTTAATAATCAAATATAATCATTTAAATCATGAACATTCATTTCAATATAATTAGTTATGAAAAGGAATATTGTATGGTGAGAAGTTAAAGGGAAATAACTCATACTATGCTGGTAGTATTAACGGATATCAGCATGGAAAATGAAATTGGCAAGTAGAGTTCAAATTCTGGCCTCATCTGTTACTTTCACTTTCTTCACAAATGTCCTGAGGAAAGGAATGAATCCGCCTTTTCTTCCACCAGTTGGTGGCTAATTCACAAATAGTTATTGGCAGATCTACTATGAAACTAATAAAGATAAATCTTCAAGGCTCCTAATCCCATAGAAGCCCCTGAAGCAACTTTTTTTAATGAGTGAATTTTTCAACAAAATTGATATATTTTTTTTTAATGTTTGTTATTAAAATAATGCCATTTTAGGGATAGGATAAGTAAATGGGTTGAAGTAGCTAATGTTGACTCTAATACCCATTGAATATGGCTTCAAAATTCCCCTGTAATTGGTCAAATTTCAAAATTTTTAGAGGTTTTCAGCACCTGAAAAACCCACACCACCACCTCACAGCTGTATGGGCTTGATGAAATCGCCAGAATCTATCCATACACTAAATATTGGCAGTTGGATCCTTGAATCTATTGTTGCTGGTTGTAAAGGAGCATCTGTATATGTTCAAACTTCAAAGCTCCAAAAATGTAGGTTTGCCACTGGGCTCTCTCGTACTGGGTGACAGCCAGCCTGAGAGAAAGAAAACCCTGAATTCCAAACTGTGAAGAAAACAATGAAAAAGCACTTCACAGTCTTTCCCAATAATGCATGGCAATTCAGAGATAATAAAGAAAAAGGAATGTGTGGCAAGTCATAATTGCCAATAGCCTGAAGAGATGTAGCATTAAAGAAAATCTTTTATATTTGCATCACATGGAAAAGTTTTTAGCAGTGATTAGATAAAATTACTGAATTTGAATAACTGAGTTATCATGATGAATGGGTGTTTTTTCAAGGAGGTTCTTTGCCTTGAATGTCTATTAGGATTCAGGCTCACCCCCAATCCTCAAGTGGAAATAGGTAACTGATTGAGAAAGATGCTGGAAAAATGGTCGGTTCACTGTACCATTCCAGTATCTAACTCCCCCTGCCAAAAATGGAGTATTGCTACCATATCTGGGCTGGAGCTGTCCCGTCCACACTTGCCTGTTTTAACAGATTTCAAAAACATCTACATGGCCTTATGATTTTTAACACATTGGCTCCCACATGACCCACTGTAGGATTGTGGTGGTATGGCTGCATGACCCACACAGCCCTCCAGTAAGTCATTTTCCAATTTCTTTTCTATGAGGATTATTGGGAGTGTGATGCTATGATTGATTGATTGTGAGATCATGGTAGACCAGAATCACATTTTTTTCCAAAAAATTTTTAATATTTTTTAATATAGAAAATCAGAGTTAGTGTCAATGTAATACTTGTATATTGGGAATTTTCTGATGATACACAGGTAGGTTGTGTGGGATTCTGGGTTGTAAAATGGACTTAGGTACCAAACGACACACTGGTAAGTTGTAGGTAATAAATACTACTTATGATATCCTTGCCTCATATATGAAACAATGTTAAAACAAAGTCACATGTACCAAAATTAATTAAGATATAGTGTTGGGGCCCTGGAACAAACAAGGGAAATGAGACTTGGGAGCCAACATGTTAAGGATTATTAAAAAAAAAAAACATTAATCTATGAATTTAAAAAAAAGCATCATGTTTGATTTGATACCCAAATATTTTTTTTCTTTTATTAACAGTCATTTTATTTAAAGGGGTCAAAAATTGTATTCATCATTTTACCTAATATTTAATTTTTACTACCATGTTTCTAAATGATAGCAAGAGATTTATGCTTATTGGGTAGAGACTGTCAACTTTATTAAAAATTTACAATTTCAAGTTTCATTTTATTTTTTGAACATCTTTTCCACAGATGAAACGTTGCAAGCTTCATGCTATTCTATCACTATTTCCATGGCAGGTGTTCCACCAGCCTTGACCTTTGCTTCTGCATTGTCATGGATTTTATTGAGTTAAAGAAAACAAGTTATATTTACTTTGATGTTGCTTTTGTAATGATTGAAATGGCTAGATGTAATCTTAATTTCTATACTAACAGTTTCTTCTCTCACACTTATGGTTTGTGGAACTCTATTCCATCTTATTTCTTTCCAGTCAACTTTGACCTTCAGAAATTTAAATGCTGTGTCAATCATTATCTTCTGTCTTCTTAATTCCTTTTTCTTTTTTTGTACAATAATGTTCACTCTGTACAAGGCCTGAGGGCCTCTCAAGTAGAAGGTTACAGAGTAAGAGACACAGCTTATGCAGATATATTGGCAACATAACTGTTAAGGCTAGACTTGAACAGGTTAAGATTGTAGTGATCAGGGAAGTAACCACTTGGGAATCAGTTCCGCAAGGTAGTAGTTCATGAGAAGAAGCTGCTCTAGTAGAGCTTACATCTCACCAAGGGAGTACAAAGGAAGTGAGGGTGGTTCATTAAAATGTGTGTGGCATGGTGCATCATAGTCATAAAGGTTAGGACTGGTGGAACAAAGGAGTATAGTTCATCTAAACACTCTCCATGGAAATAGCGATAGAACAGTGAGAGGAGAAAGAAGTTATAGAATAAAAACTAATTTGTCACCTACAAGGACATAGAGACGCTTTTGGTCTCTATTGAGAGAGGAAAGAAAAGACTAGGCAGTTCCTGGCCATATATGGCAGCAGTATTCCATTTTCAGCCTGATCTGGCTCTTGTAAAGGTAGAGGGGGGGGTCAGTTACTTGCTGGAGCAGTATGGGGAACAGATCATTTTTCCAGCATCTTTAGCAATGGATCATATGTATGAGTTCTACTTAAAGTCTGAATAAAGTCCTAATAGGTGCTCAAGGCACGGGACCTCCCTGAGGGAACATCCATTCATCACAATTGGTGAAAGATCTGGGCCCAATCCTATTATCGTTCTCTCTCCTTAATAATGTTTCTTTTCTTATATTCTCTCACACTTAGTAATCCCCTTGCATCTTAGTGGCTTTGTTGCCTTGCTTGGTATACAATGATAAAAAAACAATAATCTGTGATTCAAGTCAATTCTTTTAATAATGACTGACCTGTTCCATCAGTTTTCCTGTCAGAATCAGATGCACTGAGATCATCTGGTGATTTAGGAGCAGCTGGACTGGGTGATCCTTTCTTTGGTACTGCAGTAGGCATCTTTGAAGCTTTCTTATGTTTCAGGATTTCTTCTTGTTGCTCAGGTGTAATATCAGTATCTTCAATACCTAGATGAATAAAAATATACAATGCCATAAACTAAAAGAATATCAAGTATAGCATTATAAGTAATTGAAAATGATATCTTTTATAGTTGTCTTAATATTAATCATTACAAGAACTTTCCTGCAACAATGAAGCAATAGCTTTACTACTGATAATCTTACTTTACAAAAAGTATAAAACATTCAAATGTTTGATTAGCATGAGTAACTCTAAAGTAGAAATGAAACCATATTACAAACTGCAACTGATTATCAAAAAACATTTATAGAAATAAAAATGACCATATGATAATACCATATTTTCTTGTGCATGAAAAATTTTGAACAAAAATTAAAGGTTAAAATGGAGGTCATATTATAAACATGTACACATACAATTTTTACTCAGTTTAAAAAACTCTTATTTGAAACAGCAAGATTGCAAATACACTCAGTCTTGTAAATTCTTGAAACAGCAACATAATTCATAATTTTGAATCAGCAAGATTGCAAATACATTCAGTTTTGCAAATTTTTGAAACAGTAATTCATAATTATTCATAATTTTTAAACAAGATTGCAAATACAGAAAAGTATGAAAACTTAATTAACACCTTAAAATGTATTAACATGTATGTCTAGTTAGCACCTTTCCCTGAAAATTTAAAAATGTTTTGAAACAGAATTTAGAAGAAATATGCAATTGCTAATCATTTCATTTCTATTCTTTAATATAATGAAAATCCTTTGAATTTTGTCAAGAATCTCAAGATACAGGGCCGGTGCAAAAATCTCATGATCCCCCACTTCTCTCAACTACATCTCAATTTTCATAAGATAGTATTCACATCAAATACAAATTTTATTGTAACCTATGCAATATGGGTGAGCAATTCAACTAGAAAAATTGAAAAAAATTCAATGTATCTAAATGCAAATTAGAAACCTGTCATAACAGATCATTCCATCTGAAATAAATCAACAATGTTTTGCAGCAACTTTTAACATCAATTTGAGATTCTTCCTGCTAAAAAGTTGAATAATTTTCACACATTCAACATTATGGATAAAAAATTTAAATTTTATATGTTTTTTTCAAGAGCAAAACAAATTCCTGGATTTAAAAGAGAAAAATAGACCCCAGAATGATGTCAAAACACACAAAAATTTTTCATCCTCAGTCAGATGTGCTTAGTTTTATTTGTAACATATAAATGTCAGTAAGATAGTGAGAGTCACAAAGCACCGCCTGGGGCCCCCACTCAGACTTCCACTGTTAGGTAGCAGGTGGGTAGTATGTAATGGTCCTGTTGAGATATATAGTAGGAGCACAAAACTAACTTATGTCAAAGTTTTGTTTCAATCAAATAAATATGATAGTTAAAACTTTAAAATATCAATATTTTACTTAGAAAAACAAAAATCCTGAAAGCAAAACAACAAATGGTCAAATAAGTACATACCAATATTCTTCAAAGCTGCTCTGATATCCTTGACCCAAGCTTGTTTAGCATATATATTCTTTGCTTGGAGAGTTAACTTCTCTGATGTAGCTTCTGCAAACCAAAGCTCAAAACGCCTGTCATCTTCAAGGTTTTCATTGATTTGAATATTTTGGAGCTATAAAAAAAAAAAAAGAAAATACATTATAATAGCAAAAAATAGATATGACATTTATTTTAATTTTAAAAAAATATTTTGATATATAAAAAGCAAAAAATATTTTTCCATTTTACACATGATCTCAACAGAAAAACAACACTTAATAATTTTGATTAAAATTACCTTTTCCAAAGCAGGATATTGTTACATTTGAAACTTAATTTTATAAATAAAAGTTAGATTGCAGAACTGATAATCTTGTTTTCTTTTTTTTTTACAGTAAAGTCCACTCTGTACAAAGCCTTGGGGGGCACTAGTGGTAGAGGTTTACAGTAAAGGGTAGTTTGTATATATAGGAGGGGAAAATAACAGTTAACTCTAGACTTGAACAGGCTAAGATTGTAGTGATCGGGGCAACATCCTCTTTGGGGTTTGTTCCATAGGGCAGTGTTTTGTGGGAAGAAGCTGTTTGAGCAGAACTTACTTCTCACCGATGGAATACAGAGAGAATGTGGGTAGTTTACTACCATGTAAGTGGCATGGTGGGTCCTAGCCATGAAGGCTAAATGTTCTATGAATATTATATCTTTCTATCAACTTACAGATATCAGCTAACCCCATTCAGAAATATCTAAATTGTCAGCTGTATACAAATGCTTTCTAAGATCATTGGTTAAAAAAAAGGGTTTGAACAAGTGAAGCCTGTGGGTCTTGGTGAAAACTATCCTTCTTTAAAAACCATGGACTGGTGATACAGAATTACAAAGAACTGTACCAGATATCACTTGAGGACTTTTAACAGCTAAAATGGATATTGTGTGTCACTCAAAGAGAAAATAACAGCATAAGATGTTCCACACTACTTCAAACAAAAAGTTAGGAAGGAAATCTCCATCAACACTGGAAAGAATGATAACAGCTACTGGAATTGAGAAACCTATTTTCTTGAAAAATTGTTTTAAAAAAAAGATTTTATAAATAGCAACTGACAGCAAGACTTGCTGCTTGGTCAATGAATGTCAAATGTTTCCTGATAGGGAAATGGTTAATATTACTATTACCATTTGCTTCTTCACAGTCATGCTCTGTAAGAAAATATAAAATTCCTATCTATCCACTGTTTTGTAATGTTAACTATTCTTTAAGCAACTTTTATCTGAATCTAAATTTAAATCTTTATCCTATCAGAAGTTGAACTGGAAAGAATTTATGACATATTCATAAAGGTTTTTATAACTAATTATTCACCTTAAATACCTCAGTATGTAGTAATGTTTAGTGAGTTTATTTGGCTGACCATTACTACTGAGCAGTGAGTTCAATCCTCATTAGGGGCTCCATATTTGTGACCTTGTTCTAAATTAATCTAAGCCTATAAAATAACAACTAATTATTCACCTTAAAACAACAATTAACCTAGAATTCTTTGTAGAACCATGTTCTTTGAGGATGTTGCCAATCATGGCTCTCCACAATTTCCTGTCCTCTGTTACTCTTAATAAATTGTCTTTTTGTTATCTCTCTGAAATCTTGTTCTGCAATTCATTTTCTCAAGCTTGCTAGGTAGGTTATGCATTGTTTTTCTATATCCCTCTTGCCTTCAATCTATATTGTGAGTATCAAATTTTTGAAGCCCTCTTTCCTCATAATGTACCTTAAAAAATTCAACTTTTCCTGATGTTAAGTATGTTTCCTTTTTGTTTCCATTTTCTCTTTTCAACTTTTTTGTTGCTTACATGTTTGGTCCATGGTATTCTCTGTATCCTTCTGTATAACCAAATTTCAGAGATTGTCCAGCATTCACAGAAGGATTGATATTACATAACAGTTCAGTTCTTTTTTTCTGTTTCTTAATACTTTGCTTAGCTTTTGGAAGACATTTTTCATTGTTCCAATGCACCTTCAGATTTCTGTCCTCAGTTAAAATACTTCTCAGATATTTAAATAGACATACTTGTTTGATTTTCAGATTAAACTAAAACCTAGTGGATTATTTCTTGCTAAGTAGAAATTAAATATTAAGGCAGTTTTAAGACAGAAAATATAATTACTGTCAACAGTTCTATCATACACATGTTCATACAATAATGTGTGAAATGGCTTCCAGAAATAAAGAAAATTTACCAATAAGTAATATTTAATTTCTGTCTCAATTTCTGGGATGAGGAGGTTAGATTATTTACATATGGATTATTGTCCTTGTCCTTGTTGTTATCACAATATTTCAGTTGCTGTGCCCTCTGACCTCATCAGATGTATGCCAGTCTGGTTAACCTACAGGGAATTGTGAATTGAAGCCTTTATTTAATCTACAGGGATAGACTGTTCTCATTTCATTGTCCTTGTCTAAGGATATCTCATCTAGTTTTTATTCTAGTCTTTTTCTTTATGTGCTATGTCACCCTCATGGCATAGGCGATCATGGCCCTCCACAACTTCCTGTTCCTTTTAGCTCTTAATAAATTTTGTTTTTCTGATTTTCTTGTACAGATATCCTACTTGATTCATCCTAATTTCATTCTAAAAAATTCCTGGTGTACAGTAGATAATTTCCTACTATAAACATTGATAAGTATTAGCTAATTTAGTACTAACAAAGGACCAGTGAAAGGAATGAATACATCCTCTTGTATGATTGCCAAATTCCTGATATTCTAATATAAATTCTTCAACCTAATAAGTTTAACAGTAACTAGATATATAAATGGAATATTTGAAATTCTTCAGCCTAAAATAAATTTTAAATAGGTAATTTAAAAAAGATATCTTTCATTTTACAGCATTAATTGCATACTTTTGACAATAATTAAAAAACAAAAACAAAAGTAAGGTAACTATATATAGACACCAATTCTTTGAAAACACATTCCAGTGGCTCTGTTAACAGGTGAAAGAACTAAAACAGACTTAGTAGGCTATGGATATAAACAGTACTCAAATTTAGTTTACTCTCATGAAAACAAAAAAACAAAGTTCTTCCAAGCAAGACAATAAGTTTACTAAGATGCTAGGGGTTACTAAATGTGAAACAATGAGGAAAAGGAAATATTAATAAAAAGAGAGAGAAAAGCAAGTCAAAAATGTTACAATGCAATCATTCAGTAAATGTCTTTTATAATAGAGGTTGAATCTAATTTCATAGAAGAGAATATAACAATCAGTACTTCCTTCTTTGAGTGAGATTTTAATATTTTATACATGCAAATACTTTACAGGATCAAATTCCAAAGAGTACTTAAGTAAAAACAATGAAGTATTGTGTATATCACATTCACTAATTATTAAATTTTATACTGCGGGTGTAAAATCTGTCCAACTGGTTACTTTGGTTTTGAGCAGAGCCTCTTAAGAAAAGGAATTCTCCTTGTATCTTAGTTTTGATAGTTCTTAGTTAAAGAAAAGTTATTTAAACTTGTATTTTGATCAAGCAAATCCACACTATTTTTCAGTTACTGTCCAAACCCCCAGCAACCCCTCACACATGGCTATAGGCTCTGGAGGGCAATGGAATGTGAACTAATAGATAATTCCAATTCTTAATAGGCATCAATTGACCAAAAATTGCTTTTTTCATTTTTAGGAGACAACACAACTTAGTCAAATTTTAAATAAGTAGTTAAAAATCATTAAGTAAGAGAAACAAATAAACTTCTAATATCTCTGCCTAAACTCTGAAATTTTATTTACTATTTTTTTTTTTATTTATTTTTTTCTCAATAGGAGTAACTAGGTTTGCCTATCATCCAGTTCACATTCCTCACTAGTCTTCTGAAGAAGAGTAGAGGATTTACCCTTGCTTCCTGCTTAGGATTGGGTCTTCAGTTCCTTCTAAAGACTATTCATTCTCTTCCTCCCTCAGTAACCCCTTACATTTTAGTAACATTATTGCCTTGCTTGGAGTGAATTGATTAAAAAAATGAAAAATATTAAAATAAATTATAATTTTATAATACATTACATCTTAGGTGCTATGTGTGATGCATGCTTGGGCAATCATGTTTCTTTTTGATTCATAATTG
This sequence comes from Acanthosepion pharaonis, assembly GCA_903632075.3. Taxonomy (NCBI): domain Eukaryota; kingdom Metazoa; phylum Mollusca; class Cephalopoda; order Sepiida; family Sepiidae; genus Acanthosepion; species Acanthosepion pharaonis. The sequence continues at coordinate 710,526 of CAHIKZ030000791.1, forward strand.
ACTTGGCAGAATTCTTGCAGTATGGCTATAGGACTCAGTCTGTGCTATTATTTTACCAAAAGATAGGGGGAGAAGAGATGGATTTATATATTTCCCAAGGATATTTATGTGTAAGTGAATGTAATGAATTCAACTGGAATTCAAACTCAGTTTCTCATTTCTGAGCCATTATCCATGACACCATCCACACATCCCATAATATTTTACAATAGTTAAATTGTGTTGCTCAGATTAAAATGGCTTTCAAGACCAAATTAGCATTTGTGTATAATTTTTCTTAAGCAGATTCTTTTTAATATCTCAGATAAAATATAAAATATTTGAAAATAAACAAGCATATCAGGTGAGAGAAAGAGAGAAATATGGAAATGGTATATTGTTTGAATATATGTACCATTTTACTTGGTTGCATTTAACTAAGGCTAAAATTTAGTTTCTGTTTTATGCAGAAAAATAAAGTGCATATAAAAATATTAATTCCAATTCCAAGATCTAATTATCATTAAAAGATAAGTTTGGTTTGTTTGTATAATAGCATATCAACACCTTATGGCTCATTTAATATCTAAATTTTATTCTCTTGTGAGCTGTGTTAATTTTTTTTCCAAAAATGTATTATTGGTAATTTTTTTTTTTTTTTTACTATGAAAATATATTGCTGGTAATTTTTTCTAATTTATTTTTATATTTTCATGTTTTGCCCCCAGTTTGGAGGTTCATTATTTACCCATAGCTGGGACTATAACAGGTGCTACCATCCTGGGTCAGGGTGGTCCTGGGAACATAGCAAGAGGTGCTTCCACACTCATCAAAACCTTCCAATCAGAGACTTTTCTGCCGGATTTTTTAAAAATAAAAGAAAAAAAATCAATTTCTAAATATTTTTCTAAGCCAGATTTGTAAAATGTCACTAATAAACACCTATCTTACACACACACACACAAAATACATTATATATATGTGTGTGTGTGTATGTATTATGTCCCTAAGGAAAACAGATTATAACAATTTATGTGTAAAAATTAAAACTACGTATTCTATGTACTGCATTAGCTGAAAATGTTATCAGAAATCTCACAGACAGCCAAGAAAATCACTATCAGTTCATGTGCAAAACAAATTTATTTAGCTACTAACTTTTTTGAAAAGCTAACATGACTTACTTCAGTCACTTAATACCAGATGCTTTGAGATAAGCAAAGAAAATCCTTAAGAAGTCAGTACTGGTAACTACCCAAGATGAAAAGTGAAATATATTTTCACTTTAATCATTGAAAAAATATATAGAATTAAATTATAAAACTTCTGAAATTAAAGTTACATTTTCTTTTAAATATGTTTCATTGAATATAAAAGACAAGGAAAACTTGATGAATTTTTTATTAAGTTTTACTAGTATTCTTAAATTTTTCCATTTGGTATGGGGTAAGTGATTGTAAAAATTCTCTGTAGAGTCTATTGCCCCAAGCTTTTTCACCCACTACTTTAGCCATTTTCAAAGGCTTTGTTGTTAAAATCTACATATCCAGTTAAACAAAAAACATCTTTGATAATGGCTAATAGATTAGTCAAAAGGAGTTGGACCCACAGATCATTTGGACAGGTTTTACACACTATGTCCAAAAAAGGAAATATTTGTATGAATGCAAGAAAAATTTAATAAAAAGCTTAATCAGAGTGCTTTATCAGTAGTCTTCCATGAAACTTCTATGCTAGCGTGATTGCTGTCTAAACACGAAATTTTATATATATATATATATATATATATATATAGGGGTGCGATGGATAAATTGTCTAAATTACACAAAAATGAAAATAACACTGACATCTCATTTTAACAGATATATTTACCAAAATTACACAAAAATATCTTGAAATACTAAAGAGTAAATTTATTCAATAAAATCACCATTGGCTTCAGCCTCTAGACCAGTGGTTTTCAAACAGTGTATAAGTGCACCCTGAAAGGTAGCCAGGTGTGCCCCAAGTTAACAGAAGAATAAAATATTTATTTTTAAAAAGCTAGTCACAAAGAAATGTAATGTCTTAAAAAATAAATGTTTATTTCATGAGTCTTCTTTATTATTTTCCTATTTTAAAATTACAGGACTTATCTCTCCTTATTAAAATTTAAAGTGCACCACAGACTTTTAGTCATTCGACAAGTGCACCTTGAAGTGAAAAAGATTGAGAAACATTGCTCTAGATGACTTCAGATTCTTCTGCAACTGTTCTGGAAGTTGGTGATTTCTACCATAATCCTTGCCTACAGTTCATCTTTGGTGTTACAAGGAGTTCTGTTGGTCTCTTGCTCAACTGTGCCCCATACATAATAATCAAAAGGGTTGCAGTCTAGGGAGTTAGGTAGCCAGATGTAATGGGTGATGTGGTCACAGAAATTGTCTGACAGCCATAACTGGGTTCTTCTGCTTGTATGCCATGGTGCAGAGTCCTGATGCTAGACATAGGGTCTTTCAGCAGCCACCCTCTTGACCCAGGGCAACACAACATCATCAAGGAACTAGATGAAGATTTCACCAACAAATTCAGGAGTTCTTTTCTGATCAGAATGAGTTTTCTGAGCTGCTGTACCTTCTTAATCACCATTAGACTCATCCAACTCCTTCCAAATCCTCTGCACTGTCTCAAATGTTCATACTGGTGGTTCTAGCATAAATGCCAAGCAGTATAATATACTGTTTCCAAACTTCTGGTGGAGTAAATTACATCATGGTGCTCTTTTTCTTACAGACAGTGCCCAACTGACCCTACTATACTGTGCAGTCAGCAAAATCAAAAACAAACAACACAGATGTGCAAAATTAAAAATATAAAATGGCAACAATTTACCAATTACACCCTGTGTGTGTGTGTGTGTGTGTGTGTGTATGTATATATATATATATATATATATATATATTTCAAAATTTTATTGATGGTACACAATTTTATAACTGCCATGAAGAGACCCAACTTTTTTTTAATAATACCCATGATGGGAAATTAAAAGGTAAAAATGAAAAACGGTCTAGCTAACCAGTTTCAAACCTCACTCAACAAAGCTAAATCAATGTTAACATATAATATAAATCATCAATAAAATGGAATGGGGAATGAAAATATATATATATATATATATATATATATATATAAATTTTCTGTATATTTTTTATTTCGATGATTGACAAGTGGGAGTACAATAAAATTTTCAGTTGCTCCTGTAACTTTTGTCAGTGATTGATAGTGAATAGTAGTTTTTAAATCCATTGCATAAGAAAATAACTGGATATATGTTATAAATGCAAAAAATTAAAAAAAAGAATAAATAAGAAATTTTTTTTAAGAATAATTAAAATTGTAAATAATTAAATGAGAAAGGGAAGGTAGAGAGAAAGTACAAACTAATAAAAAAAGAAAAATTATATTTATTTATAGAAATACAAAAGACTAATGTTCTGAGATAGATGCTTCAATAGATGCTAAATTCATTATATATATATATATATATATATATATATATCCAAATGAGAGAAAGAACAGATGGAGTAAAATTCCACTGTTCATAGCATTTACTTTTAAAAAAGTACTCAATACAAAGTAGAGCAATATATTATTATTTTTATTATAAGAGATTATAATAAAAACACATTGAAATTACTACACAAAAGCTTTCATGTTTTAATACTTTGATTGTACTTCTTCTTTGATTGCACTGAAGAAGTACAATCAAAGTATTGAAACATGAAAGCTTTTGTGTAGCGATTTCAATGTTTTTATTGTAATCTCTTATAAAAATAATATATATAAATATATATATATACACACATAGAGAGAGAGAGACAGGGTGCGTATGTGTGTTAGTAGGATGTAGAATAGTATCAGAACAAAGTGAAGATAATGAGACAAAAAGTATTTCCACTTTGTCTCATTATCATTGGGTGCATATGTGTGTGTGTGTGTGTGTGTGTATATATATATATATATATATATATATATAAAAATGAATGGATTTATTTTTAATCTGATATTTTTCATTACTTCCAATGTTCTTATAGTAAATACTTTTTATTTCAAATAGATATTCCATCCAACACTCAGGCTATCGAGTTAATACATACTGTTTAATAAATAAAAATTGGGGGGGTCTATTTCAAATAAGAAGAATCCACTATAATAACACTTGAAGTAATGTCCTAATTACCCAGACAGAGCAAAAAATGCTTCACAACATCAGCACTTGACAAAGGTCAGCTCAAATTCTTACTCAAGTTTCACACTATCATGATATTCAAATGACTATATATATTATTTGATCAAAAACTTACAAATTTTTGTAAATATTCAGAAAATAAAATCTAATATTCTTGTGCTTATTTATTATATTGTTATCAAATATTAACTACTTGCATTGTGAGAAGAAATTTGATTTGTTTACAACAAATTATTATGTGGTGTATATTACAAATTTAAAAATATAAACAATATTTTCTTTAAAATAATTACAATTTTTACAACTAAATGGAAAGGTGCTGATAAATTTAGCCCAATTTTATTTGATTTCAAAATAAATTCTTATGTTTGGACATTTGTTCAGTTTTTCAAAAGATCATGCCAATAACATTCCTGCACTCCTTGTAGATATATTATCATGATATCCCAGAAGCTTCTTTGATCTTTTTTTAATTTATTTCTTATCAATCTGGGAACTGTAAAGATCTATGTTAGAAAACCAATATCAAATCTAAATCTTTTAAATAAAATCTTAATTTTTCTTTAAAATTAGATGTCTGCTATAAAAACAACAAAAATAAAGATGCATAGTAAGGCTTCTATTAATGAGTATAAATCCAATACAGTAAAAATAATGCATAAAACTGAAGTAAAAAAATATTTCAAATGAAAAGTGTTTGAAACATCTGTTGAATAACTTTTAAGAAAAAAAAAAAGAAAAAAGCCCTGCAAAATTCAACAAGTACCTGAAAATTGTCATACACTCACCAGGAGAAATTACTAATTTTTTTTTTTTTTTTTTTTTTTGTTTAAGCAGAATTCATTTCTCTTGATAATATTAGGAACAGCCAGCCAGTAAGGAGGAAGTAAACTGTCCAACTTTAGAGGAATTTTTGCAGCTGATGAAGAACCTCTCCCAAGAAAAACAGGTACACACTGTTATCTTCCTGACTTCAATGAACTGGCTTCTACTACTCTTTCACTCATCACTCACTGCTGCCAACAACATCAGAGAAACAGATATGGGGAGCAGAGAGAAATAGGTACATTCTTTAAGGTGGGAAGGTTACAAAGAGGACTGAGTCCAAAATAACTTTGCTAAAAACTTAGTTTCTTCACTAGTGCTGTTGCTAAGAAACAGAAGACTGATTAAACAGAAGTCAATGTGGGCTGAGTAGTTGACTGTTTAATTTTTTTCCAGCCATAAAATTAAACAATTTCTCCTAAGAAACTAAAAATACACTTTCTGCACAAACCTTTGCTTTCTCTACACACACACACACACACACACACACACACACACACATATATAAACTAATGTATATTTGGGCAGCAACATTTCTTTCAAACATTCTTCATTAAATATGGCAGGCAAAGAAGATTTAGTTTTGTTTTTTTTTAATGTTTTTCCATTTAGTAGGAGAGTAAGGGAGTACAAAAATTTTTCCTAATTTTTATTATCTCAAGTGATTTGGGCCACTTCTATAGCCATTTTCAACACCAGAGACAAACACCTTTGAAAAAGGCAATGGAAGTGTCCAAAAGTACTTGAGATAATAAAAATTAGGAAAAAATTTTGTGCTCCCTTCTACAAAACAGAAAAACATAAGGATGCTGAAAAACTTTTATTATATATATATATATATATATATATATATATATATATTGTATGAAAAGATTACTTAACTTTTAAATATCAATCTTATCTGGACTTCAAAATTTCTTGGTAAAAAATTAAAACCCCTGAAGACTGGAAATTTTCCCCAAGAAACTTCAAAGTCAGGATATAACTGGTATTTAAGAGTTAAGTAATCGTTCCATATAATATTATTGGCACTTTATTTTTAATATTATTAATATTGAGTGCTATATATAAAAATATCTGCTGTTTTTTAAATTTTATATATATATATATATATATATATATAAAATATATTAGAAACTAAGTTAATCATCTCTACAAAAGTAACAACATTAGTTTGAATTAAACAAAATCTATTTTAAAAACCTTTTTGAGACTTTTAATACCTTAATGAATCAGGTCACACCAGTTAAAAACAATATAAATATAAATGATTATAAACTTTTTGCTTGTCTTTGATAACATGCAAATTTTTTATCAAAATATATTTCTATACATATCAGAAACAAAATTAAAGAAATAATATTATTTCATATATTATTTCATAAATATTGAATTAATTTATAGCATCTGTATTTGAAATAAAAGGTTAAAATATACTAAATACAAAAGCCAAAAGTAATCAGTAGGCAAGAAGCAGCTTCTTGTATAAGGAATGCAAACATAACATAGTCTTTGGATATTCAACCAACTGCCATGATCATATTGCTAGTATATCTCTCTCACTCCCTCTATATGTTGCAAGAGAAGATAAGAACTTGTTAGAGCAACAAACTATTTACTTCTTTTCTTCTTAGATAAAAGTTGACTGCTGGAGAAATTAAAATTCTGTAGAGATGCTGAGGGATAAAGTATAGTTTATAAATATCTTTGTAATCTAACAACAAAACTTATTATGTAAGACTGTTCTGATCATCAAAGCCAATATGATTTTTTAAAAACTGTATTTGATTATTAAAATATAAAGATTACTACTCAATAATAATAATAATAATGATATGGATTTTATGAGTACGAGACAGAGTTTGCATAAATACATCTTACCAACCCCATAGATTTTTTGACAACCTGTATGTTACTCTGAGTTGAACTCAAAAATGTAAAGTTTTAGAATGCAATGAAGATATGAATATCAAATAATTATGAATCATCATGTAAGTTAGATGACCATATATAGCATAGGCTGAATAGTCAATAGTGATCTCATGTCTTAATACTTTTATATGGTTTCTTTTTTTTATAGTGATGTTCACTCTGTATAAGGCTTCTCGAGGTAGAAGATTATAGAGTAAGAGACACAGAGTAAAAAATGAGATTTAAAAACAAACAGAAGAGACATGATGTAAAAAGCAAATGTCAAAATAATAAAAGATTTATTTTATGTTAGAAATTTCTTTGTACTGTATCTCTTCAAGACATAGAACATTGGGATGAGGCATGATCGCCTATATCATGTAACTCTTAGCAGTTTTTCTTCTTTTGCTAAGCCCTCTACCTCTAACTAAAATACACACACACCAGTACACAAAATAAATAAATTGTATGATTTTAATTTACAATTTAACACACTTTTAGTGTTATTTCTGTGTATGTTTTTATCCTTGTGAATGCAAGGCTACCCCAGCTGGTATGATGTGTGACCCCCCACACACCTAGTAGCCAATCTAGTAGTACACCTAAATTCAAGCGGTCAAGGTACCAAAGAGTAGAGCACATTAGAACAACTGCCATGAAAATATTTATAAAAAAGACAGATGAAATACATGCCATCATGGTGAGAAAATGATTAAAATCAAGATGCTAAGTCGGGACTGTTAACATAAAAGATTCTAACCATTACACCATGCCGATAACCAGAATACTAGACCAAATATGGCAGCAATATTCAATTCATGGATGAAGGGTAGATTTATAAATGTGCATGACAGATTCTGGCAAGAAAAATTGTCTGACACTTAAAAGCCTAAAACTAATCAAAAGAATAGTCTTTTCACTCTAAGTAAAATATAGGTAAACATTTCACTGATTAGTTGGTAATATAAAGATTGTTTACTTACAGCTCACATATTTCAGAATGAATCATGCAACAAGAATTTAAGTACAGAAACACTGAACTTCTTATTGGCTCTGAATCTATGTTCAAGCTTTAAACAAGTAATCATTTCTTTTACTTTTGAGACATACACTTTTAAGCTCTCCTATAAAAGCACACACAAATACACACATCCATAGAAGGAAACATGATATTTTTATCTAACAGATGGCCAGATTACTGCTTCTATATCTTAATAGTATTACTTATATGGTTACATATATATATATATATATGTGTGTGTGTGTATTTGTATCACTTTAAATGTTATTTTTAGTGGATATTCATATTTGAGTAGACACTCCATTTATTTATTAAACAGTTATTAAACAGTATATTTATTTTCACATACCAGCCTGAATGTTCAAGAAATCTTATTAAAGAAAAATGTGTGCCTTTTGGCAAGAACTGAACCTGCATCGTTCAGGGCAGACAGACACACCATTTAGCCTGGTACACTTTACTGAAGGAACAGACAATCAGTCAAAGCCAATTTCATGCTTTCAAGGAAACCTTCTGTCATAGATATATGAGGAAGTCAGGAGTAAGGCAGTCTTCCACAGAAGACTCAAAGACTATGACAAAACACACAGTAAAAAGGCCTGCAATTTATGTGATTAAGACATCAGCAGAGAGTGTGCAGAAGAAATCCACTCACCTTCTAAAAGACTGAGGACATGCACTTGCCAATGCCATTGGTTCCATAATACAAAGAAAAACCTGGACAGACTCATTCCATCATTTATAACAGAAAACAGTTGATGGAATAACCCAGATGTGCTACCTATGGGGTTGATGGAATAACCCAGATGTGCTGTCTATATGGTTGATGAATAGTACAAATGTGCAACCTATGGATTAGTGTACCTGCCTTTGAAGGGATATAAAGTCAGTAAGAGTGAACAAGTGGTAAGAGGAAGAAAGCAGTAGTTCTCAACCATTTTTAACCCATGGACCACTTTTTACTTTTAATTTTTTTGGGTGGACCCCCATAACATTCAATAAAAAAAAAGCTTATTTTATTTTTTACTAATAAATAAGTTTAGGAATTGTATTATTAAAATAGTAAATGTATATGATTTATTTTAAAGTAAAACAAATTTAATGAAAATAAAATTGTATTTAACAAATAAATTCTATAGAGCATTATGTACACTAGTATATACATAGGCCCTCAGAGTGAATGGTTTTGCCAAAAATTGCCCTTGCTGCTGAAGAGGTTAATACTGTTAATCCTTCCTTTATATATAATCCTTATATATAATTTATATATTAAATTAATTTTATTTATATTTAAAATTAATATCATTATTTATTATTACTATATTAAATTAATTTATATAATAAATTATAATCTTTTTATAACTCTCCTATATATATATATATATATATAAAGTTGAATGAAAAGGATATATAAAAGAAGTGTGTGTGTGTGTGTATATATATATATATATATATTACTTCTTTTATATATCCTGTTTATTCAACTTTTACTATCAAAACATCCAGTAGAGTAAAAGGGATGCTAACTTACATCACTTGATCTGGTTTTCTGCTTGTTTTAGAGTTGTTTTTTTTTCTATTTTTAGTATTTTAATATGACTTTAGAAGTTCCAATTTTCAGTTGCAACAACCTTTCCAAAGTGAAATTGCTCTATGGACAACTAAAATATTACTGGAAAGCTCCAATATGTAATTTTTTGTGTGGAGCTCTAGTAATGTTACATGGAGCCCCAGTGTCTATATGTACGCCAGATGTGAACCACTGATCTAGAGATTCTTGATAAGATCCAAAGAAGAATCAGCAATGTCCTGGTGTCTTGGCTTCAGTCACGTTCTAACCGCCAGGCCACTAAAATATTACTGTGGAGCCCCAATTTGCTATTTTTTTGTGTGGTCCTCCAGTAATGTTACATGGACTTTGGGGTCCATATGCACCCTGGTTGAGAACCAATAGTCTAAAGCATCTCAGATGTAACGACAGTTTTTCTACACAGCAACATCTAGAGAGATTATATAATGTGAAGTATAATATCCTTTTCTACTGAAAATCCTTTCTTTTTTTTTTTTTGCAGGAAAGACAGAAAAGGTATTTTACACTTATCCCTATGAATGAAAATGCAATTATTGTACTTACATCAACCAAAGACTTGAAAGCAAAAGTAGGAGCATCAGTTATTGCTTCAGTCTTCTTTTTCTTGGTAATAAGCAGTTTTTCAGGGAATAAAAAGATATGCCTGTCTTTACTCTTCATCTTTGTCACATCCTTATCCCATATTTGCATATCATCCTGAAATTAAAAAAGAAAATAATACAAACATGGACCACAAAATTAAAGAAAGGTAAGAAAGGGGAAAGTATTACTGAGAACAAGATAGGAAGATGCGGAGAGCCATGATCACTCAAATCCTGAAAGGACATGACACAGAGATTTTTTATTTTATACGATTCAAATCTTTAAACTTACAAACTATAAACAAGTAAATATGTGCTTATTGATTGATTTGTTTTTTTACAGCTTATCAACCTTGTGTAGGTTATTTAAAGTCTGAAAATATTTTTAGATTGTAAGATTTTGGGGGAGATAATGATTAATGGATACAAGTCCTGCTAATTAAACCATAGCTGGAATAGAAGAGGCAATAGTAATAGCTAACCACTCATTTTTGAGGTTACCTGTCTACTATGGTGGCTAGCCAATCCCTATTGTTGATGCATTTGTGTTTATTCAACACCCACGGAACCCACTTGCAGTTTATACTGAAACTATTCTGAGCAGACCTTAGTTACAGTTTCTGGGAAAGATAGTTATCTAGTTCATATTGTTGTGATCAACAATATGAACAAGGCCAGCGTGCTCAAGCTCTCAGCCATGATGACTTGTGACTTTGTGCTAGCAAAGGTCCCATCTACCCAATTTGACTCACTAACAATTGCCAACCTGTGATATGGTTTTCAGGCACTTTACAAAGGTGCCATACACTGGGATCGGCCTCTCCAGTCAGATAACATCAGGTACTCTCCTTCCTGACAAATCGATCATGGTGAGATTTGAACCTAGGTCTCATGGTCAGAATGCAAAATTCTAACCACTCAGCTACATGCCCATATACTCGGCCATGTGACCATAGAAGAGGTAGATTCATACCTTTCCCAAGAGTATTTGCATCTAAGTGAATATAACAAACTTCAACTGGAATTGAAACTTGCTCTCCAATTTCCAATTCCAAGCAGTTATGCATTACACCACTTGCACACACAAGCTTACAGCACACAAGAGATCACCCATCTAGGTACTGACCATGCTAGACATTGGTTAATTTTGATGATCGTATGAGAACTGGTGTTTTAACATGATATCACTGTGGATATGGTTTTTATTATAGATGATCATATAACTCTCAAACTTTTTACTACATTGTTAAAAAGATAAATAAAAGAGAGAAATCCTTTCTTTCACATGCATGTAGGCAATCTGAATCAAATATAATACTTACATGACGGATAATAGGTCCAAGAGAATCAATCAAACCAGGGTATCCTTCAATGTTTGCCAGTAAACCCATATGATCAACTCTCTTCAAAATGTTCATGATCATCTCAATAGCTTTTTCCAGTTCCTTTGCATTTTCTCCTGCACTTACTGTATAACGCAAGAAATCCTAAAAACAGAAAAAATATAGAGAAAAATAAAGCTACTAAATTTTTTAGATACAAAACTCTCTAAAAGAAAATTAGCAAAAAAGTGAAAAATCTTAAATAGAATCAGATATTAGATGGGTTTAGAATATTCATACCTTCAGTATCTGATCATAGGCATGAAGTCTATCATATGGCAATGTCAAATATTCAAGCAATGTTTTCTCAGTTGCACCATGTTTAGCAGCTTTCTCCTAAAAACAAAAAAGCAATCGTATATTTCCTTATCAAACCATATAATATTTATAAATGTGTATTTATTTATAATTTTCCTGTCCATTTGTAGTGGGAAGGTGGGTAACTTAAGTTAGAAAATTTATGAGTGATTACTTCCCTTAGTCATTTAAATAATTTATACAAATAAAATAGATATCTACATTTAGACAAAATTAGTTCACATGCAAAAGGAGCTGTTTAATTAATCAGTTCCTTTACTCCTACATTTCTTAGATTGCAGTCTTATTTGTTCAAGCCTTTCATGTGAGGCACTCAGGTACATTTATCTATGAAGTGATAGGTTTTTTTGCTACCGTCTTTGTCCTTCCAAATGATATTTCCATTTCGCTGTTATATTAAACACATAAAATTTTCAACAAAATACTGAGCCGAAAGTGAGTTATATAATACCATCAGAAATCAATAAATCATAGATTCATATTGAACATCTAAAAATATAAAGAGAACAGGTTAAACGGATCATTGGCCTCTATTTTAGTTGTGAATTCTTTATCTCCACTTCATGAATCTCAATACACTGTTTTAAGACTTTTGTTTCATTGCATCTCACAATTAAAAGTTTCTAACAATTGCCATTATTTTTGATGGCTTTAGTACACTCAGTCAGTTACATGCCATACATGATGCATGCTTGGGTGATCATGTCTCTTGATTCATGATTGACTAGGCAAAAGATTTTCCTGTAGTAGGTTGCCATTTCTTTCTGCAGTAGACTGGCTGCCAACCATGACTACAGGACCCAATCTGTCCTGCTAGTTAACCCATAGCTGGGATGAGAAGAGACAGATTCATACTTTTCCCATGGGTATTTACATGTAAGTGAATGTAATGAATCTGACTGTAATTCAAACTCAGGTCTCCAGTTTCTCATTCTGAGCCGTTATCCATTACATTGTACCTCATAAAGATGGGTACACGCTAGTAAACTTATAAACTGTGACCACATTCAGCATTGAATTACTTTTCTGCTACTGGCTGGGCATCCCAAAAGGAAAAGAAAATTGGTGCTGAAGATATTAAGAAAGTAAACCTGGGTCTTAATTTATATTTTCAAAAAAAAAAAAAGAAATTATTTAAAAAATGTATATACAGAAGCAGTTTTAAATATACATACTTCTATTTTTATTATTTTTATGTATTCAAACATTTTAACATGACACTTGTACAATATAAGGGAAATTAATCTATTAAAAAAAGCATGATAGCAGTTGTAGCCTTTTCACGATCAGTTCTTTTTAACACAAGTGACAAATGCTAGTATTATTATGCTTATTTAAACAATATTCATAGAACATTTGTGTATAAATATTAATTTATAAAAACTAATAGTTTTCTTCTTTTTTTATTACTAAATTTTCAACCAATACTATGCCCAAGAGCCACTCAAGATAGAGGCTAACTGAATAAGGTTGTTATATGGACATAAGAGGTAGTTAGTGCAGATTATGAGGATATGTAGGATAGATAACAGTTGACTAGACAGTTGCAGTGATTAAGAAAGTAGTTTGGGCATGTGTGGGTAGTATAAAAGTTATCAGTGCAGAAACTGGAATCAACATGCCAAGTTCAAATTCCAGCTTGGTCTCTTTCAATTACTTTCATATCAATGCCCTTGGAAAAGGCATGAATTAATTTAATTTCTCCCAGTTATGTGTTAAATAGCAGGAGAGACTGGATTTTTTAGCCTTGGTTGGAAACCAGTTGAGGAGAAGGACAATTCTACATACAAAGTATGGAAAAAGTAAAAAGTCCCCTCTTTCCAAAAAAGTCATGGCAAGCCACAGATAAATAAAAGGAGAGCTATAAGCAATCTATGTCCTGAAGTGGCATTATATTTAAAAAAAAAAAATATTTAAGAAAACGTATATAAAGAATCAGCTTTAAATGTACACTATAAGCCAAACATCTGGGACCACTTTCTGGATGTCGAATGTATAAACATAAAAAATCACTATTTTCAAAACTAATTAACTATACTTCATATACATCTTAATGAAAATAAATCTTATACTACACTAATTTTTCTATAAGTAAATATTACAAAACTACAATGAGACAAATGAAAATAAAAACGTTGGTATTATATTTTTAAATAAAAAAAACATTCAGTATTCTGATATAGCAGTGAATGCTGGACAATCTCCTCAAAGATGAAAAAGAGACTTGAAGCAAAAAAATGTAATTCTATAGACGGATGCTGAGAATACCATGGACCGAACATGTGAGCAATGAGGAAGTTTAAGAGAAAATGGAAACAAAAAGGACACTTATACCTAACATCAAGAAGAAACAGCTAAAATTTCTAGGGCACATAATGAGGAAAATGTGCTTGGAAAATTTGATACTCACAAAACAGTTGGTTGTTTTGTTTAGCAGCATATCAACCTCTATTGGTTATTTAATGTCAAAATCTAAATATTTTTATGCAATTTAATTTTATTTTTGGAGATAATAATGGTATAGTAAGACAAGTCTTAGTAATTAACCCATAGCTCGGGGAGAAGTGATGGATTCATACTTTTTCCAAAGGTATTTGCACATAAGTGAATGAACCCAACTGAAATTGGAATTTAGCTCTCCTATTAACAATTCCAAGCTGTATCCATTACACCACCCACACATCCATACTTACAGCAATGGATATTTCCAAGTGGTTACCCATCTAGGTACTGGCCAGACAGCAATGCTTAACTTTGAGGATTCAATGTGATGTAGCTGTAAGCCCATGACAGATTGAAGGCAAGAGGAACAGAGGAAAACGATGCATAACCTACCAAGTTAGCTTGAGTAAATGGGTGGCAGAACAAGTTTTAGGAGATATAACAAAAAGACAAAATTTATTAAGAGCTACAAAGGACAGGAAATTGTGGAGAGTCATTATAGCTTATGTCCTTGGCACATAGAAAAAACAAACAGATGATAGTTATATAATTATAAATAAACATACCGCTAAGTAACGTTTGGCTTCTTCAGTGCTGATGAGAACTTCAGCTTCTGGCCTTCCATATAAGTATGGAATATACATATCAAATTTGTCACTCTGAAAAACAAAGTGTATGCAAAATTAAAATAGCAAAAATAAATTAAATTAAAAAAGGTGAGATTGTCAATCAAGAACTGAATAAAAGAAAACTCACCATCTTAGTGAAAATTTTACCAGTTGTAGAGGGAAGATTTGCACACTCAGTGAGTTCAGCCAAGAAGATACTGGAACAGATATTAGAGAAAGATGAAATATCCATAAAGGTAAAAAAAAGGGTCAAAATATAGAGGGAAGTTTATTTGTTCATGAAACAAGTTTGTTTTTTTTTATAGTTTATAAAATAAGACTGAAGAAAAGGAAGCAATTCAAATTTTTTAAAAGTTGTTGCTTATATTTTTATAGAAGAAAGTAAAAGTCCAAAAGGAAACCTTATTATGCTAGACACCCCCTACTAACTCTAGTTAAGTAAATTTTCATATCATTTTGTATACAAATATGATCTATCAGCACAATAAGGTTTTTCAAAGCTTGATCAAATATGATACAATTTACAGCTGAATATTTATTATAGTTATTATTTATATAAATTTGAATTGCTGGATTTTTATATTATACAAGTCTTACCCAAAACTTGTACAAATACGTACGTATATATAATAATATTCAGCATCCACTGGATCATCATAAAGGCCTGTAATTATGTAGTCTGGGGACTGAACACTAATCATCTCCATCAAGGTGAAGATGTCAGGAACTCTTCAGAAAAATGTTTTATAAAACAATACATGCAACAAACAAATACTATATACTATTTATAACAAGGACTAGTTTGGGTTTATTTGTATTCAAATTATTGGCAAAAAAAAGTCAAAAATCAGAAAATGCTAAATCAAGTACATTTTTATACTGAGATAAAGATATCTAAAAATATTCTTTCTTGTTAGAATTTTTTTTTTTTTGTATTTTTAAACTAAAATATTTTTATTTACTTATTTGTTTTAAATAAATTTACATGTAAATTGTTCTTATCATAAAAAAATCCTTGGAATTTTAATAAGTTTTTACCCAATAAGATTCTGAAGCATAACCTATGATTTATTAGATTTACAAATAAATTTCCTTTTATCTATCTGGCTTCTTTTTTACAGTAAGGTTCACTCTGTACAAGGCCCGGGAGCCACTCAAGATAGAGGGTTACATTAAGAGCTAGTTTATATGGATAGGAGGAGAAGACAGGTTAACTCTACAGGTTAAGATCAGGGAAACATTCTCTTGGGAGTGGTTCACAGGAAGAAGCTGTTCAAGTGGAAACTTCTCCTCAATGGAATACAGAGGGAATATGAAGGGTCTACAACGATATAATGTCATGGCAGGTCCTAGATCAGCAGTAAAAATACTAGCATTTCAACTTTGATAGAGTAAACTTATAGGAAACAAAGAATAATAATTATGAAGAGAACAGATGAACCTTTAAGCTTGTCATGAAGTTTTGTTCAAAGCAATTAGACCACTTCACTTATGTGAGATTCAACCATCATTTTTTTTGTAATTAATAGAGTAGTTCCAGGGGGAGACAACTATGGTTACTTTAACCACAATTACATCAATATAAACTATTTTAAATGTAGGACAAAAATGTTGCAAATAGAGCTTCTGTTTGAACTTTCTGGGATGAGGAGTTATTATAATGCATTTAGACTATTGTCCTCCTCTTTGTTGTTGTTGTTATCACAATGTTTCAGTCATTGTACCCTTTGACCTTCTTTGGGAATATATTGATCAAGGTAATCTACAGGGAATTCCAAACTGAACCATTTATTTAATCTATTATTTAATAAATTATTTAATCTATTTAAAATTCACGATTATTATGCACACATAGTGTGTACTTGGACTCACAATCACAAATATGTACTTGAACTCATAGTAACTATGTCACCAAATTCATGAAGCAACACTTTAATCCCAGTGGTTCTCAAATGGTGCACCAGAGTGCACTAATGCACCCTGAAAGGTAGCCTGGTGTGCCCATAATTAACAGAAAAGTAAAATCTTTATTTTTAAAAAGCTAGACACCAAGCAACATAATGTCTTAAAAAATATGTTTATTTCATGGGTCCTTTTTATTATTTTCTTATTTTAAAATTTCAGGACTTATTTCTCCTTATTAAAATTTAAAGTGTGCAACAGAGTTTTAGTCATTCAACAAGTGCACCTTGAAGTGAAAAAGATTGAGAAACACTGCACTAGCATATTGTACTATAGAACAATTCTCTAAGGAACATTAAACCTAACCTGCCTACTGAGGAGTGCTGCTGCTGCTGTAAATTAATCTTAGTATAAAATATTCCTTTTATAATTATTTTCCTACTTATATTTGTTGTATTAAAAACTTATATTAAATCACAATATTTATAATCAGTAAATCTCCATTTTTTTTTATATATTTCCTAAAATTCTATTCAAATAACTGACATCTTCAGAATGAATAGCTGGAAAAAAAGTATTTTTCAGACATTTTGAAAATTTTAGTTAGCTACTTAATAGTTATAATTCCTATTTAAAATTTGTTAATTCCTTTTGATTTTATAAAATTCAACTATTCAAATTTAAAAACTATAAACATCAAATATGTACTTATTTAATAATATGAATCTGGGTACGCTCTTTTATTTATATGAACATATAACTCTCATTATATATCCAAGTATCAAAGACTCTTTTGCTACTTTGTTAAAAATGTGAATAAAACAGAAATACTTGATTTGAAATTAACAGCTTTTTCCATTTCACTGAAACAGACATTAAACATTTCTATCTTCCCTTCTTTCTTCTTTTCATTTTCTCACTGAAACCAAGTAGCATTCTTGATATGTCATTTCCGTGTTTTCACAAGGTCAAAACGAAATAGTCAATTATTTATGAGATATTGACAGGAGAGGTTAAACACTTTTATCTTTCTTTCATTTTCTCACTGAAACCAAGTAGTGTCTTTCCCCTCTTTCCACATAATCAAAACGAAATAGTCCATTATTTATGAGGTATTGGCAGGACATAATGATTGTGTGAACTAATGAAGGGAGGGACAAGCATGATTATAATATGATACTTACATTAAAAGAAATTCTTTTTAAGCTAGTAAATATAAAATATACTAAATTCTATTACTTATCACTGGTCAAAAAATATCAATATTAACTATCACATACTTACGAGAACTTTATTATTTCTAGAGAACTGCATGCAAACATTAGAATATGAAAACATACTTACTCATTGTGAAAGTCATAAATTTGTTTGATATTTCCAAAAATTACATCTTTCTTGTCTTTGAGACAAGCAGGCACATCAGGCCTTTTCATCTGGTCATAGAATTGGTCAAGCAGTTGTTTTAATTCCTTGATATACTCGCGTTCTGTTTCCAGAAGGTCTGTGAGTGCATATCTGTTAATTAGTGGAAAAAAATGGAGCAAACATGTCTAAGTTAATGTATTAATGACTAAGTTATAATGAAGCTATTTTAGGATATATATATAAAAAAAAAAAAAGAATCAATGAAAGAAAACTACATTCCAAACGGCAACAGAAAATATAAAAGCAGATTATTAAAAGAAAAAGAAAACATTTAAAATAAATATACACATATAAATTATAAGTTTAGCATCACCCGCTCAATCATTAGCTGCGGTAAACTGGAGTGAGTTTTCATTAAGTCTAGCAATAAAAGGAGATGATGAAATACAGCAGTAAATGCCACAAATTTGCTAAATAAATCATCCACTGAAAGTATAAAGATATGAGAATGAAGTAGAAAAAATAGAGAGTTATAGATAACTTTGAGTTTTATTTCAATACAAATCTAATGTGGAGATTAAAGCATAAAGTAAATATAGAAAAAAAAAAAAACATGACTCAAATGTTGTCCATTAACATTAATACATATAAATACTCCACAAAACCCACTGGCCTTAAAAATAAAAAAAAAATATTAATTTCACAGTTATTTTAATGTTTTGTTTTATTTTTGCAGCTTTGAATATCTTCAGTCAAGAAAAACTAGATATAATTAAGGTAAAAATAATTGCTGATGTGATATGAAAAATCACAGTGATATCTGAAATGTAATGTTAATTATTGACTTAAAGTAAAGATGACAGCCATTGGTCTATAAAATCACATGACTAAAAGTAAAAAAGTAATAATTCTTTGAAGATTTCACTAGTGCATTAATTATATGGTCAACATTTGTGGACAGAAGTTATACATATATAAATTCAGTTTTGTATTGAAACAAAACTTCATAATTTTTCATCATTAATCTTCATTCAAATGTCTACACTACTTGCAGAAGATTTTTTACACACACATATATATATATATATATATATATATATATATATATATATATATATATATATATATATGGTAAGATAAAGAACAAATAGGAAACATATATCAATCTACAAGGCTGGCACATCTTAGCTACATGTCGCCACTGCCATTTTCTTTTCAGCACTGTTTTATGGCCATCCACCATTTTTTTTTTTATTATTTTTAAACAGATGTTACATTGTCATCATTGATACATCATGTATCTGCATGGCCTGTGCAGTGTGTACTACACAGGACCCTCCGACAACGTTAGAGCCCCAAAGGGCTAATTTCAGCAGTTTGTTTTTGCTTTTTGTACTTTTTACTTTTTTCTACCTAATTTATATTATCAATCATCAACAGGGCCAGTACTTACTACCCCAAAGCTATCAACCATATGAGGGTCCCATGAATACTGGCAGAAGTGCTAATTTCAGGAGTGCTTTTTTTTTAAATTGTAATTTTCTTTCTGAAGAGTTCTTTTAAATCAATTAAGAGGGTAATATAGCTCAGTAAAATTATTTTTTATTCTGAGATCATTCACTAAGGAAGGTCTCTAATTTTTTTTTTTTTACTAATAGTCTTACTAACCAGAAGTCCACAGCTAGTAATTAAGATAAAATTTCTACTCCATATTTTTTACATTTCTAGAAAGATAAAACCGGAAAAATGATTGGAAAACTTTGAAATCGACATGGAGTAAAGGTTGGGGGGTTATTTTAAAGTGTGCCAACCCTGTCAATCTAACATGTTTCACTTTTATTAAAGCTTCATCAGAGATTGAGAAAAAACAGAACTTTTTTTTGTATGTTCTCTCTTGATCTCTGCCGAAACTTTAAAAAAAGGGAAACATGTTAGATTGATATATGTTCCCAATTTGTTCTTTATCTTATCATCCTGATTCTGGTCTGCATTTGATCATATATATTTATATATATATATATATATATATATATAAAATCGACTCTCCCGTCGAGATTCGACGTATGAGGGTCAAGCAGATCAGTTTCAGGAAACCGACAGCCCGACACCAGCACATGAGATTTGATTATAGTGGTGAAGGCTTCGTGCAGGACCATCCACACTTTTTGAAGGGACAAATACAGAGACCTGGTGCACTGAATGCCACAAGGTTTCCAAACGACCCTCCGCAGGTTTTGAATTCAGAGTTGTCCTTCTCCTAGACCAGTTGCCATCCAAGGCTATAGAACCCAGTCTGCCCTGCTATTTTACCCATAGCTAGAGGGAGAGGAAGAGGATTCATACCTTTCCCAAGGGTATTAGCACGTAAGTGAATGTAACGGATTCGAACTCGGCTCTGCGATTCCTCAATCCAAGCCGCTATCCATTACTCCACCATGCCTCCATATATATATATATATGTTTGTATGTGTGTGTTTGCATATAATTGTGTATTTGGGCAGCAATCCCTCTTTTATACAATGTTCATTGAAGATGTCTGACATAGCACTGTGATTAAGTTTTTTTATTAAATTTTTCTTGCATTTGTACAAGAGATTTTTTTCTGGACAAAGTACGTAAAAACTGTCCAAATGATTTGTATATATGATTGATTTTGGCTAATCTATTAGCCATTATCAAAGATGTTTTTTTGTTTAACTGGATATGTAGATTTCTTTTATATGTATATATAGGGATGGGAGTGTTTTTAATTTTTGAATATGGTCAGCACATTGTGGCCATGTTCATAACTGATATTATTGAGAATGGGCTTCTTTTTTCATTATTAACACTTCCATTTTTTTTAACCATGTTTTGCGTAGCTCTATTAGAACCTATCTAAATAGACACAAATGTACCAACCTTTGTCTGCAACATAATAGCCTTGACCACATGCAAAAAATGGTTAAAATAATGAGAGCATTAATAATAAAAGAAGAAACCAATTCTCAATAATAACAATTATAAACATGGCCACAATGTACTGTGTTTGGAAATTAAAAACATTCCTATCTCAATATATAGATATATAAAAATATATATATATTCAGTTAAACAAAAAAACATCCTTGATAATCTGAAAATGCTCACATCTCCAGATTATTTGAACAGTTTTTACACACTATGTTCCAAATTGTGCAAATTGTCCACTTGTACAAAATTCAAGAAAAATAGCTTAATCACAGTATCTTGTCAGTCGTCTTCAATGTAACATTATTATATATTATATATATTCAAGGGTAGATCACTAAGTCTGTAGCCTGGTATATATTTATTAAATTGAGTTTTGATTGGAAAATTTCGATAATATTCAGTTTGATTAATATTTATGATTGAATTAAGTGAACTGACAAGGAAGGAGATTATATCAAAAAAATAATTTTTGTACAAAATAAATGCTTTTTACATCATTAGGCTATGGACTTTTTGATGCACCTATGTGCCTGTGTGTATATAAAATCAGTTTTATATTGAAACAAGAGTTTGTAATATGTTTTACTATTTAGTCTTCATTCAAATGTCTACACTACTTGCAGAAGAATTTGCACATTAGTATATTTCTTATTACTACAAACTTTATTTTTTAGTGGGTATACATATTTGATCCCTGTTTATTCTTATTTTCTTAAACAGTGAAAGTAATTACAAACAGCGTAGACTGAGAAAAATCCACTAAAAATAACATTTATAGTAATAAGAAATAATGGCAGATAAAAAATCCATTTATATATATAT
Source organism: Acanthosepion pharaonis (assembly GCA_903632075.3). Taxonomy (NCBI): domain Eukaryota; kingdom Metazoa; phylum Mollusca; class Cephalopoda; order Sepiida; family Sepiidae; genus Acanthosepion; species Acanthosepion pharaonis. Next base: position 732,477 of record CAHIKZ030000791.1, read on the forward strand.
ATATATATATAATTGAAAAAATATCAATTAAATCTAACAGAATGATTAAATAGAGAACAAATAGGAACCTGTTTATAAATTTAGCATGTTTTGTTTTTATTTTAGCTTCATTAGAAAATTTTTGGGAAATGAGATGCAGAGAAAGTACCGATATTTTGAATTCTAAGCCATTTGTTTTCATTGGTCAGTTAGATCTCACATATTTATATCCAGTGGCATTAGAGAGTGTGTGTGATGTGTGTGTCTAATTTCTGGAGACAATAGCAGGAAGAGCACACAACCAAAAACAATGCTTATAAACTGTGCGATGGATAAAATGTCGCTATTTAATATATTTTTAATTTCGCATATGTGCATTGTTTGTTTTTGATTTTGTTTACTGCACAGTATATTAGGGTCAGTTGGGCAATGTGAGAAAAAAAGCACCATGATGTAATTTACTCCACCAGAAATTTGCAAACAGCATATGGTACTGCTTGGCATTCATGCCAGAAGCTCCAATACGAACATTTCAGATTGTTTAGGTGTCAATCTGAAGACATTGAATTCAGAATGAATTGGATGAGTCTAATGGTGATTACAAAGGTATTTGGAGTGATCACTAGTGATGGCGATATTATGCCTCCATTCATCTTCTAACAGTGCCTCAGACTCAACATGGAAACCTACATCAAGTGCCTTGAGGAGGTAGTGCTGCCCTGGGTCAAGAGGGTGGCTACTAGAAGACCCTATATCTGGCAACAGGACTCTGCACCATACCACACAAGCAGGAGAACCAATTCATGGCTGTCAGACAATTTCTGTGATCACATTACCACTTACATCTGGCCAACTAACCCCACAGACTGCAACCCCACTCAATTATTATGTGTGGGTGCAATTGAGCAAGAGACCAACAAAACTCCTTGTAACACCAGAGATGAACTGAAGGCAACAATTATGGCAGCATTCACCAACTTAAACAAGAAGAACATCCAGAAAAATTGCACGAGATTGCAAAGTCATCTGGAGGCTCTAGTTGAAGCCAATGGTGATTTTATTCAATAAACTTACTCTTTAGTATTTCAAGATATTTTTGTGTAATTTTGGTAACTATATCTATTAAAATGTGATGTCAGTGTTATTTTCATTTTTGCATAATTTTGATGACAAGTTATCCATCACAAACAGTACCACCTTCTTCAATACATACCAAATACCCCCCAATACACATATAAATTATAATAAAATAACCTAGACAATAATAATAAAATTCAATACTGCACACACTAATATACCTGTTCTCTTTACATACTAAAAATATTCTGATACACAAATTTTTCTTCAATAATAAAAATGAATAAAATTTACTTCAAAATTAATAATGCAAATTTAATCCACAGTTAATATACTGATTCTATTAGCAACTACTGCACACTAGAAATTTGATACACTCATACTTTCCTATTCCTTTCCACTACTCACTTCAGGAATCAGACACAATATAAATATGTCAGATCTACTTGATTAATTAAAAAAAAAATAGCATAGAATTAAAAATACTGAAACTTTCTGCACATCTCATTTTTAAAAAAATTCTCATGAAGCTAAAATAAAAACATGCTAAATTTATAAACGGTTTTCTGTTTGTTCCTTCTTTAATCATATATATATAAGAGAAAAAGTGAAAGAAAATAAGAATAGTACATCATGTATTGAACAATCCCACTAACATCTTATACAATGACCAATAATCTCAGTGGTGCAAAACAATATTGAAAACAGTCGACAATAAAGAGATATTTCATATTGAAAAATTAGCAGTGCATGCTTTCTCGAAGTAAAAGTTACAACGTATATAAAATTACACTTATAAGACGCTAAAAACATATACATCCTGACAGAACAATTCAAAATAATATAGTCCCAGAATTAAAAAAAAAAAAAAAGCATGCTTATGTATATTTTAGTGATATTGGTTAGCAGATCATGTCAGACAATGGGCTTGATTGCTTCTGGAGACATTTATTAGTTAAAAAAAATTATAATTCTATTTAACAGATATTACATGCAATTATGACGCATTTCCATTACATTTTTAACAGCAATTACAGAGGACCAGGATACAAAAACCATGTCAAATTGCAATGAAATCTTCAATAAAACTTACTGAGATCTTGCATTGAAGTTTATCACAATATACAAAAGAATTTTTAGATATTTTAAACCATCATCATCAAATTTTTGGGGATATAAATTGAGCCAATCTTTGGTTCATTTTATTATAAACTTTTTTGTTAAATTATTGATAGACTTGAAAAAGCAATTAGTGAAAAAAATCAAGAGATGAATTTAAAAAAATTAAAGGATATGAAAAGAGTATATTCATATTTGTGAACAATGTCACATGATTAAATCCCAAAAGAATATCATTTTTAATTATAGACATGAAATATCCAGTAGGTAGGAAATGTAAAACAGTCACCTATTATTTAAACAACTGTTCATTATCTAAAAGCTAATAAATATATCTTTATATCAATATGAATAATTGAAGTTCTTGTGTTTATACATAAACAATCATAATCAATTCTGTTTGGATTGATACTGACAGAGGTAAATGTTATAAGAACTCCAAAGAAATTTTAAAATTTATAAAAATTTGTTTATAATTTTATCTCAGCTTTGAAAATTTAGTCATAAGTTTACAAAAAATAGAAATTATATAAAATGAACCAAACATTAATGGGTACATTATAAGACAAACAAATTTTTGTAATATGAAATTTATACAATTTTAATAGGTACAGAAATGTTTGTCTATATTTCTGAGATGTGGTATTATGATTACTTGCATTATTTACATTATTCAAACTGTTATTCTCATCTTCATTGCCATATTCACAACATTTCAGCCATGGTATGCTCCAGCCTTCTTCAGGTGATTGGAATTTCAAACCAAACCTTTTATTTCATCCACCGAAGTAAATTGTTCTAGTTCCACGTGCCATGCCCCTTCCAAATGTCTCAGTTATTTCCCTTTTAACTCAACTCTCCAAGTTTTGGTTCACCACTGCTGTGACCTGGTTTAGAACTCACAACTCTTTGGATCTAACCAACATCTTTATCCACTGGCCCAAATTCCACTGGGTTGAAAATTCCAATTACCTGAAGAAGGCTGGAGCATACAACAGCCGAAATGTTGTGAATATGGCAATAAAGGTGAGGATAACAGTCCAAATAATGTAAATAATGCAAGTATAAAAATGTTATATTTTTGTTGTCTATAAGATGGTATTAAATAAACTTTGTTTTAATGAATATTTATATCAGCAGTTTTTATTTCAGTAATAATGTGTGATTGAAAAAGTTATTTCCCATTTTTTTAAATAAGAAAATATTAAAATATTTAATATACATATATACATTAATTAAATGGTATATAGTTGAACTATCTTATTTAAAGGATGATCATCTAAGAAGAAATAAACAAATTTAGCAATTTTATACTTTCATTCAAAAACCATTTTACGTCAATAGTTTTTGAATTTTAAGTGACAGTTTGAAAGCCATTATTTCACTTTTAATAAAAAAATAAGTCCTTTCTAACAAAATACTGACTTGTATAATCAGATATTATACAGTCAACATAATATGACAGATCAATGATAACAGATCACTAATTAAATACTAACAACTGACTTAAAATTACACTTCCAAACAATACATAAACAGGTTTAACAATATTTTATAGCTCTCCCAGTAGCTTTTGCTGGCAAGGAAGGTGACATATAACCATGCAGGATGAAAAACAAAACCTGTCAAAGAGTGGATGAGCTTCTTATAGCAGAATGACTTGTGTATAAATAGATGGATAAGGCTACAATGTGGGTCTGAAGCTTTGAATTGCAACTTTCCTTGAGATGGTGTCTCGATGAACAAAGACACAAAATACAGAGCTAAAGAAATAATAAAAGCCTTATTGAATACAGTTAGATAAAATTTAAGAAAATAGTCTCAATCAGGTCAGGTCAGGCCAGGCCTGCTACTGGTAACACGTAAAGCAGTAAAAGCTGCCACATGGACAGATAGTTAGCATCTAAATTAGCTCCCCCACTAACTTTTCTGCTGGTGATGTGGGTAGCATGTCACCCCACAGAACAAAAACAAAACCTGTCAAAGGGCTATTCAGCTTCTTTATAGGAGCCAATCATATATATATATATATATATATATATATATATATATATATATATATGTGCGTGTGAATGAATGACATAATGGTATATAATTTTATATATCAAAAAACAGTATTGAGAAAATAGTATGACAAATTGGAAAAAAGATTTTGTAACACATTCCACCCATTAGGATTTGATCAGACTGTGATTTGTTGATGTTGCCATGACTACATAGGCACATGAAATTGTTTCATGGGCATGTGTAGTTGTGTCAACAAAGCAGAGTGCAATGAAATCCTAACAGATGAAATGTGTCACAAACACTTTTTCCCAATTTGTTATACTATTTTCTCTCTCTCTCTCTCTCTCTATATATATATATATATATGGCTAGGATGAAGTCTTGAACCTTGAATGGCAAATTTTCTAATAAAAACACTCAGTGTACTTGGACTTCCATGAGTGTCTAAGTTGGGAAGAGCATTCAGTCTTGTAAAACCTTGCCTCAAATCATTTTGAAAAATCCTTTGTCACACAGGATCAAACTTGCTTTATGTGAAATTAATCCCAATCCTGCATTAAAAAAACATGGCTATGATGATAAATAAAATCAAAATATAAAAATTATTTTTTATAATTTTTAATTTATGAATTTCTTATTTTAAAAAAAGAAGTCAGTTTCAAGGTATCATTTTTTATTAAAAAATATTTGTAAAAATGGCAGTAAAGAAAATATATTATTCCCAATCAGTAGAAATAAAATAATTTTTGAAAAGAACTAAAAATTATAAATTTGTAGGCTAAAAAAAAAAAAAAAAAAAAAAAAAAGTAGCAAACATGGACCTTCATGCCACTCCCCCTCCACACGGAGTGTCAAAAGGATAGTTTTTCCCTTGACACCAATTTTATTTTAACTACTTTTACACTTTGGCAATGTTTATTGTTTTAAAAAGAGATGATTAGAATTGTAATAAAACCGAAACTTATGATGTGTAATATAATAACAACACCCAGTAGAAGTTTATGAAGTCTTATTAGACTAATTCAGCTTTAAAGCTGAACAACATTATATCTATTATAATGGATAGTTACAAGCGAGAAGGGTGGAGTCTGCTTGTTTTATTATCACATGATGAAAGTAAATTTATACATTTTTTTTTGTTCTTGAGAATTTATAACAAAAATATTAAACACTATTTATTTATTAGAATGGTTAGCAAAACATCAGCTAATTGCCAATTGATTCAAACTTTATAAAATGGTAAAGAATAAGGATTTCCTTATAGTTTACATTTCACATATTTTAATAATTTAGTAAATATTTATAAATTTATGAATAAAAAATTGTTTTCATATTTATTTCTTTATAAATTAGTAAATAATAAATATCGCATTGCATTAGTTTTAATTGTATTAATTTTTAGAATGTCGTAAATATAAAATTATTCTTGTAAATAATGTTTAATATTTTTATAGTAAATTCTCAAAAACAAAAATAAACGTATAAATTCACTTTCATATGTTTAGGTTTTATTACAATTCTTAATCATCACATTTTAAAAGCAATAAACATTGCTGAGGAGTGAAGGTAGCTAAAATAATAGCAGTATCAAGGGAAAAGTGTTTTTTGACACAATTTTTTTTTTTTTTGCTGGCAAGATGGTCCAAGTTTGCTAAAAACTTTTCTTTTCATATTTTTGATAATATTCAGTATCCTATCAAGGCAAATGTGATAGTTTGAAACAATAAAAAAACATTATAATTCCCAATTTTTTATACATATAAAAACATTTAGAATAACAATTCTAAGCCATAAATGAGTCCCCTTCAGTAGTGCGAATGATTGATTTGAAAACTGTTTCTGCAAATGTAAGTTGTATAAAAGTCATCAAAGTGTGATTGCATATATGCATGTTTATGAAAAGTAAAATTCTTATTCAAATTACAAAAATGTACAACTGGTGGGATTGTTCAGTACAAAGACACTAGAAATCCATGTTAAGATAAATAGGTTTTATATTAGACAGCTTAATATTATAGAATTAATGTGTGAAAACTAGCAAATATGTGGCATTTAATTAAAATGGAAAAGCTGTTTTGGTTATCTCCCTTTGATTATAAATGCAAAAAGCTGTCAGAGCGAGCTCATTAAATCCTCTCCAATTTCTACACACTGCCATGCAGCATCAGTTGGTATTCCTTCTCTGGATTCAAATTTCTACTCACGCCTTCAGTTGGGGTCCAACTGTCAGGGTTTGAGTCATATCTGACTCGGCCAAAGGGCTACAAGAAAGTAACAATATAGCAAGTTTTGATCAGAAACAAAATGTATTACAGTTCCATTAAGAGGCTCTTTATTGAGAAATTTCTCAATATTTTTGAGGAAAACTATCGTTAAATTTATTGTCTAATTTAAATTTTCTCTCCAGCCTCTATTATTTTCCCACTAGCAGAAAAGAAATTAAGATGAAATCATTAAACCACAGAATCTTAAGGATCCTTGTAATAGCATTTTGTTACAAACCAATAAACAAAATTAGAGATTCCTGGAATTCAATAAAAAAAAAAATAATTTCAAGCATTGCTATTGTGTACAATGGAGATTCAATAGATTCCCTTCAGCACCATCAATCTTCCAGACTGAAAAAAGAATTGTTATACTTTAAAATTAGGTTTGGTTAAAAATATAACCAAAGATCAGTCGTGAAATTATAGCAATTTAAAGACAATTACAATCAGGACTTGAAGATCATCAGGTAGGAAATTCTTTGTGAAAGGCTGGTCTGAAAAACTGAATTTCCAAGTCTATAATGTTCAATCTTTCTATAAAGTGTATTTTAAAATATACCAACCATCAATGTCCTGAAAAATTTGAAAATAAAAATTTTCTCTTGATTGCTATGGCAACTTTTAAAATTGCTTACTTGCAGTAATTTTCAAAATAACGAAATAGAAATGAAAAATAATTTTTGTAAATTTAAAATAATAAACCTTAGAGATACTTATTTTGAAAATCACTTAATACTTACCATTGTAAAAGAGATAATTTTATTAGTCATAATCAGAATAAAATTGCATTCTGAATATTCAAGTACTTCTTATTCAATCTCTATTGTCACAATAGCAACCAAACTTTCCTTTAGCTATTATAAAAATAATTTTATTTATTTTATTTTCAAATTTACATTCATTTATTGATTAAATTTTAAAATATCTTTCAGCAATTAATCAATGCTTTTCTTAAATTATGAACTGTTAAAATTTTTCAGTGCTTAAACATTATCTGAAAAACTTTCTCATAAAAAAAATTTAACAATTTAACATTTATTCATGAGTAAAAATTATTTTATTGTGAATTGAATAAAATGATCAATTAAAGATGGCAAACAAATTAAAAATCAATTATGGCATGCAATAATTACAAAACAAAAACAGAAAAATATCATTATTAAAAATGTTGAATCAGTCCTTATCAATTTACCACAAACAGTAAATTATAGGAAAAACCTGATGGAAAAAAAATTAGTCTATTCTAATAATTCAAAAATACATACGTCTTATATTCAAACATTTCTTTTTGCCTAGTTTTATTTTATACATTGATAAACAAACAACTTGAATCTTTTACCAAATAATTTTGAAAAACACTGAAAATAAAATCAACATATAAATTGAAAATATACACAACAAAATTTTCTCATTTTCCTTTTCTTCTCTTAATCAACCATTAAATAACTTAATTAGCTGTCAGTCTTCATTTTGATCTTAAAAGAATTTATACAGCCTACACACTGGATGAAGCCAGGCTCAAAGGAATGGAATTATTAAAAGAATTATTTTGAAATCTAATCTCAATATGCCAAGTTTGTGTTTGTAATTTTAAAAATAATTACTATTTTTTTCATAAATTTTTACAGATAGAATTATTAAAACATTATTAAAAATGAAACCTTGCCTCCAGAAGTATCTTTTATTAAATTGAAAAATTCTTCACAATTAACTCTATCAACATTTAAGAGATTTCAATTGTTAAATCATTGGAATCCTGACCAAATTGCTGTAAAATCTGAATATGTAGTGTCATTAAAATTAAATTGATATATTAAAAAACAAACAAACATTGAAAATAAAGTATTGCAAGTTGAAATAATATGAAAATTGATTTTTCTTTCAAATAATATAAAGTTTAACCTACATGTTATTATTGGTTAGCAATATGGTTTTGGAAATCTACAGCTTTTTAAAAATTGTAAATTTCTAAAAAGTTGTAGATTTCTAGCACCTTGAGTTTAACATTTGATGGTGTTAATGTTGCATATTGAAATAGAGAGCTATCTGATTGCAAGCACATTCAGGGGCTCACAGACTGTAAGCATATGAAACTTGAGGGTTCATTTGAATGGGTAAAGTTAACACAAAGTAAAGAAACCTATAGCTAACCTCATTGTCACCAAACTGTTGTTACTATGTCAGAGGTGGTGTTGAGCAAAAACTAATTATTGAGAAAACAGTCAAACAAAAGAGTGAAACAGAACAAGATAGAAATATTTATTCTATTAGGAATATCTTTTTGTGTAGAGAATGAGAGTTCATAAGAGTATCTGTAAATAATGAAGGAAAAGTTGAACTTACTCTGCTGGTGAAATAGCAAGTGAATGAAATGTATTAACAATGTCATGTGCATCTACTGTCATGGCATGCTAACTTTAGCATCCTATCACAACCTCAGCTCAAAGTGAAATAGAGCTAGCCTTTTCAGGTTGACAGCATGCATGTTCTCCACTTTTTCCTTGCTAAAAAGCTGAAAAGGGGTTACTGCCACTGATAAGTTTATTGACACAAGTGTGTCTAATGAAAAGTTTTGACATCTGCTAAAGGTGTTTCCGGCTTTAAAGAGTTATAACTAAATTGTTAAAGTAACATTTAATGAACACATTTCTTTTTATTTTACTGAAAGAAAAAAATACTTTGCTAAAGGCCATGGAAAATGATTTGTACATGCAATGTAATTAACTTCATCAAACAATATCAATTGTTTAGTATTCTATGCTAAATATACATTTCTTGCATCTCAGTTTTTTGTCAGTATTCAATAATTAGGTTTAAGTCTATCATTTCATGTTGTCTACACTACTTATACAGCCTATAAAGTTCATAATTGATGTACTAATGCCCAACATTTTGTTGAAAAATTCAAACTATTCATTTAAAGGAAAAAAATAAATTCATATTTTGATCAAAATCTTTAATTTCCATCCACACTTCTGATAAAAATCAGTGTACATATCATGACTTACTTTAGGATAAATATAGTCATAAAATTCTAATGCTTTATCCTATAGCTGAAAAAATATTATTTATTTTAATCATTTTATTCCAAGTAAGGCAATAAAACCACTAAGATACAAGAAGTTACGGAATGTGAAAGAATATGAGTAAAAGAAAAACATTATTAAGAAGAGAGAACAATAAAACAACTGGAATTAAGAAGACAAAAGATAAAGATTGACAATGCATTTAAATTCTTGAAGATCAAAGTTGACTGGAAAGCAAGAAGTCATAGGAGTTTTACAATCAAGAATTGTGAGAGAAGAAACTGTTAGCATGGAACATACAGTTACATCTAGTCATCTCAATTGTAAAATGATGAGATCTTGCCACCAATCCAATACTGTGCTTACATTCGTAAAGTCTTAGATCTTAAAACCAATTGTTATCTTCTGTTTTATTAATTCCTTTTCATTTATTGTTCTCTCTTTAATAGTGTTTTGTTTTCAGTGTGAAAAGTCATCTGACATGGAAAAGAATGAACCAAATGTATTTTTGTAAAAGAGAACTGGTGTTTCAACATATGATCATTAGTCTGACATGGAAAGGAATAAACCAATTGTGTTTTGGTAAAAGAACCACTGTTTCACTGAATAAACCATCAGACATGAAAAGGAATAAACCAATTGTGTTTTGGTAAAAGAACCACTGTTTCATGAATAAACCATCAGACATGAAAAGGAATAAACCAATTGTGCTTTTGTAAAAGGAAACCAGTGTTTCAATCGGATAAGCTGTCTGACATCGAAATGAATAAATCAATTATATTTCTTGAAAAGAGAACCAGTATTTCAATGTTATAAGCCATCTGACATGGAAAGGAACAAAACAATTGTGTTTTTGTAAAAGAGAATCAGTATTTCAACATAATAAGCCATCTGACATCAAAAGGAATAAACCAATTGTATTTTTGTGAAAGAGAACCAGTGTTTTAACATAAGCCATCTGACATGGAAGGGAATAAAACAATTGTGTTTTTGTAAAAGAAGAACCACTGTTTCAATGTATAAACCATCAGACATGAAAAGGAATAAACCCTTTATATTTTTGTAAAAGAGAAACAGTGTTTCAATGTGCTAAGATGCCTGTCATTGAAATGTATAAACCAATTGTGTTTTTGTAAAATGGAACCAGTGTTTCAATCTGATAATCTATCTGACATAGAAAGAAATAAACCAATTGTGTTTTTGTAAAAGAGAATCAGTGTTTCAACATAATATAACCAAAAGCTTGTTTATAGAAAGTATGATATAAAGAAAATATAAAGTAATAAAAAAATTTTTATCAAGAAATTTTCAACACTATTTGTTGTTGAAATTGTATTTGTTACAAATAAAAAAAGTAATTGTTGTTAGAAAAGATCTTCATAAAAAATACTTACCTCCTTTTAACTGTTGCTTCTTGCTGCTTGTTTGTAATCTGAATAATTTCTTCACGAAAGACTTCCCTTGTAGTTTTTTTAACTGTTCCCAGAGCCTGCTTTTGTTCCAGGTATGCAGATGGCACCCATCCTTGTTTTGAAGGGTTGGTTTTGGTAGGTTTGGTACGTACTAACCAATATTCACTATTTTCCATATCAAGGACTTCTACAAACTGTCCTTCACTAAGACGAATACCTTCCTTATTACTTTCATCAGGCTTATAATCAGCCAGAACCACATAAATAGGGAAGCCCTTAAAATGTAAAAGAGAGAATTAGAAATTAGTAATATAGAATTGTAAAAATAAACCTTTTTATACACAGGTTTATTCAAACTTCCAAATTTTCATAGTGTTGGATTACTGCCCCCTTGACGATAATCACAAGCAAAAGGTGACAATTATTGTTTGTCTGAATTCCATGTTTTGGTTTCTTTTGTTTTTACCTAGATTCACATGAGTCCACCAAATATTGTTTGCAGGACAAATGTTCCAGGAGGCATAAAACGAAAATGCTTTCCATTCCCACAACAAAATTGGGGACACCTGACATGATATTCTCCTGGAGATTATATATGTATATATATATATATATATATATAAAACAAAAAAAAACACAAAACATGAAACTCAAACAAACAGCAATTAATAAATGTATTAACAAAACATGTTATAGAAGAATCAGGGGTGGCTCCATCAAAGGACAGAGTCTCAACTGAGGAAAATTATACTGAGTGGTGCCCAGCCCTGAGGAACAGCTGCTCGAGGCCACACCCTCTCATTGCACCAGAGAGAAGAATCACTGCTCGCACCAAGGCCAGCACAACCAATGGCTGCAGGGGCTGCAGGCAAATTTTTGTTCCTAGCCTGGGTGTACGAGCTTGGGTCCCACCTTAAAAACTGACCTTGTGTCACAACTCGTCTTAGTGGGGAGACAGAGAAAATACCTAGAAAAATAAAGAAAGAAACAAAGTTGAAGTTATGAACAGTTCAATACAATCTTCAGTGTCTCTGAAGTATTTATATGCCTTGTGTTTATTGGAGTGAAAGGAAATGTGGTACCACTCCAAAAGTCAAAGGGAAAAGAGGAACCCTACATGCAAGCCACCAACCTGCTACTGGGTGGCATGCCACTAGTGTTTACTGCTGGTGGCCCACTGTTGAACTTCCAGCGTATTCATCTTGGCAATGTTACCAGTGGCGGACTGCTAGAGGTCCAACAGTGGCTGCCACCTGAGGACTGTTCGCATTGCCATTGGCGAGCTACTAGCGGCTTGCATGTAGGGAAGAGACTTTCAAATATGGCACTGCCTGTGATTATTGTCAGGAGGTGGTAATCCAGCAATATTTACAAAAAAATTCAATAGTCTCTTAATTCTGAACTATGCAATTTTAATCTTAATAAGCTCCATAAAAAAAAAAAAATTATTTGTTGATTCTTACTTCAAGCATGTGGCTATCATCTTCTTCTTCTGAAGATCCTGGCTCTTTTTCTGGACTTAACCTGCGACTGGGAGATCGAGAAGCTGATTTCATTTCCCTCTTTTGTACAGCCAATTCTAAAAAGTAAAACAGAAACCAATGTTCTTAAGAAATAAATATAAATCTAAAGGTGATATTAATTAATGGTACCCCCAAAACATAAAATTCCCTATTTGCAATTACCTTTGGGTGTTATTCAAAAAGCATCTGTTATCATACATCTATAATTATTCTTTCAAAAAACATTTTCTCTACTCTTGAATGCTAATTATAAGTAATTATTATAAACATTAATAATCTAAGCATAACTGTAATACATTTGACCAGTTTTGATTTTAAAAATGCCAGTCTAAACGAGAGAGAATAAAATTCACTGAGAACTAAATGCATTTAGAGTGCACTAATCTCACAGTTCTCAAACATGAATCTAAGACAGGGGTCATACGTTATTTCACAGCTCATTGCAAAAACAATAATAGTGCATTACAGAATACAAGGTAGTGGAGAAAAGAACAGGGACTTACTTGGAGTCAGCTGATTTAAAATGTGTGTATATGTATTGTGAGTATGTGTGTAAGCAAACAAACCAGGCACCCCAATGCAACCTACAATATCAGAAAAATAACACACCACACAACTATATATATATGTGTGTGTGTGTGTGTGTGTATATAGATTGTGCAATGGGTAAACTGTCACCATTTTACATTTTTAATTTTGCACATGTACATTGTTTTTGATTTTGTCAACTGCACAAAAAAGAGCACCATGATGCAATTCATTCCACCAGAAATTTGGAAATGGCATACTGTACTGCTTGGCATTCATGCCAGAAGCTCCAATACAAACATTTCAGTGTGTTTGGATGTCAATCTGAGGACAGTGCAGAGGATTTGGAAAGAGTTGGAGGAGTCTAATGGTGATTACAAAGGTGTGGCAGCTTGGAAAACTTACTCTGATCATTCTGATAAGAAAAAAACTACCAAATTTGTTAGTGAGGGCCTCAGACTCAACACAGAGGCTTGCATCAAGTGCCTTGAGGAGGTAGTACTGCCCTAGGTCAAGAGTGTGGCTGCTGGAAGAATCTATGTTAGGCAACAGGACTCTGCACCATGCCACACAAGCAAGAAAACCCAGTCATGGCTGTCAAACAATTTCTGTGACCACATCACCTCTTACATCTGGCCACCTAACTCCCCAGACTGCCACCCCCTTGATTATTATGTGTAAAGCACAGTTGAACAAGAGGCCAACAAAACAACTTGTAACACCAGAGATGAACTGAAGGCAACAATTATGGCAGCATTCACAAACTTAACAAGGAGACTGTCCAGAAAAGTTGCAGGAGATTCCGAAGTCATCTGGAGGCTGTGGTTAAATCCACTGGTGAAGAAATTTACTCTTTAGTATTTCAAGGAGATGACAGTGTTATTTTCATTTTTGCACAATTTAGAAGAAAATTTATCCATTGCACCCTATATATATATATATATATATATATGTGTAATATAAAGGCTTAAACACTAATATTCCATGGTCATAATTTATTCCATTGAATATTAGTGTTTAAGCCTTTTTATTATATCCTTACTCTGTCCTGGACATTGAGTTCTACCTGGATTCTATACTCTTGGAATTATTTTTTATACAAATATATATGTATGTGGATGTATGTATATACATTTATACATTTTAGATATATGATTGCATATGTATGTGTATATTTACCACTAATATTATCAATCTATATATATATATATATATATACTCATGTATATTTGGGCAGCAAACTTTCTTTTAAACATCTTTCATTAAATATAACAGGCAAGGAAAATTTAATTAATTTTCTTATTTAGTTTTTCCATTGTTCTTATATTTTTCCATTTGTTGGGAGTAAGGGAGTGCAAATATATATATAATATATAATAGTGTGGGTGTGTGTACATGAATATATATGAGTATGCCCTTATAAATATATGCATGTATATACTTATATATAAATACTGGTATGTATAAATGTATGTATGCATACAGGTACATATATAAAGCTATGATAGTGCCATATGGCAACCTTCATAGAAACGGTGTTTCACTAAAAACGCTCTGTGTACTTGGACTACCATGACTGTCCAAGTTGGACATCAGGAAGAACATCTGGCCATGTAAATCCTTGCTTCAAATTACATATCATTTGTAAGGCAGGATCCACCCTGCTTTGTGCAAGATTAATCCTGGTTTTGCCTCAACAAAAAAAACATGTCTATGTATGTTTGAACAATTATTATTGCTTACCTTCTAAGCTTGCTTCTTTCAGCATTTTAGGAGGAATATGGTATGTCTGCAAGGAAAAAGAAAACACCAATAGAAAATATCTTTGTGATTTTCTTAAAGAAATCTATGATTTAATTAAATACAGATAAAAGAAAATATAGGCAATATTAAAAAACCATTAATTTGATTATAAAATATTTTATGTATTCTCATGATTTTTTGTTAATTAAAAAAATCATCTACATGACTGTATGATTAAGTAAGTCTCTAATTTAAATTGAATAATAATTGTAAACCTCTTCTAATTATGCAAAACAAAAGAAACATTAGAAAAAGTTATAAAAAGTAATTTATGTTCATACAATTAAAATAAACAGAATTAATTAATAAATCCAAGTGTGTGTATATAACATGTACTTTTTTATACAGAAATGAAATTGCTATTTTTTGTGCAGAACAGAGGCTCCAGAGGCAGAAATTTAAATTGTTCTAGTTTTAGACCAATGAAAACCCTCAAAAAGGATCCTCCAATTTGTGTCACTTGTAGACAATCGTGAAGGTTAAAATCACTGTAAATCTTAATATCTCTTTCTTCTTAAATTATTAAATAAAAAATGAACAAAAATATTTTTTAGCCAATCATAACTTAGAGAAGTAATTGTATATTTTAAGCCCTATTTTGGAGCTGATTATTTTCTAGAAATTTCCATAACTAATCTTAGTTATCCACTTTTCAGTAAAAATTTTACAACTGTCTTACTCATTTTCAACTTTGTTTAATTATGATTGGTATCTATACAGTTCTTACAAATGTCTTACTCTAATAGCTTATTTTCTCACACACAACACCTGTGGAAGTCTTTTTCAGTTTCTTGCTTCCTAGCTACCTACAATTTTCAAAAATTTAAGTACAATGCAAATCACTGTGTGCTAAACTCTATGAGAGCAACACTCTATGCCTTCTTGGCCACACATTTTCCACCGACATGAAGTAGAACAACTCTATTGAATCAACTGCTACATATACTGCTAGGTTGGTTCACTGTGTCATCCCAGATAATTTTACTCATGAGAATCTATCTTGCACATTTATAAATTTACCATTTATCTCTGCATTGAATATTGCTGCCATATCTGGTTAGATGCTCCTACTACATATCTTGAGATTCTTGACAAAATTCAAAACGTCTGTAATATAATCAATCTTAATTTGGCATCTCGACTTGAGTCACTTTCTCATTGACGTATTTACCCTGATTTTCTACAAATATTTTCAACAATCTCACTCAGTAACCCTCTACCTTGAGTGGCTCAATGTTATAACATCATTACAAAAATAGCCATTTTGTTTCAACACTTCTGGTGTCTTATCAAGTGATAGTGTTGAGTGCAAAATAAAGAGTTTTTTTTTTAAAATTCAAAACCAAATCAAACCCCCCTCAATACATAACCTATGATGACCAATCAGAATACAAGTATATGAAAATTAAAAAAAAAACATGACAGTATATTCTTAATACAAACTGTTAGTTGAATAAAGTTTATGCTAGATCAAACCAAAAATCAATATGAAAGTATATTTATATATTATTTGCTCTACTCTGTATTGAGCACTCTTTTAAGAATAATGTTTTTGGTTAATGGAATTTTATTCCATCTACACCAATCCTATACTTGTATATATATATATAGATATAAAAATTACCTTTTCTCTTTCTTCTAACTTGCATACAACCCACGTTTCTATGGATGAAGAATCCAAGACCATGAAACGTTCACCTTTCTTAAATGTTGTTGATGTTTCAACTTCAGTGTAATCAGAGATCAGGCTATAAACAGCATCCTGGGAAATAAATAATTATTAAATGATTAGGACTCACTTACTCATAACTTTTGCCTGAAAATATTGTTAAAACAATATGGAATAAATGCATAGCAGATAAAAATGGATGACATAATAATAAAGTCATTTTCGAATTTCTCATTTAATGACTAATATTATTTTGAAAATGATGGTTTTTAAGTTTATTTTACAAAATAATTTTTATTGATTGATCATGAAGAAACATCAGAACTGAAACAATGAAAATCTTTAAGAATTATCTAATAATAATTATTAAGAAAAGAATTTTCTAACAGAGTAAAGTTTGATTATTTTTCTCACATTGTATGTTTAAAGATTCTTAAATATTCCAGTTGTTGCAAACATTAAATTTAACAAAAGAATTTAATAGAAAATAAATTTATTGTATGGCAAAATAATACAATAATTATAAACACCAGTGAATTTTTAACATGTCAATTTCAGTGTTTGATCAATTTGTTTTTTATGGCTTACCAACTTTTTGTCACTTATTTAAAACCAAAACAGACTTTGAATTGTAAGAATAATTCTTTTTTTCTTTTTGCAAATCAATATTATATTAACAGTTTCTCAGAATAACAATAATTTTTCCAGTTACAATTCCTACTATTTTACCCATAGCTGGGAGGAGGTCATGGATTCATTACTTTCCCAAGGGTACATATACATAAGTGAATGTAACAAAACAGATTGTAATTCAAACTCAGTTCTCCAATTACAAATTCTGAACCACTATCCATTACACCACCCGCACATCCAATGCTCACTAAAATCCAATATTAATTATAAATTAAAATAAAATCCAGTATTACTGCAATATTTTAAGGGTTCTTCTGGAGACCCATGTGTATAGCTACATGGAAGAAAAAGGAACAAGCTTCATTATATACATCTTTATTGCTCTGCTGACTCCCTGGAAATATCTCTAAGCTCCCTGCATGCAGCCATAATTCTCGTTGTTTTTGTTGAGGATTCATTCAAATCTCGCGCTACTGTGCATATTCCCTGAAGTGTTATGTCCCTTGCATTTTTTTTTACATTACTATTATACCAGATTTTTTTTTAGAACCATGTTATTTATATGTTTCTAAGAAAAAAAAATCCGGTATTAATTATAGGTTTCTACCTATAATCCACTAATATCTACCGTCCCCAAAATGGGATTAATGGATTTATAGTTGGATTAAAACTGTGTTTCTATAATTATATAGGCCTGAATAAATATTACATTAGGTATTGTTAATAATACCATCAGTATATAGAACAATGTAAATAACAAAATTAACAACAATGGTTCAAGTCTTGTAATCCAATCACCATGGTTCTAGAGCAAGATTGAATTAGTTTTTTGTCAGAGTTCATAGGTCATAAAGATCATAAAGTTAGAGTATGCAGTAAGAACTAAACAAAATGCTTCTGACCAAGTAATTATATAACTGTAAGTAGAAACAATTAGTAAACATTAATAAAATATTTTTTTTAAATTTTGGTAAAGTTAAAAGAACATTGAATTGATAAAGGTTAGACTACAGGAATTGTATCTGTATTACGATCTTAATGTAACTGTATGTTCTATTCTAATAGATTCTTTTCTCACACTTCTTGCCAGTGAAACTCTCTTCAGATTTTTTGCTTCCTTGCAACCTACAATCTTCAAAAATTTAAATCCAACATCAATCACCATCCTTTATCTTCCTGAATCCTGTTCTTTTACTATGCTTTCTTTTTACTTCTCCTTATTAAAGTCTTCACATTCTTTTTCACTTCCAGTAAACCCTTGCATCCTAGTGGCATTATTGCCTTGCTTGAAGTAAAATGATTAAAATAATATAAATATATTTACATATCAACACTTTTAATTCAGAGTTCACAAGGTAATTAGGAGATTTATTTTAGAAGGAAAAGATGAAAATAAAAAGTACAGTAAATTAATAATTCAATTATTTAAAATTAAGCTCGTATTCAATAAGTTATAAGTGATTTTTTTAATACTCTATTTTTTTCATAAATAATAAAAAAGTATGATAATGATACCTTTGACTCTGCAAGCTCATCTTTCTTTTTCTGTTCTGCAGCTTGAAAAAAAATAAGATGTACAATTGAAATGAAACATACATTAACATAAATATCTTGTTATCTTACTTCAGTAATCATCCATTTATATACAGCTTATAAAAATATTAAAAATCAAAAACAGTAAATTATTCTCCAATTTCAGTATATTTCAGAATTTTTCATGCTTAAAACTGTATGACTGCATTTTTATTGCGATGATTTTGATATGATATATAAAATGTATATTTCTTTTTGTTTGTCAATTGGTTAAATGGTAATGATAACATTAACAATTTCCGTATAAGAAAACATTCAGTATTCATTGATTGAGCAGCTATTGTTACCACCAGTTGAAATTTATAACATCTTTCAATTAAAATGATTTTTCAGGAAAATATGTTTCTCAAGTCCAGTTACTACTATTGAAGTATTGATGCAGCATAATATCAAAAATATATAATCTACATATATCTTGAGAAAACATTATTTGAATTAAAGAAAAACTTCTATATTTGCTATTAATGTTTTATTTGAATATATTTTGCTTGATCTCTTAAATTTGGGTTTAATATTTTTTATATACTCTATGGTAGCTTCAGGCATCAATACACTTGTTTCTTGAAAATACTAATTGAGGTTACTCTGAATTAACCAACAACAGATATCTTTCATAAACTATGTCAATATACTGGGCATAAAAATTTCCAGTATCAACATTGTAATATAATTGCTGATTTTCACAGCTCTTACTAAGTTCCAAGACTGACAAGTGAGTTTACAACTTGCAACAATAATGATTTTTCTCACCAGAGTCTACTTTACATATTTATAAGTCTACCATTCATCCTTGCTTTGAATATTGCTGCCACATCTGGTCTGGTGTGCCTACTATATTATATAGAGATTCTTGATAAAATCCAAAGAAGAATCTGCCATGTTATCAGTGCTGGCATCTTGGCTTCACTCACTTTCCCCACCTTTATTAGTCTACCATTTGTCTGTGCATTGAATATTGCTGCCACATCTGGTCTGGTGCTTCTCCTATGTATCTAAAGATTCTTCAGTCACTATCCCACTGCCCTAAAATAGCTTCCCTATGCTTTTTCTATAAATACTTTCATGGTAATTGTTCTGCTGAACTCTCTGCTATAGTACCTAGACTTTATGAATTTAAGTACCGTAAT
This sequence comes from Acanthosepion pharaonis, assembly GCA_903632075.3. Classification (NCBI taxonomy): domain Eukaryota; kingdom Metazoa; phylum Mollusca; class Cephalopoda; order Sepiida; family Sepiidae; genus Acanthosepion; species Acanthosepion pharaonis. The sequence goes on from CAHIKZ030000791.1 coordinate 752,240, forward strand.
AGATTGGCAGCTAGGTCTCATCATTTTACAATTGAAATGGCAAGATGTAACCATAAGTTCTATGCTAAAAGTTTCTTCTATCACACTTCGCACTTGTAGAACTCTTCTCTGGCTTCTTGCTTCCCTGTTAACTTTGATCTTCAAAAATTAAAATGTAATGTCATTTGTTATCTTCTCTCTTCTTAACTCTTGTTTTTTATTGTTTTAATAGTATATTTTTTGCATATTTGCTAACACTTTGTAGCCCCCTTACACCTTAGTGGTTTTATTGCCTTGCTTGAGATGAAAAGATTAATGAAATGATTTTAAATACAGTTGAAGAAATAAATCTAATATCTTAGTTTTAAATTCAATTTTTGTTTGTTTTTTTTCTTTTTTAAGGTTGCTGCTTTGTTGTAAAGTACAACATCTAGAAAAGAAACCAACCAAAACAGTACCAAATACAATACACAGTAAATACATGAATTCATCAGAATAATCAATAATTATTTCAATAATTAAAAATACATTATAGAATCAATTGGGTTACAAAATGGTAATTTCTTTTTATTTATCCAAATATTTTCACAATTATATACAGTTTCCATGCATCTTAGATGATAGTAAAATACAAGAATATGATTTAACAATAAATATTATGGATGAAATGTCTTAGTAATGTGTAGAAAAGGTAGGATATACATGCACTGAAAAGAATGAAATTCATAGTGATTAGTCATGGAATTTGGTATTTGACACAAAATATCATCCTTATTACAATATAGGCTATTTCACTTATAATTGGTAAAGTTTACTAGATACACTTAAATTCTTTCTACCCCAACAAATAGCAGAAGCTTCTTTTTTAACCTGGAAGTGTTCATTTTAACAAGCCAGCTTGCTATAAGAGTTAACTTTTGTTAACTTGAATTCCTGAGTTCAATCCTGGTAACATTCATTATTCAACAATAATTACCTTTTGCCAATTATGCTTTTGCTTATTTTATCCATACTACAATGATTAAACGACAGATTGTACTACTTTTAATGAATTTTCCTAATTTTAAAAGCTAGTATGAATTTTTATATTTTAAATATTGTACAATAAATAAAATTATACATATAACATCACAAGATACATTTTTTTAAATTTATGTAGGCGAATATTTTATGAATAACTTCCCTTGTTCATAATGGAGCTGAGGCCAAATTTTAAAGCAATGTTGAACGTGTAATCGAATTAATAAAAATTTCAGGATTGGATCCAAGTCCAACAACTCCAATAATGGCTAAGTGGCTTGATTGTCTACAAAAATTATGCGGTAGTTATTGCCCTTGAACCAAATGGAAATTTAATCCAACATGAAGTAAAATTAACAATTTACATTAAAAATATTCTAAAATACTTTTTGTTTTTCATAAAATATATAATTAAAAAATTTGTAATTTTTTCAAATTTCAGTATATTTATGAAAATAGTCAACATAAGCATTTTAAATTTTCAATTTGATTTTCCATTATAAGAAGGATTTTGTAATCATATCAGACTATCTCAAGCCTTGTAAATAATCTACAATTTAATGTTTAAAAGAATTTTCCTACTTGCAGAACATTACAATATATTTCTCTTCGATTGGTTGAAAATATACAAAATATGGTAACATCTTAACCATATATAAGAGAATGAAAACCATTTCTTTTATTTAATATGTGAGAAATTAGTCTTTGATTGAAATATTGCTGCCACATCTGGTTTGGTGCTTCTGCTATATATTTAGAGATTCTTGATAAAATCTAAAGAAGAGCCTGCAATGTTATTGGTCTCTGACATCTCGGCTTCAATCATTTTCCCATTGCCATAATGTAGCTTCCCTGTGCATTTTCTAGAAATATTTTCATGGTAATTGTTCTGATGAGCTTTCCTCTTTGATACCTAGACTTTATGAATTTAAGTGTCGTACTAATTTCTCAGCAAGGTTTGATCATTTTACAGTTGAAATAGATGTAAGCATAAGTTCTGTGTTAACAGTTTCTCCTATTGAATAGCTTGTGCAATTAACTGGCTTCTTTCTTATCAGTCAACTTTGATCTTTGAAAATTTAAATGAAATGTCAATCGTTATCTTCTGCCTTCTTTTATGGTTTTCTCTCCTTAATAGTGCTTTTTTTTTCATTCAGTAACTTAGCTTTATTGCCAATCTTTGGGTGAAATGATTAAAAAAATATTAATGTTTTTGTTATTCAATCTTAAATTTTTAAAGTTTGTTGATTAACTGTATTTAATATAACTAAAGTATATTCTTTGTATACTTCAGCAGAATATGGACTGATAATTGTATATCAAACATTATGAGCATTTATTATTATTGTGTGAAAAACATATGATCATTTACTTTGTAACTATCATAAATTTATATCCTATAAGCACAGAATCAGATATATGGAGTTCATTAGGATAAGTAAAAAGAACAAATAGTTTTTAAATTATTGTTTTCAATTATACAAAATCAAATACAGTACTGAAATAAATATCAAAAATATTATTTTACAACATACTTTCCATTTTAAATAATTCCTATTTTATGCACAAATAGATGAGAAAATATTAAATACAAAAATATATGAAAACATAAAAAACAGTTTTAATAGGGAGTCATGTATAAAATTGTCAAATATATGGGAGTTAAACTGAAAGGAGAATTCAAATACGAATCTTCTTTGGATAATATATAAAATGTCTCTTACTAAATTATACAAAAACTTGTGCAATAATCTGTAGAATATGAAACACTGATGTAATCAACTTTATTTCAAATTTAGAGATTATTTTATAACATAAAAATAAATTACAGTTATTAATCAGACAGAATTTTCTGAAGGCAAAAAAAAAGTGTCATCTTTATCAAAGATTTGGAGCTATGTGTATATGAAATTTATGAAAAGAAAATTAATCTCCATTCTGACTTTTGGAACATGTTGCATTAAAAAAATTAGAATTCCTAAGGAAATAAAATAAACATTAAACATATTTTGACTATATTTCTTTCTTCTATTTTTGCATCTTTTTATTGCAGGCTGTTTTTAGCTCATTCATTCTTTAACCACTGAAGTCAGCAATAAAAATTTGAAATAAAGTAGATCCAGATAACAAAATAAGTCAAAATATTTATAATGGTGACAATACTTCATTTCAGAATCTCAAAATAAGCATGTTGCAAAATATTTATATTTTGATATTTATTAATTTAAATCAATAAAAAAAAAGAAAAAGAATAAGCATACAGGATGAAAAAAGGATGCCAAAAAAAATAATAATCAGTGAATGCATTCTGAAAGAAGAGAATGAAAAATAAAATCTATTTTTGACATAATGCATTTATTAGAAATGCAGTTAGACATCATATTCTTAAGTAAGAAAGTAATTTTTAAAAAAATATGTATTGACACAAACCCGGTAAAACAGTACCGTAAGTTATTTACTAAATTAATCAATAAAAAAAATCTCATGGAACACTCCAAGAGTCTGACAAAACACATTTAAATCTGAACTTATAACCTTCAATTCTAATATGAGAAAAGTAATTAGGAATAAAAAGTTACTTTTCTGAAATGAGAGACAGAGAAATTGATGCAAATTGGGAAACATTATCAGTAAACAAGCAGGAAATTATTTCTAAGGATCATTTGGAATAAATTTAAGATTGATATTTTATTGTTATATCCAGATATCTTTATTCTTTTAGGGAGGGGGATAATTGCAGATAATTAATTGGAAAGACCATTTCCCAAGAAGGCACATTCAGAAAGGTATAGAGAATGTCTCAATTTGAAGAAGGTAAAAGGTGGGCTCATTCCATGTTTGGAGCTTACCAATCACCAAAATGCCTTTGGTGGATACATTCTTGGCTATACAGGAATACTCTGCAGAATCCGCAATAGTGACATCATATATGATGAGCTGCTGCTTATAACCATCTACAACAATTTCAATCCTCCTATCTGCTATAGGTTTCCCATTTTTCAACCATTCTACAGCTATGTCTTTTTTATTCACTTCACATGACAATGTCACAGTAGAATTTGGACTAACACTAACATTTTTCAAAGGTTTCACAAATTCAATTGGTATTTCTGTGTAAGAAAAACAAAATAGTGCATTTTTTAGATAGTAACTTAGCATGTTTCTCACTGAAAATTATAAAACAAAAAAATTGAAGATGTAAAGTTAGTTATAAAGAATACTAAAAATTTCTAACTAAAAAATCCTTCTTTTCTAAAGTAGAGCTTAATATTTGCAAACTCTAATAATAAATAGTTGTAAAGTAAAATTACTTTTTAATTCATAAAATCCCATATGCAGATATTATTTGTGAACCAATTTATTCAGTGGTATTCTTTCTTTTTCTTTAAAGTTGGATTCAAAATGTTTTCATGGGAATTGTTTTAGTGATTAGAGGATTCATAAATAATTATATATCTGAAACAAATTTTCAGTTCTAAAATTAATATATTTAAATATCAAATAAAAGCTAATTGATTTGTAGGTCATATTTTTATATTGTAAACATTATTTTTTTGGAGATAATAATGTTTTTTAGTGATACAAGGCTTAGTATCTGCAGAATAGGTGGATGCATACCTAATCAGAATTTGACAAACAAACAAGAAATTATCACGTGTATATAAAGTGGGGGATCAACTTTATATTACAATCGACATGTAAAGTGATTCCTCAGTGTATGGCAATGGTAATTTCTATGCATTTATATTCCAGAGAATGTAAATAAATCTAAAAGACATGCAGCTAATATTTTATTGATTGATCATTTTCTATGGCTTATCAACCTATTGCAGGTGATGTAAAGCCAGAAAATATTTTTAGATTGTAAACATTTTTTTTAGATAATAATAGTTTTTAGTGATACAAGGCTTACTAATTAACCCATAGTTGGGGGGAGACTAGGTGGATTCATATCTTTCCCACAGATATTTGCATGTAGGTGAATATAATGATCCTAACAGGAATTGGAACTCAGCTCTTCGATTAACAATTCCAAGCCGTTATCCATTATACTGCCCAAACAGCCAAGCTTACCATCTCTTGTATTTCCAAGCAGTCAACCATCTAGATATTGACCAGGCTTGATATTGATTAACTTCAGTGATTGTACAGGAATCGGTGTAAGCTCATATAAAAATTTAAGATGTCGACATCAATCAAATTTCCTAGATTCTTCCTCTCATATTTTACAATGTTTCTATTTTTAATAGTTTATATATATATATATATATATATATATATATATATATAATACTCTGCTTAAAATTAGATCTCTTTCTCATTTACTCTATATCAAAAATGTTCAGCTGGATGTGAACACCATGAAAGCAAAACTAAAAATAAAAAAAATAAAAAAAATGCTCTCTGTGCAGGAGCTCCAAGCATTATATCCCCCACAGAAAAATATAAAATACAATTTAAAAGGAGTAGATAGGTTCATCTATCATCTAGTTCATACTCCTTCCTGGTCTTTTGAACAGGAGTAGAAGTTTATCCCTTTTTTTCCTGTTTAGGGTTGGGTTTCTAGTTCCTTCTAAAGTCTACTTTAGCTCTATACTTCTAACATCTCCAACTGTTATTGACTAATTAAACCATGACCTCTTAGAGTTTAGAGTTAGCCATTATCTTTCCTGCATAACCCCAAGAACTTTACTTCTTGTTCTTTCTTACGCTTATACACCACAACACCACACAGTAACCCTCTGCTTTGAGTGGCTCTTTGACATATATATATATATATATATATATATATATATATATATATAGGCAGCATATCTGTATTAAGAGCTGTTTCATTGAATAATATAGACATATTATGTCTATCTATTTTTATAATAATCCTTTCTAGTTCTCTAATCAATTTCTTGATATTAAGATGAAATTCATGAAGGAGGGTGCCATAGTTTTTTCCTACACGTTCTTTCAATCTCCTCCAAAATCATCCTCAGGGGTGAATTACAAAGACAAACTTATTGCAACTGTGATAAAATCTGTGAAAAATTCCATAACTACAACAGATAAATTTAAAATTTTTAAATAATTATAACAGGCTGTTCATGCGTATGTTTAAAAAAATCACCATCACAACAAGATGCAGATTTTATCACAGTTACAATAAGTTTGTCTCTGTAATTCATCCCAGAGGATGATCCTGGAGGAGATCGAAAGTACCTGGGTAGGAAAAAACTACAACGCTTTCCTTGATGAACTTCATCTTAGCATCAAGAAATTGATTAGAGAATTGGAAAGGATCATTATAAAAATAGACATAATATGTCAATATTATTTAATGAAACACACACACACATATATATATATATATATATATATATTAGATTGTGCAGTATATATCATAAATAAGTAATTATACAAAGAATTAATTAGCAATGTTAATGTGATTAATGGCAATATCACTTCGCTAACAAGACTTAATAAGACATTAACTTACTATCAATTCCTTGAATAACACAATTCTTATTTGAATTGTTGTCAGATGGAATTGATGATCCTGGGCCAAAAACACTAAGACAAAATAATAGTGTAGACCAAAAGATGACAGTGCAGAGGATTCAAAAAAAAGTTGGATGAGTCTAATGGTGATTATGAAGGTATGATAGTTTGGAAAACTCACTCTGATTGTTCTGATAAGAAATGAGCTCCTGAATTTGTGGGTGAGGGCTTCAGACTCAACATGGAGACCTACATCAAGTCCTGCCCTAGGTCAAGAGGGTGGCTGCTGGAAGACCCTATGTCTGGCAACAGTACACTGTACCATGCCACACAAGCAAGAGAACCCAGTCATGACTGTCAGACAATTTCTGCAACCCCTTACATATGGCCATCTAACTCCCAGGATGGCAACCCCTTGATTATTATGTTTGGGGCACAGTTGAGTGAGAGACCAACAAAACTCCTTGTAACACCAAAGATGAACTGAAAGCTAGGATTATGGTAGCATTCACCAATTTAAACAAGGTGACCATCCAGAAAAGTTGTTAGAGATTCCAAGGTCATCTGGAGGGTGTGGTTAAGCTAATGGTGATTTTATTGAATAAATTTACTCTTTAGTATTTCAAGATATTTTTGCGTCATTTTGGTAAATATATCTGTTAAAATGACATCAGTGTTATTTTCATTTTTGCATAATTTAGACAATTTATCCATTGTACCCTGTATATATTCACTGGGCAATCATTTTTATTTCTACTGTAATCTATTGTTAACTCTTCTTGGACTTAATAAATACTGTATTTGTGTAAACTATGGATGGAACCATATTTTACAGAAGAACAAACAAAATCAAATACAAATCTAATCAGCAATATATTAAAATGTTCAATGTTTTTACACACTTTTCAAGTCATGCAAAAACAGATATCAAATAATTATATGAACCCAAGTCAAAACTAATAGTTAAAATTAATTTAAAACCTTCTAAACACTAAATGACCACTGTGTTTGCTTTAAATAACATTAAAAGCATGCATACATGTATTTCTGTCTTTTGTTTTGCAAATATTCTAAATGAAACATTTTGATAAAGTAGTAAAAAAAATCCACTTAATTTTAATTTGTGTATGAGCTTCTATTTTTTTCCACTGCATAAAACTTAGTATTAAAGATTCTTTATAGGGAGCAATTTTTTAATCTTATGATACTAAAACATGCTTACTAAAGTTGTAATATTCTTTTTAAAATATGGAAGAATAATTATAAAATACATTATTACTAGCTACCAAATATAAAGGAGAAAAAAAAACATTAGTAAAAATATGAATTAATTAAACTATTAAAAAAAGCCCTCCAAAAAAACAGAACAATTATAATTGCCAATCCAGACAATGAAATTCATACAAACATCATTTGCAATCATAAACAAATGTAAAGTTTTAAATAACATAGACAAATAAGTGTGCACAAAATTAAATAAGCAAGAACAATTTATAACCATGCATGATATAATGAAATAAATGAATTAACAAACTTTGAACTTTTAGGAGTCATATATATTCTATAAGAGAGGGAACTAAAATTTGGAAGTATTTCACCAAACTAAAACTAAAGTTTCAGAACTCTACCACAGTACTTCTTCATGTTATAATGTTTAGATTTAAATATTATATATATCACAAGTTATGGATCGTTTTTGAAAATGATTTTACAAAACTGTAGAAAATACTGATTGATGATAAACTTTATAAAAATATGAAATTTAACTATAAATGGATATTAATATTTTATAGCTCTTACATTGATTTTTTTAATAATTATTGTTGAATCAATTTAAACTAGTATGATCAATTTTAAATATAACAGAAGATTCAGGTTATTTTAAGCAGGTAAATTTTATGTTATAAAATTTTTTTACTAGTATTAAATAATTAATAATAATAATAATTAAAACGTTCAACTAAATAAATGCTAAATAATGTGAGTTTGTTTTATAAACTTGTGAGAAGTGTATTAAGAGAAAGCCAGATGGAATAGTAAAAAATTTTTTTGTGTGAAAAGTTTTTTTTTTATTTAGAATTGTCCCTAAAGAGGACCACCAGAAGTAACCGTCATGGTGGAATGTTGGGGATTAATTTCTCAAATTCAGGAAAAATATAATGCTCTCATATTTATTGTCCAATGAGAAGGATGACTTTTTCCATGGTAAATTTAAAGTTGAGGTTTGTTGAGGCTCTCCCAAGGGTATTTAAGAACACAGGTCAGTGGACAACATCAGAAGGCATTGAAGAATGTCAGAAGGTGGTTAGACATCTGAAGGAAAGAAGCCATTGGCAGTGGTATAAGGAAGTAATACATCACACAAAAGGGATTAAATGTTTCAAGTGAACGAAGAGAGTCACCAGCAGAGTAAAGGGTAGAAAACTTTTGGCATTTAAAAAAAAATGTCAAGAAAAATAAAGAACCACACGCAAACTTAGGTGGTCCACAAAAGGGAAACTTCAAAAACAAAGAAATTGCAAAAAAATCATTATTCCTCCCTGGGATTCACATCAAAAAAGCATGTGGGTTTTTTTGCTTATCTTTTAGGCAGATGCAATATTTTTTTTCTAAGAGAAATTTCTTGTTTTTTTCCAGTAATTTCCTTTTTCCCTTCTCAAAGTTTTTTTTTTTTCCTGTTTTAAAAAAAATTGTATTGTGGATCTTTTTTTTAGAGTCAATTATTTCTATAATTTTATTATGTTATCTTGCCTTGTCCTTAATAAGGCACATGAAAGAAAATTTTTTTGCAAGCCTTTTTTTGTAAATATTGTTTTGTATCTGTTTAATAAATGTTTTTAACTTCCAAATTTCATAATATAGTTTTGAGTCTTTTTTACTGTTTGTGCCTTTTTTAAGGATAAGTGAGGTGATGTGCTCTCTTTTTCCATTCCTTCTCCAAAAAAATTTCCCACAAAAAAAATTAGTTATTGAAATTAAAATTTTTATACATTTGATTTATTGTCTTAAATATTTGTCAATTCCAAATTAATCTCTACCATTCTTTAAAACATTTCCTGCAAAAAGTTTTTAAAAAAATAGTTTCAAAATTTAATTTTTTTTTAAATCTTCAGTAAAAAAAATATATTTATTTAGTCTAAGCTTCATATATTACTGCAGAATAATTACAATGAAATTACTTATTTTTCTTGGTTAAACAGAGGAACTGAAAAATGCAAATTAGAAACTGTCTTAAATAGAACTGAACAGGTTGGTAAGTACCGAATTTTCTTGTGCATAATATGAGAAATTTTGAATGGAAAGGCAAAAAAATAATTGTATTATATACAAATACATGTTTTCAGAAATTTTTACACAGCTTAAAAATCTTATTTGAATCAGAAAGCTTGCAAATATGCCCAGATTTACTCACAAGATAAAAACTGTTTATATTTTTATTTTCTTACATTTTTGTAAAGTTTTCTCTCTTCATTCTTAATGAAAGACAATATTTTTTCATAGTTTATAAATAAAGTCATATCAAACAGAAAAATATGATAGATTAATTAACACCTTAAAATGTATTACTGGATATGTTGAGTTAGTATATTTCCCTGAAAGTAAGTTTTGAAACAGAAATTAGAAGAAATACAAACAGCTAACCATCTGGTTCATTTCTATTTGTTAATATCCAAAAAATTAAATATTTGAGTGAAATATATATATATATATATATATATACAACATTGTGATTTTAATGGATAATATGGTACAACTTTTCAAAAGAAATTTAAATAGGGATAACTGTACTACGAGGTTGTATTATACGTAAGGATGTAGTTTATTCTCTTTTTTTTAGCTTCAAAAATACAGGGTCATAATTAATACACACAAGGAAATATGGTATATAAGATAAAAAAACTTTTTCCTCTGCATAAATGTTACATTTATGGAGTAATAATAGCTCGAGCATCTGTCAGTTGCCAGGGATAGTGAGTAATGTTAATTTCCTCTAGCATAGATTCCTCTATCCAGGTTGTCAACTTCAAGGTCTTCTAAACACTGAGTTTACATGGCCAGCTCCTGCCACTAGCTCACCTCAAAGTGGATTGGCTGATACTGCTGCTATGTAGATTATCCACTAGCACCAACATTCTCAATCTGTCTCTTCTCCAAACATCCAATTGGTCAAGGGGAGATCACTCAATTATCTCAACACGTACTACCCACCCGAACTGGGGACGGTTAGGGGCCTGGGACAGTGCTTTGTGACTCTCACTATCTTATCAATATTTACTTTTTCTACCTACATTTATAAACATTACAAATTAAACTTGGCACAACTGACGAAAATTTTTGCTGATTTTGCAGTCAAATCAATGAATTTGTTTTGTTTATGCTAAGTCTCAAAAACACACTATATATATTTTTTAACCATAATACTGACAGTGTTAAAATTACTCAATGTTTCAATGCTTGCTGGCTCAGAAAAAGATATTGTAATCCTAAATTATATAGATATACTTGTAAATCCTAAGAAAATATGCATCAGACTCAAATAATATTTTTCTATTCTAATAGATTCTTCAAAAGTAAGTTTTTGTCTGTTCTTATTTATTTTTGGATATTGGTAAATATTTAAAATATTTCCTTTAGAAATCATATAAACATTACAATATGTCTATATGAGTTTATGTATAGTTATTATTGTTTGAAGTATTTTAACATTTAAAGTACTAAATTATAGTTATAACTTATGAAATTAATAATCCTATTATAATTTTGCTTGTCCCTCCCTTTGTTAGTTCCTTAGTTAGTTTGAACGACCCTTACGCCCTGCCAATACCTCATAAATAATGAACTATTCCATTTTGATTAAGTGAAAAGTTGGTTTCAGTGAGAAAAGAAAGAAAGAAGGGATGATAGAAATGTTTAACAACTGTTTCAGTAAAATAGAAAAAGTTGTCAATTTCAAATCTTTTCATTTGTTCCTCCTTATTTCTTAAAATAACCAGAATTCATATTTATTATTGTTATTGCAATATTTTGTTAAAGTTGTTAAGCTTTTATATTTAACAATGTGATAGGGGAATTTTTACAGATATTTTATAAAATTCTCAAGGGTCCTTCTAGTTATATTTGATTCAAATTACCTACAGAGGTGCATGCAAAAGAATGCCTTTCTCTGTTTTATTCACATTTTTAACAAAGTGACAAAAGAATCTTTGATCCTCAGATATATAATAAGAGTTATATGTTCATATAAATCAAAGACCATACCCAGATTCATATTATTAAATAAATACATATTTGATGTTTATAGTTTTTAAATTTGCAGAGTTGAATCTTATAAAATCAAAAGGAATTTCACAGGATTTTCTAGTATATATATTTCATATAAGTAACTACTGTTTAAAATATTATATATGATTAAATAAAAATAAAAAAACAAGAAAAAAGAAAGTGGTAACTGGTTTCAAATATTATCTGAGTCATTCATACCTTCAACATTGAGTTTTGCTTTACAAGTTGTGTTTCTCAGCACGCAGGCATATTCTGCTTTGTCCTTCACTGTGACATCATGGATGACAAGTTTCTGGATGCATTTGTCAGTGATGATCTTAATCTTTTTACTTGCAGAGACTTCCTTCCCACTTTTCATCCATTTTACTTTTATGTTAGGCTTTGTCACCTCACACGTGAAAGTGGCTGTCTCATTTTCTTTCACTTTCAAGTTTGTTATCTTTTTTGTAAATTCAGGAGCTGACTCTGTTGGACATCAAGTAAAATCAATTGTTGAGTAGGAAATTATTGGTATTCTATACTAAGGGAAGGAAAGATTTTTGATCCATCATGGCAGCATAACAGGAGTCATTGGGTAAATAGGTAGGTACTGTCTACATATAGAAGGCTTAAAAATACCACTTCAAGATCATCTGTAGTGTGTAATCTATGAAGATGATGAGACAAGGGAGGACATTTTACTAAAGATGTGTTTCACTGGATAAAAAAGCATGTGTTCTCTTTGGCTTCTTCAGTTAAAAAAAAAAAACCCTGATTTAAAATCTTACAATATCAAACAGCTCTAATACAGATACAAATAAGACAAAGAGGCACACAAGCAGACACACACTCTCCAAGTCTGGAAATTATGAGGTGATAAGCTAAGCCAATTAATTTGATTTATGATATCCACTTATCTTCAGAGGTCTCAATACATTCTAATCACACACAGTTCTGTCTTTTTTTCATTTAAACCAGTGGTTCCCAAATGGTGCAGCACGCCTCATAGGTGTGACAGATGCAGGTGAGGCAGAATGATTAAAAGACAATCAAAGATTTAAATTAGAAACAGTTTCAAAAAATTCATCTGCTAAAATTAAATATGATTTCAAAATTTAAAATATTATTATAGATGACTTGTAATTGCATTTATGAGTCCCAGTATAAATAGCTATAAATACTTACTGACCAATTTTAACATTGTGATAGTTTTGCAACTAGGCTCCACAAATTGCAGGAGAGAATTATCAATGACTAGCAGCATGGCATGGCATTGCCCATGCTTGATTCAAAATCGTACGACTCATACAGCAATTGCTATCACTTGACTTAAAATATTTTTGCCCTTCCTTGTCTTTAAAAGAGTGCCCTTTGCTGTGCTGATGTTGCTACATGCCTTACTTCTTGCCTATCTCACACTGTAAATTTTTTCTAAGCTCTATGCTAAACATTAAATCTGTTACAAAAAAAGAACTAAACAAAATGAACACAAAACGATCAGCTTTAAAAAAGGACTCATAACTGGAAAAACCGAATGAAAAAAGAATGTTAACAACAAATACTTTTTCACACCCAACCCAGTTCTGCAGAATCAAAATCAACGTTGAGCAAGCAAATGAGCCAATTGGAGTAAAGTGCCATGCAGATTTAAATTTTTCCCACTTGTGACGAATGCAGCTATCGATTTTTTTTGCATGCTAGCATGCTAGTTAACATTCATGTCAGCTGTTGGCTCTCACGCTGGCCAATAGAATCTTCCTGCCTATTCATGGTAGCCAGCTATAGGCTCTCACTCTGGCCAGGAGAAAATGGCTGCAAACTACATGAAAACTGCCATAGAAGAATGAAAAAATTGATTATTTCCACTATCGATCGGAGTTGGGAAATGCAAAGTCGGTCTTGGCCTTCCCGCTAACTTGGAGCATGTGCATGTAAATTTTGGTGCAAATCTGTCAAAAATTGCGGCTGTGCATTCATTATACACACACACACACACACATCCTGCCTTTTATAGATAGAGATAATGTTCTGACTTTGAATCCATGGTTATCTCCCTTTAATGCTCTTTCTGTATTTTATTTTTAAATGTACTTTTTATCACATAAAATTTGGTGAGGTGCAAGGAAATTTTAATTCTGAAAATGCAGCCCAGAGAAAAAAAAGTTTGGGAACCAATGATTTAACCCAAAGAGAGCATACACTTGCTTTTCCAGCGAAACAAGTCTTTAATAAATTTTTCCACTTTCTCATCATTATCACTTTTGGTTCAGATACTATTATATGTCCTACAAACACACAGTGTGTAATCTACAAAAGTGTTCTATAGGTGAAGATGAAAGATAAAATTGGATCATAGATGTGGTGTGAAACTTGGTGAAAGTTAGGAAAACTACAAAAACATGCACAAAGCAAGAGTTACAAGATAAAGCATTAAAAAGCTATAAGCAAAAATAACAATAATTGTTAAAAAGCATGAAAAAAAACAATAGTGAGGTTTTGAAGCTTTCATAGTATCAAAATGTAGTAAATTTCACATTCAAGCTATGTTTTGCTAAACAAAGTTCTAAGTTTGTCAATTATAAAAATGTTAACAATACTTAATTTAAAATTTTTAAAACATATTAAGTACATTTTACATGTTACACATATCATTAGTACATGAAATTAATTGTTTATAGAAACTGGGGATTAATATTCAAGTGTTTCTCTTTTTTTATCAGTTTTGTAATAATAAAATAACACTCAGACTACAGGAAGAAAAAAGATGAAGCTTTACATTTTTCTAAATAATAAAAATTCACAAAATATTGCATTAATAATTATTATCATTTCTTTATGTTGTAATATTGTTACCTGGCCTCATTTTCTAAAAAAAAATCTTTACAAAAACATATCTTTTAGCAGACAGAAAACAAAAACTGAAGACATAACTTAAATTTCTATAATAAAAGCCGAAAACGTTTCAGAAAATTAATCCACCAGAATTAATTTTCTGTTTGTATGCTTTTGTAAGTCAGTATTCATATAAGCATAATTTAAGAGGTTTTGTACTTGTATAAAAAAGACAATTTAAATAAAAAGCATCATTTTTTTGCTCTTATAAGATTTATACTGTTATTAAACAATTTTTTCTACAATCTCAAAATAACCTTTAATTTCCTAATATATTGTGCTTTTATTAAATTTACAAATCCTTCCATTATTTGTAGATTATCCATAGGTTATGAATGCAGAGTGATAGCAGATCGGATTGAGGAACTGAAGAGCCAAGTTTGAATTCCAGTCAAGTTCATTACATTCACTGATGTGCTAATACACTTGGGAAAGGTATGAATCCATCTCCCCCCAGCTATAGGTAAATAGCAGGACAGACTTGGCCCTATAGCTTTGGGTGGCAACCAGTCTAGGAGAAAAAAAACCTCTGAATTCAAAACCATTCTGGAGAGGGTTGGACTCCATCAGGCTATACTGCCCAGGAAACACCACTGTTACTGTTGATGCATAACATGTGGTACCCACCACAAGTTACAAATCTGGTGATTACTTTTCCTTGACAATAATCACAGGCAGCATGATAAAGGCTCTTCCTTTTATCCCTTTGACTTTTGAAGAAGCAACAAACATTTCTTTTCACTCTGATAGACAAGAAGTAAGCACTTCAGAGACACAAACTGAAGATTGTATTGAACTGTTCATAACTTCAACTTTGTTTCTTTATTTTCCTTTACCCTTCTGTAACATGTCTTGTTAATACATTTATTATTGTTCGAATTGTTTTGGCTCCAAATATTGTTTGCAGGAAATTTTATTCCTTCTGGTATTAATATATCAGGATGAATAAAATTTCCATTTCCATAACAAGAAATATACAAGATGTTACAGAAATACATTCCATATAATGTTAAGACATCAGCTAGATGAAGTCACTATTGACACTAATGTTGTACTATTAGGTTAGAGTTATTTCTTCCGAGTATATGTGGGAGGTATTTTTGCTGCACACTGTACAAAGGCCAGATAATATATCACTTCATTATAGACTAATCAAAATAATAACTTAAAGTTTAAATAAATTTAAAAAAAAAAATAAGAAGTAGAGATTAAGAATTAAGAGCTATCAGTCATTATTGCCTACCTTCAATTATTAATGTGGCATTAGAAGATACATGACCAATATCACATATATATTCTCCTTTGTCTTCAAAACAAACATCTTCAATTATGAGTTTCTGGACACAATTTTCAGTGACAATCTTAATTCTCTCATTTTTCTTCATATTGTGTCCATTTTTCAGCCACTTCACATTAACATTTGCTTTAGTCAATTCACATGAAAGAATTGCAGTTTCCTTTTCTGTTACAGTCATATTTGCAAGTGGTTTGGCAAACTCAGCACCTGATTCTGTTTAATAACCAAATGTAAAACCAAGATTTTAATAAACAATCAAGTGCAAAAATATGTATAAGAAAAGCAGAAAATTTTAGAATATCAGCCATTTTTAAAAATACAAAAAAAATTTCAAAAGCAAGAAAATAAAATAAAAAGCAGATGCAACCAAATTATTTGCGTATCAAACAAAACAAACAGGAATTATGCCGTAGTATAAAAAGTTATTATTTCTTTATTTATGAAAGATATGTGGTATGAATTTAGATAAATTAAAAATGTTTAAAAATTGTTCTATTTCTGAGTGTTAATAAACAGACTTTTTTTACTGACATCAACAAAAAATATATTTAACACAGATCTACATGATTGAACTGTAATAATATTGTACTACATAATTTAGGTTGTCAAATATTTTGTTTTGAGAGGGCAAGAACTTAAAATCTATCTTTTTATAAATATAGTGATTATATTATTATATATAAGTAAATTCAGACTATTTTCTGAAGGATAATTACATAAATTAACTTTCACATATATATATTAATACAAGCAGTATATATGCAAAATGTAAATATCTCCAAAAAAAATGAAATCTAAAGTTTAAGATGCATTTTAAAAATGAAAAATTTTTCTTGAAGCTTTTACTTTAGTTTTAATTGCAAGCTAATTGATTAAATTTAATATTTCCAAGAAGCAAAATACTTTGCTTCAAACTGAATTTAAATTGATTGGAGTGATTTTTTGGAAGTCACTAAAATCACCCATATTGAAAAATCCATCAAACACAACATATTTCTCTTTATTAAAAAAAATCTTTCAAAGAATAAAATATTCTTTTCTGAAACTTTATTTGAGGAAAATTAATGAATTTAAAGTTCAATTAATCTGAATTAAAACAAATATTACTTACCTTTAATTTAAAATATTGCAGAAAAGCATTTTTTAACATGGAGTTGGGTGTTTTATGAAGTCTTCACAGACTTAATGATAACTTAATGTATGGTGAATTTAAGTAAAGGTACATAACTGTAAAAATTACTTGATGAATACAACATGAACACCTTTTTTCATATAATTTTTTTAACTACTCAGTAATCTTAAAAATTTAGGAAACTATTCTAAGTAATCTAATATTTTATTGAATTTTAGGTACTTTATACTCTTACTTACAAAGATGCTTGTTGAGGAAGTGTTAAATAATTACCAATAAATTTTGAATTTATTATGGTTACCGCTCTTATTTTCTGATAATGTTGTGTACCGATGTCCATATTTACAAAAATCAGCACATTTATACATGGATAGCAAAGCATCTAAGGCATTCATCGTTTTTGTTTATAATATATCAAATGCATTAAAAAAGCATTAATAAAATGTAATTTTGCAGCAAAATGCATGTAGCAGAAAATAACTTCAGTACATACTAAATTTTCAAAAGATTAGTATTCAAGATAACGATTGAAAACCTTTTTAAAAATAGTATAAATGTTCACCTATTTAATTTTCATTTTGAAAATATGTTATAAATGCAGTAAAAGAAAAAGTTAGGACAAAAATAAAAGTAACAGAACAAAAGAATGAGATCAATAGTCCAAACAACCAGTGGCAGAATGGGTTTAAAAATATTAGTTGCAAGGAAATAAAGGTCCATCCACAATTACAATGCTATCATTTAATTTTCATAATGAATAAATAATTTTTTTTAAAAATACATATGGAAAAAAGGGTAAAAAATTTGTGTGAAAAATGTGCACTTCTTAGTAATTACAGTGTACATGTATTGTACATATTACTAGTAGTAGATACCAATATAAATACAAAATGTTATAGTTTAATTTTTTATTTATTTTTGTTAACTAATTGCTAGATATTTTTAAATTGTTTACTGCACAATTTACACATTAACAGATAGTTCAAAAGCATAAAAGTGCATTGTATGTAGTCCACTATATTAAGAGAAAATGTTTGTGTTCACTAGATGATTGTGCAAATTTGCCAATAATTACTTTTACATCCAATTCATCTAACAATTCCTTTTCAACGGTTAGCAACATGTATAATTCCAAATTCTCCTCAGACAAGAAATTTCTTAACTTTGTCTTTATGATCTTTAATTTTGAAAATGTCTTCTGACATTAGACTTGAGTAACTGATAGTGTGCAGATGACTTTATAAAATTCTTATTCCTTTTCATAAATAAAACAGTTGTCTGTTTCTTTATTGCATTTTTATTTTATATATGGCACCCTGGTCAGTCCACTACTGCAAACAACTCTTGGAATAATAATTACTCCTCTCAAAACTAAAGAGTATCTAAAAATGTTTTTCATTTAATATCCACTGAGAATTATTGAAAATTTTGTTTCATAATTGAATTCTAGAGAAAATAATATTTTTTATGTAATAAATGTAATTAGAAGAGAAAAATGATTCTGAATGAACTTTCAAACTCTAAATAGTTTTTAAAGTTTTGATAATAACATCAGAGCAACAATAGAAAACTTCAACAGCTTTCTATTCTAATTGATGTATGTTAGAGATACCAAAATCAAATAAGTACAATTTAAATATTTGGGAAGTGTTTTAACAGAAGATAGAAAATATGACCCTGAAATCCACGGGCATATTGAGATAGAAAAAAATGACTTCCAAAAGCTAAGCAAAGTATTAAGAAATAGAAAAAGTATTGTTCAAAACAAGTGTACTGAACAGTTATGTAATATCAGTCCTCCTATATGGCAGTGAATGTTAGACACTCTCCTCACAGATGAAGAGACTTGAAACAACAGAAACAAAGAAAAGAGTACTGAATTGTTATGTAATATCAGTCTGCCTAAATACTTTTTTCACACATTAAAATGGATAAATGGGGTTTATTTCTATTAAATCAATTTTTTTTCTGTTTTCTATCCATATTTAGTTATTATACATCTGTGTACGGTTAATTATATGAAAAGTATGTTTATTCATGAGTTGGAAATACAATAAATTAAAAAAATTTATGTGTACGAATATTAGCTGATGCTGAATATGACATCAATCAGCTAAGTGATAAATTTTATTTGTATAAATTCTATTGGTGATCTATCTCTGATATTGAGCATGCTTGATATCAGAGATGGATCAACAACACAGACATTATCAGACAGAAATATACATGGACACTAGACAAAAGGACATTTAAAGTAAACAGCCTTGCAATGCTACTTGCTTTAAATATTCTTTCTTGCAGTCTTCCAATGACTGATGGAATTTCTGGCTTTACAATATCTTTGTTTTATATATATATATTATATGCACAGTACTTAGTGGAAAGTGCTCAATATCAGTAATAGAGCTAACAGAGTTAGCTAATAGAGTTTGTGTGATGATCGCAAAAGCATGAAACCCAGGATCACAAACTCATACCCATACTACTCATTATATATATATATATATATTTTCATACTGCCCTTTCACAGATATGTTTTTAGTTATATATATAGTATTTGCCTTGTTTTATAGTGTTTATGTGTATAATTGAGTACATTTGTGTATCATAATTCTAATTGGTCTGTGTGGGATTTGGTTGATAATGTTTGTGCTTTTGTCTAGTGTCCATTTATATTTCTGTCTGATAATGTCTGTGTTGTTGATTGGGGGATGTTTCATGTGGAAGTGAAAAATTTATGTTATATATATGTGTGTGTGTGTGTGTGTGTGTGTGTGTAGTGATAAATTAAGAAAACAGCTAAAAAAATCCATATCGGTTATAATTTAAATATTGTTATATTCATCCTTCAGACCGAATATTTTAAAAAAATGGAATCCATCCAAGCAGATATACTGGGATAAAAAGGAGAAAGTGAGAAAAAAAGATAACATTAATAATAAAAAAGAAAAAAAATTAAAATTAAGAGAGAGAGAAAGGAAAGAAGGAAGAAATAAATTATGAGCCAATACCTGAATTATATATACATATATATATATATAAGATAGCTTGAAGATTGCATTAAAGCATGAAACAGACTCTTGCCGCTTGGTGTTAACATCAATGTTCACTTTTATATTTACATATGCTCTATCTCTGATAGTGAACACTTATAGCCATAAATATAGCATAACTTAAAAACTATATATATATATATAGAGAGAGAGAGAGAGAGAGTGTGTGTGTGTGTATGTATGTATGTATATGTATGTCAATGACAGATGCATAAGAAAAAACAAACTATGTTATTTTAACACCTGTAAAAGATAAGTAAGTTTCCTGATACCTGGAAAAAATATGCCACAATTTAAAAAGAAAAAACTATGTTTATCACACATGAAAATAATTCAGCTGGAATAACAATGATAAAGATACATTTTTCAAGTTTGCAATGACTAAAAATAAGAAAATGTTTAACCTACCTTCAACAGTGAGAATTGCTGCAGTGAAAATATCTCCAACTGTGCATTTGTATTCTGCTTTGTCATCAGCTGTGGCATCATGGATGATAAGTTTGTGTAATTTTTTCTCACTAACAGCTTCAATCCTTTTATTTGGTGTCAATACTTTGCCATCTTTTAACCATGTCACTTTTGTTTCTTTTGATGTTTCACAAACAAATGTGGCAGTTTCAGTCATTTTTACTGTAACATTTTCCAATTTCTTAGAAAATTGAATAACTTCTGTAACAAAATTAGTAAATCAAGTTTATAGATTTGTAGAATATATTTGTTAACAATTTAAAAAAAAAAAAAAAAGAAAATATTAAAATTTTAAAAAAATATTAAAATTAAAAAACCTTTCTGCTTTCTGTTAAAAAAACATGAAAATTATTTTTTTTTGTAATCTCAAAGTCCACAGTAACTAGAAAGTACGAGAGATGAAAGAATTATAAAATATATGCAGGACAAAATCATGGCAACTGTTCTGATCAGCTTTTTTCCTTGATGTCTCCATTGTATGAATTTATTTGTCCTACTAAATTGACAACTAGGTCTCACCATTTTATTGTTGAATGAGCTTGATGCAACCATCTCTTCTATTCTTACAGCTTCTTTGCTTGTACTTATTGCCTGTGGAACTCCTTTCTGATTTCTTGCTTCCCAGCCAACTACAATCTTATAAAATTTAAATGCAACATCAATCATCATCTTCTGCCTTCCTGAACCATGTTTTTTTTTATTATTCTTTCTTCACTTCTCCTTACTAAAGTCTTCTCATTCTCTTTCACTCCCTGTAACCCCCTTGAATCCTAGTGGCATTATTGACTTGCTTGGGGTGAAATGATTTTTTTTTTAAAAATAAGGCTGAAATCTAAAATGGTAAAAGTCTTATTACTAATGATTATTTTCTTTCCATTTATCTCAAAATTCTGATTGCTCTCTTTGCTTTAATTTCCTGCTTTTTATATATGATTAAATAAAAAACAAGCAGGAAAACCTTTATAAATTGAACGTTTTATTATTCATTTAGTTTCAGCTAAATAAATAGTAAAGTATGTTAGATTTATAAAGGTTCTCCTATTTGTTTATTTAATCATTCTAGTAGATTAATCCATATTTTCAACTTTGATATATAAATTTATACATATATGATTGCAAATATCCAATATCAATGAAAACAAAAACATTAAGCCAAAAGTGTTGATATCAGAAATCCAAAGTGCTGAAATCAGAACTGTTAAACAGTGGTGTAGCTAGAGAGTGTCTCACCCAGAGCAGCCCTTGAATTTGCCTCTCTCCTACTCCAATACAGCATACTGCACAGTGACTCCCTCTTATACACACACACATATTTTTTATTACTTAAACATTATATATATTAACTATTAACAGGCTGAAAAGATCAAAAATAAAGCAACATATACCCTCAAATGAACTTCTGTCAAGGAAAATAACTGAAATTTATCTGATAACAACCAGGATATGTCTCCAACACACAGCAGTATCAAAAGAACACTCCCTGCATTCATTCACAAGTTTCAACAATGATAAAATATAGCAGTGAATACATTACTGGATAATGTTTATTGTTCAGGCAAGATAATAATCACTTAAATTAATAAGACATAATTTAAGTTACCCAAAATCTTCAACTGAGAGTAGAGTCTCAACATTAAAACCACTTTCATTTTAATACAGCCTATACAGGCTTATATAGCAGGACCAAAATTGCTGCCCCTATAAAAGTGTTGCCCAGGTGGAATCACTCACTCTAGCTACACTACTGCT
Source organism: Acanthosepion pharaonis (assembly GCA_903632075.3). Lineage (NCBI taxonomy): Eukaryota > Metazoa > Mollusca > Cephalopoda > Sepiida > Sepiidae > Acanthosepion > Acanthosepion pharaonis. The sequence continues at coordinate 774,582 of CAHIKZ030000791.1, forward strand.
GTTAAACATGATTCAAAATTTTGCATCAAAATTGTTTATATGTATAGCATATCAACATATGATTTATTTCAAAAGAAAATAATTTTTAAAATTACACTTTTCAAATCAGGCAAACATTAGAAGAGAAACAATTTATTTTAGTCATTTTTGCTATGTTGTCTCTAAGCCTCTTTCAGGCATGGCTCTAGACCTGATCCATCATAAAAATGAATATAAATGTTAATAATGTTACAGAATATCAAGAATAGAATAATAAGCAATAAAAATTATTTACAAAACTCTGGCATATCTGTATAAAAGAAACTTGTTAAATACTGAAATCAAAACTATTCGTCTATACATAATGGCATGTTTCCTTTTATTGAAATGAAAAATAATTTATATTATTATACAATTATGTAAAAAGATAAACATTAAAATATCAGGTAATTTTTGTTTCCCTTACAATAAAAAAAGGGTTATGATATTGATAACTTAATTTTTACTGTGTTTCTGAATAACTATAACATATTCCTTCTTGTACTTGAAATCTTATTTTGGCAATACACACACTGGTTATGAAAGCTTTTTGAAAACTTCATAGAAAATATGTTCTAAATTTTAGTAAAGGGTCATCTATATAAAATGAGAAACAATGCAGAATCAACATTTAACACATTACATTTACACTATTTACATTGTTCGAACTGTTGTCCTCATCTTTATTGTCATATTCACAATGTTTCAGCTTTTGTATGCTCCGGCTTTCTTCAGGTGATATACGATAAAATTTCAAACCAAACCCTTTCTTTTGTCCACTGGGGTGACTTGATCCAAAGAGTAGCGAGTTCAATACCTGGCCACAGCAGAGGTGAACAAAACTTGGAGAGTTGAGTTACCAAAGGGAATTAACTGAAACTAAGATATCCAGAAAAGGCATGGCATGTGGAACTAGAACAATCTATCCTGGTAGATGAAAATAAAGTGTTCAGTTTGAAATTTATATTTTCACCTGAGGAAGGTCACTGGAGCGTGCAATGGTTGAAACATCATGAATATGACAATAAAGATGAAGACAACAGTCTGAATAGCGTAAATATTTACAATACCTCATCTCAGAAATATAGACATTACATATTACATACCAGAAAAGAGAAAGAAAAACAAGAGAAATTTACATTTAGTTAAAGATGAGAAAGTAGTTACAAACAGTTAAGCACAAAAAACATACAGAAAGAAACAAAGATTGCTTTCTATCAAAACATTATTATTATTTGTAAATTCCTATTTTAAAAATAGAGGGTTATTTCTTCATGAAGTCCAAATTACTATATTTAATAAAATGTTAAATAATTTTTATTTGAAATTGCAGCCGTCTTTATTCATTCAAGGATTATTATCACAGAGTCATACTTTTCATGAATAAATATTGCAATCTAAATATTAAACAAATAAAGGCTGAACATTTCATAAAATATATGTATTCACAATATTTCTTCTATTGTGGAAGTACATTAAAACTATACTCTCACCTTCCACTCCAAGTTTGGCTGATGTAGACACATTACCAACCATACAGGAATATTCTCCAATATCTCCTAAAGTGACATCTTCAATAATCAGTTGATGAATTTTCTTGTCAGCAACTATTTTCATTTTTTTCTCACTCTTCAATTCTTTGCCATTCTTTTTCCAAACAACTTTCACATTTTCTTTGTTCAATTCACAAACAAATGTTGCTTTTTCTTTTACCTTCTTTTTCAAATCAACCAGCTTCTTTGTAAACTCAGGCTTTGTATCTATAAAAATAATTCAACTACTAATCAGAAGTAATAAATCACTCCTGATCACCACATGTCTATGAGAATGGCATATTTAAATTTATACTTTAAATGCTGATAACAGGTGATAGTCACACAAAAAACATTTACAGAAAACAGGAACACAAAGAAAAACACAGAAGTAGAAACAGACTTTGTGAAGAAAAAGTTTTTCATGTTTGTGAAGAAAAGCCTTTAAAATCTATATAAATTAAGATTTAGTAAAACAAACAAATTATAAAACAAAGGCATTATACAATGAACAATTGATAAGGTTTGCTTTAATAAATTTCAATTTCTGTTCTACATAATGTGCCACACCCTAATACAAATGATTCTGACCTTCAGACAGTCACAAAATGAGATCTCATTATTTATATGACTAATGGGACTAAAATTGAAATATACTACAACTACAAAGAGATATTGTAATTGTCTCTTTATTTATTCAATATAAATTAACATATACTAATTATTAAAATTATGTTATAGCAGGTAAGTGACATCGTAATTGTCTCTTTAATATTATCTCTATGATCAAATAAAAGACTACTTTTACATACTATCTTATTCAGTTACTTAGTATAAATTTACATATACTAATTATTAAAATTATGTTATCGTAGGTGAGTGATATTGTAATTGTCTCTTTAATATTATCTCTAATATCAAGAGACTTTTCACATGCTATCTTATTCTGTTTACATGTACAAATTATTAAAATTATGTTATAGCAGGTTTTGTAACAAAAAACTTAAAAAAATATGTAAAAATAAATACAAATAGTAGAACAGTGCTTCTTAAACTTTTCCAGTGTTATTTACTTTTGAGCATTTACTACAAAATTTAATTTATTCAAAAAATAAATTTTCTTGTTTGTGATATTTTCCATCTTATTCTCTCTTGTGTAAAATTTTATAAATAATTCATTTTTATTATGGGCAAAAACCAATACATTTCTATGCGGTTTACTTTTTTTAATGTAAAATATTTGTATGTGACAAGTAATTTATACAGAAAAATAGTAGATGTATTGGATTATATAAATTCGAGAAAAAATTCTTGTAATGCTGAATTTGGTTTTCAGAAACAATGTTTTCCTCTTGTATATGGTGACAAACAAATTACTTTTTTAGGTATAAAAACTATAAATATCCAAATAACAAATTATGTTATTTACTCTACATCCAGCACTCTAGTTTTATTTCCATCCAAAATAATTTAATCCACCCAGAGTTTAAGAAACATTCATTAGTTTAAGAAGCACCGCAGTATAGTATATATAAAATTTAAGCAAACTGAAAACAATAACAACACAAAAGAAAGCAAATAGCATTTTGTATATACGACAAAGTAATTGTTTTCAGTGAAGCATTTTTTCATCTTTCTCATTAATATAAAAATATTCAAATCATGTTCTGGGAATATATATACTTTTAAAATTCTTTTTTTCTGAATCAGTAACCATATTCGCTCACCTTCTACAGTTAATTTAGCTGATGTAGATACATCACCAGCAACACATGTATATTCTCCAGCATCTTCAATATTAACACCTTCAATTACCAACTGATGAGATTTCTTGTTTGCAACAATTTTCACACTTTTCTCACTCTTCAATTCTTTACCATTCTTTTTCCAAACAACTTTCACATTTTCTTTGTTCAATTCACATTCAAATGTTGCCTTTTCTTTCACTTTCTTTTTCAAATCGGCCAATTTCTTAGTAAATTCAGGCTTTGTATCTAGAAATATAATTCAACTGCTAGTCAAATAATTTGCTTTGTTTGAATTTACCTACACTGTCATTTGTAAATATATTCAATACAATATATGCATAGAGAGACAGTAAGACAGTGTATTCACACAAAAAACAAAGAAAACAAACACAAAAGAAATGGGGGTAGAAAAGAGATTTTCAAAAATAGCAACACAGAAAACATTTAAATTACATTTACCATCAACAGTCACAATTGGAAGAAAATTTTATTTTTAGTTATTTGACAAATAAGTGGATGTGCAGGTGGTGTAATGGATAGCAGCTCGGAACAAGAAATCAGAGAGCTGAGTTCAAATTCCAATCAAGTTTTGTTACATTCACTTTTATGCAAATACCTTTGGGAAAAGTATAAATCCATGAGACTCCCATCTCCAGGTTAATAGGGCAAGCTGGGTTCTTCAGCTTTGAGTAGAAACCAGTCTAAGAGAATGACAAGGAATTCAAGACCATATGTAGCCTTAGTAAAACACATACTATACAGCTAGTTAAATGATCGTGAAATTGACTATGATCCTGACTGAGTTTGGCCTAGATTGATATTTGATAAAATTAATATCATATTTGTTATTCTATTCATGGGTTTCATGTTGGCTATAATATTCTGTTTGGTATATATAACAATCAACTAATTAAAAAAAGCATGGTAAAAATATTCAATCAATTAAATATAAAATAAAAAATTTTCTAAGATTAATATCTATTTGAAGTTATAAATAATTAGGGTTGCCTTGTATGCCAAGTATAAATGCAAGATATTCTGCTCAAATTTAAATTCAAATTATTCTAATAACAATTTTATCTAAATTTACATATGCAACTTAAAAATTATTTGAATTGAAATTTGAACAAAGTGTCCCATTTTTCTGTTTGACAAATGTGGCAACCCTACCAGCTATGCATGTTGATGTATGTGATGAATCTCAGATAAATTTAGTCATAATACAGCATTGCTGAAATTATTAAAAAAAGAAAAAGTAATATTTTAATGGATATATTTAAAAATATATTGTGTATTGTTTAGTGACTCAGAACAAAAAATCAGCCAGCCAATTTCAATTTTCATCTAAGTTTAAATTCATTATCACACAAATACCTTTGATATAGACATGAATCCATCTCTTCACACCCATCTATGGGTTAAATAGCAGAACAGAATAGGTTCTCTAGCAATGGTTGGAAACTAGTCTAGGAGAAGGACAATTCTGAATTCAAAACTCTGCCACGTGAAGCTGTACAAAGGTGGTTAGACTTAGGGTACAGATACTATCTGTAGAACAAATAGATAATAGATTTCAACAACTATGTATAATCCTACTGGAAAATGATTACCCAGAATGCTGTTGTCACCAACAGGTATTTGGCCCAAGGTGGATTGATGGATATACATTATTCCAACCATCAAATCAATAGGTTGAGATATTTTACAGTATCCTCACTATGGGTTAAACAGCAAGGTAGACTGGTGGGGGGGTCTAGCCATGGTTGGCAAACAGTTTAAGGGAAGGACAACTCTGAAATCACAACTCATTCACTTGAAACTACACAAAGATGGAGAGACATGGAGTGCAGATACTATAACAGTGAATTAAAAGTATGATAGATTTCAATAACTATGGATAATCCCACTGGAGAGTGATTATCCAAAATGCTGTAGATACCAACAGGAATTTGGATGGATGGAGAAAAAGTGAATGTAAAAGTGTAGGCTAGTATGAAAATAGACAAAAGAAAGTAAAGTTTTATAAGATAAAGTATAATTCTTGACCAGATGAAATATCTAAAAGTTTGAAATCTGGAAAATATTCCTGCTTATTAGCATTAAGCTATTTTCTCACCTTCTACAGCAAGTTTAGCTGATGTAGATACATCACCAGCAACACATGAATATTCTCCAGCATCTTCAGCAGTAACACTTTCAATTATCAACTGGTGAGATTTCTTGTTTGCAACTATTTTCACATTTTTCTCACTCTTCAATTCTTTACCATTCTTTTTCCAAATTACTTTCACATTTTCTTTGTTCAATTCACATTCAAATGTTGCTTTTTCTTTCACCTTCTTTTTCAAATCAACCAATTTCTTTTTAAATGCAGGCTTTGTATCTAGAAATATAATTTGATGTATGCTTATTTAATATATTCTAAAATCTTCAGTATCTATGGATCATATCACATAGGATAATGCATTTTATTGATTCAACTTAAGCAAATTGCAACATGAAAACATAGAAGGGTAAAACAAAAAAAGAACAGGTATAACAAAGCATAAACATGAGAAGAAAATAACTGTGATTCTCTATGAAATTTTACAGAAACAATTTACAAACTATGAACTAATTTATTATTTCAAAAATGTTTCTGAATATTTTACTGATAGTTAAAGAGAATTATGCTGCATTATTAAGATACAACATTCAAATGTTGACTTTACTTTCACATTTTGATCACTTTTTAGCAAATTCATGGTTTGTATCCAGAAATACAATTCAACTTCTAATTAGATGTAATATTAAAGTTGAGAATACATTTGCATTATCTGAGACAATAATATATTTATGGTACCATTTCAATTTATGCTATAAATTATTTAAAGATAGTTTTTAAAAACAGTAATAGGAACAAACACATTCACAGAAAACATAAAACACATAAAAAATATTCTTCAAACATATAAGAAAAGAATACAACATATTTGAAGAAAACATATCTTTCACACACCTAGTCTATTTTTAATGAAATATTTTGATGTTAGATAATTCTGTTTTGTCATTAAATTGATAAACATCAACTACAATAATATTCTTATTTTCTTAATATTAGATTAGGTTTTAATTGCTTGGAAATTAAATTTTTCTTCATACATATATACACACACACACACACACATATATATATATATATATATATATATATATATATATATATATATGATCCAACAACCTTATTGATTTTTATGTTTGTGTCACATGCGACACTTCAGTCCCACTAGTGACCTGCATACGTTCACATATTGTGCAACAGTATGTCAGGTCATAGCAACAAGAATATTTGCTGATGCTTTTTGCCATTGTCTTTCATCTATTAAGCAGTCAATACTAATATTTCTGACTAATAAACCTGAGGCCCATATATATATATATATATGGGTGTGTGTGTGTGTGTGTGTGTGTGTGATAATGAACAGCAGTAACAATGGAATAGGAAAACAAATATAATCCTAATAATTACTAATAGTCCATTATCTTATGTTAAAAATTCCAAATATCTATATTATCTTGATAAAAAATATTGTTTGATGATCAAACATTAAAACCATATCCTCACCTTCTACAGATAATTTAGCTGATGTAGATACATCACCAGCAACACATGAATATTCACCAGCATCTTCAAGAGTGACATCTTCAATTACCAACTGGTGAGATTTCTTGTTTACAACTATTTTCACATTTTTCTCACTCTTCAATTCTTTCCCGTTCTTTTTCCAAATTACTTTCACATTTTCTTTGTTCAATTCACATTCAAATGTTGCCTTTTCTTTCACTTTCTTTTTCAAATCGGCCAATTTCTTAGTAAATTCAGGCTTTGTATCTAGAAATATAATTTCTTATATTGAAATAAACTAAAATTAACTTTTCATAAATATATACTCAAGATGATTGTACATTGTCTATACAAATTAAAATTAACAAAAATATCTATATTATCTTGATAAAAAATATTGTTTGATGATCAAACATTAAAACCAAACCCTCACCTTCTACAGATAATTTAGCTGATGTAGATACATCACCAGCAACACATGAATATTCTCCAGCATCTTCAAGAGTGACATCTTCAATTATCAACTGGTGAGATTTCTTGTTTACAACTATTTTCACATTTTTCTCACTCTTCAATTCTTTCCCATTCTTTTTCCAAATTACTTTCACATTTTCTTTGTTCAATTCACATTCAAATGTTGCTTTTTCTTTCACCTTCTTTTTCAAATCAGCCAATTTCTTCGTAAATGCAGGCTTTGTATCTAGAAATATAATTCACCTAGTAATCAAATCTTTCTTTTAAATATGCTTATTGATATTATCTAAATATTGAACAAAGATCTTACATTTTCATCTTCAAGTAAAAGATTTGTAGATATGTCAATGTCAAAATGACAGGCACAAAATATATTTATAACAAAGATTCACAACAAAGAAACAGAAATGCTTCAGAGAAAATTAGATTTTTATGAAGTCATAACACATAAAAGTACACTTATAACACATTCAGTCAAAGAAAATTTGAAAAGAAAAAGATATTTTTCTTAATATTTCTCAAAGAAATACTTTTTTCCTCCTCATTTCTAATATTCCTTTTTAGCAAATATAATATTGTTAAAATAATACTATCAATGATTTAATTATTGTTATTTAATAAATCTTCAAATTATATTAGTATTAAAATTTGTTTTAAGGTACAAAGCAAAAATCATGAAAAAATCTAAATACAAAGCAGTTGCTGAAAAGTTCTCAACCCAAACAAGGCTGCCTTTCAAAAACAATGTTTGGTCATTTGTTCAGATTTTGGAAAATCAGTTGGGCAAAGAACTTTTCAGAGAGCTTTCGTATACTCTGAAAAAAATGTGTGATTTAGAAGACTAAGCAATTTTTAAACTAAAAGAAAAAGGAGAAATAACAAAATATTAAAAAAATAAAGCAAATAAAAAAATTATAACTATAAACATAAAAAATGGTAAGTAATATCCCGAGAATAGTACTGCAAAAAAACAAGTTTTATTTTCATCACCTATCAACACATGACCAATTTTTCCCTTGATTTAAATGTATTCATCTACATCTTTGGGAAATGTCTTTTAAAATATTAAAATCTAAAATCAAATCATTATTAATTATATAGACATATGCAAATATCTGAAATATGAAATAATAAAGAAATATGCAAGAAAATGATAAAATTTTTAGAAGAAACACTACCAAAGTAGATCAAAATTAATTATACAGAATGTCCGAAAAGTCAACAAGAGATTTAAAAATCTCATAACAAGTCAGATTTTTCATTTTCTTTTTTTCCTCAACACTTCGATTAACATATGAAAATTAACTATTAAAAATTTCACAAATGAACAAGAAACTAAAATTATGGAATTTTATTTATGATTGAACAAAACATTTGGTTACTAGAAAATTTCATAAAATTTCAATTTTAAGGCCACCATGTTCTCTTGATTTGAGGACTCCTTTTTTTTTTAATACCTTAAGGAGCATGTGTACATAAAAAAAAAACCCTACAGACAATTCAACAACTCAAGGATAATATCTATGCAGAAATTTGAGGGCTTCAGTCAGAGTTATTTAACCCCTGTTAAAGAGAACGCTATTGAAAGAGCGCATCTGTGTGAAAAAAAATAGATGATATTTATGTTGTATAATGTTTTTTTAATTAAATGGGAATACATTTTCAGTGTTTGAATTTTCATTCTGTATAAAAACTATTTTTGAATAATAAAAAAAAAGTTTGAAATTACTAGATTTTTAAATCCTAAGCTGACTTCTGGGACACCCTGAATTATATATTTTTTTAATTCCACTGAATTTATCTTTATAATAATTTATATATTAAATAGAATATGTTAAAGAAGTTAATATTTCAACCCTTTAAGTTTATGAATAATTATTACTGCTTTTTTTCAGTTATAACATCAAGAAATATTCACAGTTCAGTTTATGATTTTTGAAAAAAATTGTATCCCATGAATGCAGGTGTTCCCCAAGGCTCTATCCTGGGCCCTACTCTGTTCCTTATCTTCATTAACGATCTTCCCAATGTCATCAGTTCCCAAGTAGGCATCTATGCTGATGACACTACTATTTACTCCTGCCTCAATAGCAAGTCTGGTATCGCTGTCAAAACTAACCTGGCCATTAGTCTTGAAAAGGACCTCCAATTAGTTGTAGACTAGGGCAAGAATTGGCTGGTTAACTTTAATGCCTCTAAAACAAAACTATTACTCACCACAGGGAACTATCCCTGCCATCCATTAGAATGTTTGATGCTCAACTCCATGATAGCACCTGTTTGGTCTCACACTGTCCACTGACCTGAGATGGAACAATTACATTGAATCAACTGCTTTATCCACCGCAAGGAAAGTTGGTTCCCTGTGTAGCACCAGAAAGTTTATCTCACCCAAGTCCATCCTTCAAATCTATAAATCAACCATTCACCCTTGCATGGAATACTGCTGCTATATATGGTCTAGTGCCCCACTGTTCATTTTAAGGTCCTTGACAAAATCCAGAGACGGATATGCAATGGGACTGGTCCTGATCTGGCATCTCGTCTACAGTTGCTCTGTCACAGACGTGCTGTTGTCTCCCTCTGTCTCTTCTACAAATACTTTCATGGTAACTGCTCCGAGTTACTTTCGCTAGTTCCCAGACTGCATGAATTTAAGTATGCTACTAGGCTGGCATCACGGTCCTACAATTTCACTGTCAAAACAGTTAAATGTGGCCATCTCTTCTACTCCAATAGCTTTATGTCTCGCACCTCCCGTCTATGGAATTCCCTTCCTATTACTTCTTTCCCTGATAGCTATGATCTCCAACTAGTCAAATGTAATGTCAATCGACATTTCCAGATGCCCTGACCTATTCCCTATCTTTCTCTTCATCCTTTCCTCTATCACACCTCTTTACTCTCGCTCCCACTCTGTAACCCACCTTGCTTGGGGTGAGATGCTTAAAAAAAAAATTTAAAAAAATACTAGCTTACATTTTCTATAAATTCAGATTTTAAGATATTTTTTTACAAAACAAGAAAAATATAGACATAAGAAAGGTTATTATATATCCGAAACAAAGATTTGAAAAATCCAAAGATTATCTTATATAATTGTTTTAAATATAAAAATGTAAAATCTCCCTTATAAATAATTTAAACATAGAATGTGCATCTGATCAGTGCTATAACTATAGTCCCACCTTCCAATACTATAAATATACCTATGGCTATATGTTACATTATGGACAACAATGATTTACAAACAAAAATAATCCTATTAATCACTCAGAGTCCATTATCTTATGTTAAAATTTCAAAATATATATAAAATTGTTTGATAAGCAAACATTAAAACCATATCCTCACCTTCTACAGATAATTTAGCTGATGTAGATACATCACCAGCAACACATGAATATTCACCAGCCTCTTCAAGAGTGACATCTTCAATTACCAACTGATGAGATTTCTTGTTTGCAACTATTTTCACATTTTTCTCACTCTTCAATTCTTTGCCATTCTTTTTCCAAACAACCTTCACATTTTCTTTGTTCAATTCACATTCAAATGTTGCCTTTTCTTTCACTTTCTTTTTCAAATCGGCCAATTTCTTAGTAAATTCAGGCTTTGTATCTAGAAATATAATTCAACTGCTAGTCAAATAATTTCCTTTGTTTGAATTTACCTACACTGTCATTTGTAAATATATTCAACACAATATATGCATAGAGAGACAGTAAGACAGTGTATTCACACAAAAAACAAAGAAAACAAACACAAAGAAAATGAGTGGAAAAAAGAGATTTTCAAAAATAGCAACACAGAAAACATTTAAATTACATTTACCATCAACAGTCACAAATAGAAGAAAATTTTATTTTTAGTTATTTTGATAAGTAAATAAATAGCATCTTCAAGAGTGACATCTTCAATTAACAACTGGTGAGATTTTTTATTTCCAACTATTTTCACATTTTTCTAACACTTCAATTCTTTACCATTCTTTTTCCAAATTACTTTCATTTTTTTGTTCACCTTCTTTTTCATATCAGTCAATTTATTAGCAAGTTCAGGCTTTGTATCTAGAAATATAATTTCTAATATTGAAATAAACTAAAATAAACTTTTCATGAATATACACTCAAGATGATTGTACATTGTTTATAGAAATTCAAATTAACAAAAATATCTCTATAACATCTTTATAAAAAATATTGTTTGATGAACAACATTAAAACCATATCCTCACCTTCTACAGTTAATTTGGCTGATGTAGATACATCACCAGCAACACATGAATATTCACCAGCATCTTCAAGAGTGACATCTTCAATTATCAACTGGTGAGATTTCTTGTTTACAACTACTTTCACATTTTTCTCACTCTTCAATTCTTTGCCATTCTTTTTCCAAATTACTTTCACATTTTCTTTGTTCAATTCACATTCAAATGTTGCCTTTTCTTTGATTTTCTTTTTCAGATCATTCAACCTTTTGGTAAATTCTGGTTTAATATCTATAAATACAATTCAACCACTAATCAAATAATCAGGTAGAATTCACTTTACAAAATCTCTTTGTTGTCTATCTTTAAAAAATATATATTTGAAGTACTGTAAATTAATCTAAAATCAAATCTAAAACTACATCTTAAATCCAATTTTAATTTTTCAAAAATGTATCCAACATATTCTCAAAGTTTAAAATATAGCATATATATAAAATAAATATAATGGTATACTAAATAAATGTAAAAAATAATGTTAAATAAAAGATTTAAATAAAGTATACTATCAAACCCTTAACACTAAATTAATATGTTTAATAAATTTCCATAATTTTTAATTCAGTGCACCCTGCGATTCAGTGGAAATAAGCAGTGCCAGATTTATCTATCAGCTTAGCAGGCTGAAGCCTAGGGCCTCAAAATCTAGTGGGCATTCAGCCAAGGTGTACAATATTTTTGAGATTATCATAGGCCTTTCTTACATATGCTGTCATAACACATTGTAGACTCTAAATAACCCTTCAGTAATTTTAAAGACCTGTCATCAGCCTCGGCTTTACTGATATTGTTTAATTTAATAATCTTCCATTTTCTTTTACTTATGAGAATGGGTGATTTGAAAGAGCCTCACAAGTGGAATATCCTAGAGCTAAATCCATTCAAGGAAATAGGGCAAACAATAACAGAGCAGTACTACATAAAAACAAGATATTCCTGCAAAATGAGAACAATCTAACCCCATAGGATAAATTAAGGGTTCAGTTCAAAATTTCCTGAAGATTTATGTTGTAATTGAGTTATCAAAGACAACAGTAGAAAACCGGAATTGGTTTATGTTGTATAGGGATAAAGTGTTGTTGCTGACACTGAAGTTTGAATACAGATCACCAGTGAGCAAACACAGGTGATTCCATTTCTAATAAGTAAACCACATGATTGTAAAGGAAAGGTATATATGGGAATTAGCATGGTGTCTAAGTGAATGCAATTCTCTATACTATCCTCTATCCCAATCACTCTTTGGATTACTATTTGGCGGTTACTATTCGAACAAGTATTATTAGTGAGTATTATTCAAAGGAGTTACTACTAGTATCTGTGATTCCAAAGTCTTGACTACAACGAGCATTATGAATGTGATAACGAGCATTTGTTGACACCACAAAAGTCTAACAAGTTTATTACCTTTTGGTATAGGGGAACATAATGTAGAATAGAAACTCGGGGAGAGAATGTTTAGCTGTGAATGACTAACTGTTTTCAGCAAAAGCTACTGCTGCTACTGCTCCTCCTGCTACTCCTCTTGATGTAGGAGTATTTTTATGTCTTTCATCCAATGGTCAAGTCCAAACTTGTAGGGAAATATTCTCACTCACAACAGTTTACCAGATCAACAAGTACCTAAAGAAGGCTGGTGAACACAACAGCCAAAATGTGATGACACCAACGAGGGCAATAGTTCAAGTGTAAATAAAATTTTGAAACATCTAATTATGTTAGCTATATTTTTCTATCATAATGTAGAAAACCAATTTTTCTTCTGATGAACTTTCATCCCTCCTAACTTTGAGAATGACAGCTGCTCTACTACTTGACCTACAAGAGTCAATGTTGCAGAAAATCACATGTAACCATGTAGACAAGTCTTTATTTTCAATTTTTGATAAATTATCTAAAGAAGTGGACAAAGAATTCTGTTTAATTTTAGCTGGTTATTCAATAAATTAATTCCAACAAATTGGGTCTTCAAAAAACTAATGTATCATTATATATAATATGAATAATGACATTAAAATTATCAGATTGGTCAGGTCTTTCAAGATTACACTCTGTGATAGAGATATGCTCAGATAAATGCAGCCTCACATTTGCAGAAATAGTCAAGTTTAGATTAAAGATTTAGACCAGTAAATACAAAAGCAATGCATATAAGCCATACAAAGAAAGGAAAATCTTGCAAGTATTCAGTCACTTTCCCACTGCTATAACATTGCTTTTCTGTGCCTTTTCTAGAAATATTTCCATGGTAAGTGCACTGATGAGTTTTTTTTTATTTGAAACCTCAACTTTATGAATTTAAGCACAGTATTAGTTTGGCAACTAGGTTTCATCATTTTACAGCTGAAATTGCTCTCAAAATTTACATATACAAAAGAAGGGAAATTCAACATACACACATACAAATAAAAAACTTCTATTTGATATTTGGAACATCAAAGAGCTGACAATATTTCCTCTTTAGTACCTTGACTTTACAAATATAAGTGCAGTACTAGATTGGCAGCTAGATCTTATTTGTTTACAGTAGAAATTGCTATATGTAACTGTAAGTTCTATGCTAACAGTTTCTTCTATTGCACTGATTGAGTGTGGAATACAATCTTCTGGCTTCTTGCTTTCCACTCAAATTTAATTTTTAAAAATTTTAATGCAATGTCAATTGCCATATTTGAGCTGATTAATTCTTTTCATTTTATTGTTCTCTATTCTTAATAACGTTTTCTTTTTCCCATGGTCTTTCACTCTCAGGATCTTAGCGGCTTTACTGCCTTGCTCGAGGTAAAATGGTTAAAAAAAATAACTAATATAAGACTACCACATCATCAAGATTCTAATTATTTAAACTTAAAATTTACAATTTAATTCAATATTTCTAAATTTCAAAATATATAAAAAATACAACTATCATTATTGTACCCAGACCTTCTGCAAGACTCCTATAATTTTATCCCATAATGAAGAATCTTAAAGTGAAAATATGCATATAAACTTATTAAAACCAAACCCTCACCTTCTACAGATAATTTAGCTGATGTAGATACATCACCAGCAACACATGAATATTCTCCAGCATCTTCAAGAGTGACATCTTCAATTACCAACTGGTGAGATTTCTTGTTTGCAACTATTTTCACATTTTTCTCACTCTTCAATTCTTTACCATTCTTTTTCCAAACAACTTTCACATTTTCTTTGTTCAATTCACATTCAAATGTTGCTTTTTCTTTCACTTTCTTTTTCAAATCAGTCAATTTCTTTGTAAATTCAGGCTTTGTATCTAAAAAGATAATTAGACTTATGCTTATTAAACATATTCTAAAGTCTTCAGTATCTATGGAGCGTATCACAGAGGATAATACATTTTCTGGTTTCACTTCAAGCAAATTGCATCATGGCAGCACAGAAGGGTAATACAGAAGGAAAACAAAAAACAGAAAAAAGAAAAACAAAGAAAGCAGAAAAACAAAGAAAACAGAAAAAGTACATGTATAAAAAATCATAAGCATGAGTGGAAAATAATCATGTTTCTGAAACTACAGACTATTGATTTATTTTTAAAAAATTCTTCTGAATATTTTACTGGTAGGTAAAGAGAATTATGTTACATTATTAAGATATACTGTCAGATATTATCTGTCAGATTTGAGTAGGATTTATTTTTAAAATTTCATATTGATCTTAACTGTGGTCAATAAACAACAATCTCTCCCATTCAATATACAAAATTCTCTTAAAACACTTCCCAGATATTTGAATCATTTTACTTGCTTGATTTGGGATCTCAAATTTATAATGTGCAAGTTGGGCTTTTCTTTTTGCTAACAGCCATACATTCTCTTAAATTAAGAAAGAACTATACATTAAACAGAAATTATTTATGAGTGAAATTATTGCAAATTTTATATTGATAAAGGATAAATATTTGTCATTTTAAAATAACTTTAAGATAGACCAGAAGAGTCCTCTTACAAAGAATTAATTCCAAATTTTCTTATGAAAAAACTAATGTTTACGAAAACTTCATAGATGTACATAAAATAGTTAAATAAAGTATCAAGACATAAAATGTGTTAAATATGTTTCTGTAATTAGCTTTAAAACAAATCCCTCACCTTCTACTGATAGTTTGGCTGATGTAGATACATCACCAGCAACACATGAATATTCACCAGCATCTTCAAGAGTGACATCTTCAATTACCAACTGGTGAGATTTCTTGTTTGCAACTATTTTCACATTTTTCTCACTCTTCAATTCTTTACCATTCTTTTTCCAAATTATTTTCACATTTTCTTTGTTCAATTCACATTCAAATGTTGCCTTTTCTTTCACTTTCTTTTTCAAATCGGCCAATTTCTTAGTAAATTCAGGCTTTGTATCTAGAAATATAATTCAACTGCTAGTCAAATAATTTCCTTTGTTTGAATTTACCTACACTGTCATTTGTAAATATATTCAACACAATATATGCATAGAGAGACAGTAAGACAGTGTATTCACACAAAAAACAGAGAAAACAAACACAAAAGAAATGGGGGAAAAAAGAGATTTTCAAAAATAGCAACACAGAAAACATTTAAATTACATTTACCATCAACAGTCACAAATAGAAGAAAATTTTATTTTTAGTTATTTTGATAAGTAAATAAATAGCATCTTCAAGAGTGACATCTTCAATTATCAACTGGTGAGATTTTTTATTTCCAACTATTTTCACATTTTTCTAACACTTCAATTCTTTTTCCAAATTACTTTCACATTTTTTTGTTCAATTCACATTCAAATGTTGCCTTTTCTTTCACCTTCTTTTTCATATCAGTCAATTTATTAGCAAGTTCAGGCTTTGTTTCTAGAAATATAATCTCTTATATTGAAATAAACTAAAATTAACTTTTCATAAATATACACTCAAGATAATTGTACATTTTCAATACAAATTAAAATTAACAAAATATCTCTATAACATCTTTATAAAAAATATTGTTTGATGAACAACATTAAAACCATATCCTCACCTTCTACAGTTAACTTAGCTGATGTAGATACATCACCAGCAACACATGAATATTCACCAGCATCTTCAAGAGTGACATCTTCAATTACCAACTGGTGAGATTTCTTGTTTGCAACTATTTTCACATTTTTCTCACTCTTCAATTCTTTCCCATTCTTTTTCCAAATTACTTTCATGTTTTCTTTGTTCAATTCACATTCAAATGTTGCTTTTTCTTTCACTTTCTTTTTCAAATCAGTCAATTTCTTCGTAAATTCTGGCTTTGTATCTAGAAATATAATTCAACTACTTACTAATAACTCAAAATGATTCTGATGAGCTGCACTTTATATATGAACTGAAAAATTTGTTTCAACAACTTATATTTCCTGGCTAATGTACTGGGTTGGCCATATATTTGTTCAGTTTTTAAGTAAATTTCCTACTTAATAACCAAAGAAACTTGTTGGTCAACCCAATAAATATGTATATTGTACACCAATATCATCTGAATTTTTAATCTGTATGCAAAAAATTAAAGATGAGTATAAAGCAAAAACCTTGGAAAGTAAGTTATTTACAAAATTCAAACATACATGGAACCAAACAATAATGTGGTACAAAGTAGAAATAAAGATATTTAAAATGTCAATAGTAAGACTAATAATTAAGACATATAGACAAAGACATAAATTAAACAAAATACAGAGATAAAGAAATAATAAAAAAAAAAGCCTTATTGAATACAGGTAGACAAAATTAAAGAAAATAATCTAAATTGGGTCAGGTCAGGCCTGCTACTAGTAACATATATATATATATATATATATATATATATATATATGGTGAACTCTCCCATCATATTTGATGTATGAGGGTCAAACAGCCCAGTTCCTAGGAACCGACAGCTCAAACACCAGCACATATGATTTGATTATAGTGGTGAAGGCTTTGTGCAGAACCAACCATGCTTTTTGAAGGGCCAAATACAGAGACCTGGTGCACTACATGCCACAATGTCCCCAAACAACCCTCCGCATGTTTTGAATTCAGAGTTGTCCTTCTCCTAGACCAGTTGCTATCCAAGGCTATTCAACCAAGTCTGTCCTGCTATTTATCCATATCTGGAGGGAGAAGAAGAGGATTAATACCTTTCTCAAAGGTATTAGCAGGTTAGTGGATGTAATGGATTTGAATGAAATCCGAACTAGGCTCTCCGACTCGTCAATCCAAGCCACTATCCACTACTCCATCGTGCCTCATATATATATATATATATATATATATATATATATATATATTGTGATTGCAAATCCCGGGACCCATCAGTGTTGTAGGGACAGCATATGTACTGTAGCTGCAGTAGAAGTGGTGTTTCTTGGGCAAGATAGCATGATCGAGCCCAACCTTCACCAGGAGAGTTTTGAATTCAGAGTTTCCTTTTCCTAGACCATCTGCCACCCAAAGCTCTAGAACCCAGTCTGTTCTGCTATTTTACCCATAACTGGAGGATAAGGAGAGAATTCATACCTCTCCCAAGGGTATTAGCACATAAGTGAATGTAATGGATCAGACTGGATTTTGAACTGGAGAACTGGTAATATGCAAACCAGTAAAACCTGCTATATGTACAGGTAGTTGGCATTTAGACTAGCTTCCCCTTCTAGATTTTCTACTGGTGAGGAGAGTGCTACACCACTCCACAGAACAAAAAGCAAGACCTGTCAAAGGGTGGATGAGGTTCTTATAAGAGCCAATGGCATATATATATATATATATATATATATATATAAAAGGCCCAGGATGAGATCTTAAAGCTTGAATGGCAAACTTCCTAGAGATGATAAAAACAGATAAAAATACTCAGTGTACTTGGACTGCTATAAGTGTCTGAGTTTGGCATCAGGAAGAGCATCCAGCCTTGTAAAACCTTGCCTCAAATCATTATGACAAATCCTTTGTCAGGCAGGACCCACCTTGCTTTGTGCAAGAGTATTCCTGGTTTTGCCTCAGTAACAAAAAATGCCTATGTATGTAATAGAAAATCTTTTTCTACAAATAAAGTGGATTATTTACTTTACAATAAACTCAGTTTTTATATAATTTGTGCTTCTCTGATAATAATACTAAAACTATTTTTTCTAAAGTTCTTCCTTCAAGCCTAATAATAAATAATTGATAAAAAATAAATTTTCTTAAAAAAAACATCTCCATAATGAGAATAAGTTTCATTAACAACATGGCTAATTTGCAACATAAGCAATAAATCCAATCAAATATGAAATAAAAGTTCAATATTTCCAAACTATATTTTTATTCTACATAATGTTCAGTAGATATGTAAAATAATTTTAAATATGAAATATCATAGAATGATATGAGAGGATTTTATTTTTCATTAAACTATAAATGAGTTTGATTTTCAACAGCAACCATCTGTAAAAAATTTTGATAAGAAAATTTTTGTTTAGAATTTCTTCACACTATAACTAAGTACCTTGGAAACGTATATGTCATCAGAGTAAAGTTTAACTACTTAAAAGGAATTAGGAACTTAAATGTGAAATATAGAAATCATTTGAGCAATAAGTTTTAAATCCATCCCTCACCTTCCACGGCAAGTTTGGCTGATGTAGATACATCACCAGCAACACATGAATATTCACCAGCATCTTCAAGAGTGACATCTTCAATTACCAACTGGTGAGATTTCTTGTTTACAACTATTTTCACATTTTTCTCAATCTTCAATTCTTTCCCATTCTTTTTCCAAATAACTTTCACATTTTCTTTGTTCAATTCACATTCAAATGTTGCCTTTTCTTTCACTTTCTTTTTCAAATCGGCCAATTTCTTAGTAAATTCAGGCTTTGTATCTAGAAATATAATTTCTTATATTGAAATAAACTAAAATTAACTTTTCATAAATATATACTCAAGTTGATTGTACATTGTCTATACAAATTAAAATTAACAAAATATCTCTATAACATCTTCATAAAAAATATTGTTTGATGATCAAACATTAAAACCATATCCTCACCTTCTACAGATAATTTAGCTGATGTAGATACATCACCAGCAACACATGAATATTCACCACCATCTTCAAGAGTGACATCTTCAATTATCAACTGGTGAGATTTCTTGTTTACAACTATTTTCACATTTTTCTCACTCTTCAATTCTTTGCCATTCTTTTTCCAAATTACTTTCACATTTTCTTTGTTCAATTCACATTCAAATGTTGCCTATTCTTTCACCTTCTTTTTCTGATCACTTAACATTTTAGTAAATTCAGACTTTGTATCTAGAAATATAATTCATCTTCTAATTAGATTTAATAGATTTAATATTAAAGTTGAGCATACACTTCATCTGCATTATCTGAGACAATAGTATATTCATGGTGCCATTCCAATTCATGCGATAAATTATTTAAAGAGTGTTTTTAGAAACAGCAATAGACATAAAAATAATTCACATAAAATATATTCTTCAAAAATATAAGAAAAGAATATGATATATTTGAAGAAAACATCTTTCATGCACATAGCCTCTTTATAAGATAAAATATTTCAATGTTAAACAATTTTATTTTTTATTAAATTGATAAACATCAGCTAAAATAACATTCTTATTTTGTTAATATTCAATTTTATTTTCTCAGAAAGGATATATATATATATATATATCTGTGTGTGTGTGATTAAGAACAGCAACAATATACAAACAAAAATAATCCTAATGTTTATTCTGAGTTTATTATCTAATGTAAAAAATTCCAATTATCTCTATATTGATAAAAAAAACTGTTTGATAAGCAAACATTAAAACCATATCCTCACCTTCTACAGATAATTTTGCTGATGTAGATACATCACCAGCAACACATGAATATTCACCAGCATCTTCAAGAGTGACATCTTCAATTACCAACTGGTGAGATTTCTTGTTTACAACTATTTTCACATTTTTCTCACTCTTCAATTCTTTACCATTCTTTTTCCAAATAACTTTCACATTTTCTTTGTTCAATTCACATTCTAATGTTGCCTTTTCTTTCACTTTCTTTTTCAAATCAGCCAATTTTTTAGTAAATTCAGGCTTTGTATCTAGAAATATAATTTCTTATAATGAAATAAACTAAAATTAACCTTTTGTAAATATACACACAAGATGAGAGTACACTGTCTTTACAAATTAAAATTAACAAAAAATAGTCAAAGGGACAGACAGACATAAGTGAAAACTTTCAAAGAAAGAAGAAACAAAATAATTTTGCGACGAAGCCATAAAACATTACACAGAGACATAAATAAAAGTAATACAAACCAGAACAACACATGTATTGGTCTATTTTGTTTGTAAAGTTTTATGAAATAATTTCCAATATTTTCCTAACAAGTTAAAAATTACTAAATCATTTGTAGTTTTATGTATGTAGAATTATATTATACTTATTAATTAAAAAAATATTAACTTGTAAATGTTATAAGTTTAGGATTGTATGCAGTAATAGAGTAATTGACTGTGTTGCATATGGCTTTTATTTTCTAAACCTTTTATGTCCATGGTATACATGGCATAAAAGCAGATATTTTTATAACAACAATGTTGATAACTATCAGAGAAAATATATCCAAGTTTTTGGTTTTATTTTAACTAATATCTAATCTGAAAATAAAATTCAGAAAAAGAAGCAAATTTTCATAATTTTTAACAGTGTAGAAGTAAATTATGCTTACAATTATAAATTTATCAATTCAATAAATTTAGTAATCACCATCTTCAATGTATAGGTACTTATACTAATTTTATATTTTAATAGCAAAAGAAAAAGCAAAAATCTAGATAATTTGATTGATTGATTCCTTATCAACCATTTGCAGGTTATTTAAAGCCAGAATTAGACTGTAAGAATTATCTTTTTTAGATAATGATTTTTAGTGATACAAATCTGACTAATTAACTGATAGCTGGGGGAGAAGAGGTGGATTGATACATTTCCCAAGGGTATTTGTACATAATTGAATATAACAAACCCAATGGAAATTGGAACCATTATCCTTCACACAGCCAGGTATTCCCAAGTGGTCATCCATTTAGGTATTGACTATGTTCAATGTTGCTTAACTTCAGTGATTGTATAGGAAATGGTGTTTCAATGTAATAAAACCATATGCACAAGATAATTAGACTAATTATTAATTTCACTAATGAATCAAATTACTGTAATCTGATTATAACAATTTAAATTCAAAGAGCTTCTGTGAAAATTTATTTTGAAAAACTCTTAAGCATATATTTTTAAGAAGAAGAAAAAATTAACAAATGATTTTTAGAAAAGAAAAACTAAAGTATTAAGAAATAAGGCATCAAAACTTATCCCATAAACTCACTGAAAAAAGCTTTTTCACTTTCAACAGCTAATTTGACTGATGGAGAGCAAACATTAAAACCATATCCTCACCTTCTACAGATAATTTAGCTGATGTAGATACATCACCAGCAACACATGAATATTCGCCAGCATCTTCAAGAGTGACATCTTCAATTACCAACTGGTGAGATTTCTTGTTTACAACTATTTTCACATTTTTCTCACTCTTCAATTCTTTCCCATTCTTTTTCCAAATAACTTTCACATTTTCTTTGTTCAATTCACATTCAAATGTTGCCTTTTCTTTCACTTTCTTTTTCAAATCGGCCAATTTCTTAGTAAATTCAGGCTTTGTATCTAGAAATATATAATTTCTAAATGAATTTCAAGCCTCAAATAGACCAATATAAAAAAATAAAAAAAACAGAGAAAAAGCACAATGACTGATACATATTTGATGACAATAAAACACACATGAAAACAACACAAGCAAAAGCCAAATAAATCTCAATGCATGTAAATACATATATATATATATATATATATATATATATATATATAAGCAAGTCGTCTGAAGATCACATTGCATGAAACTCAAGTCACGACTAGAGCTGTCCTTTTATAGGATTTAACATTGGTAAACATTTTTTGCTCAGTCTAGGCAATCTGGGCTTTGACTTTACTGAATGGTTTGCTTTCTGGCCTTTTTTTCAGTATTGTCATCTTTATTCATGACTGCATCTGGATAAGAGGTTAGGTTTTGGCAAGCTGTCCGTTGGTTCCGCCAACAGTTTTTCTTCTTCTTTAATAGTGTGTGTTTGTGTGTGTATATATATATATATGGTATTTATCAGTCTATGAAAGAGTATTTGAAAGATAACCTCTCATGATATCCAATCCTAAATAGGAAACAAAGGATAAACTTCTACTCCTGTTCAAAATATCAGGGAGCAGTGTGAACTAGATGATAAGCAAACCTATCTAGTCCTGTTGAGGGGGAAAAAAATTAAATAGTAAATCAAATTTCAGAGTTTAGGCAGAGATGTTAGAAGTATAGAGTAGAATTCTCAGTAATCCCTTGATTGTGAATTATCTTATACAATCTGCTGAGGTCTGAAGTAAATAAGCCTAGGAAAAATGAAATTTAAACCTCCCATTATAATTGTGTTTCTCCTTCCTTTTGTTAGATTACACAACCATTACACCCTGCCAATATCTCATAAATTATGGACTATTTTATTTTGATCACATGTTAAGAGAGAAAAAGACAGTACCTGGTTTCAATGAGAGAATGAAACAAAGAAGGGAAAATAGAAGTGGTGAAAGAGAATCAGATTAAGCTGATAAGAACAGATAATACACCTAGATCTTCATCAAAATTCTCAGAAGCAATTGTATCTGCAATAAAAGTGCTGGTTTCCAGACGTAGAGTATGGAACAACAGAAATCAAGTAAGGCAATTGCTAAAAATCCAGTTACCATAAATAAAATAACATCATCTGCTGAATTATTTTAAAATTATTATTAAGAGAAATAATTGTGGTTGTGCGTTTCTTTTTTACTTTGCATGACCATTATACCCTTCCAATATCTTATAAATAATGGACTATTCCATTTTGATCATGTGGAATGATAAGGCATATCAGTGGTTTCAGTAAGAGAAAGATAGATAGATAGAAGTGTTTAACATCTCCTGCTAATACCTCATAAATAATGGACTATTCTGTTTTGATTGTATGAGAAGACAAAAGACATATCAAAGACACTACTTGGTTTCAATGAGAAAATGAAAGAAAGAAGGGAAAATAAAAGTGTTTAATGTCTGTTTCATTGAAATGGAAAAAGTTGTTAATTTCAAATCTTTTCATTTGTACCTCCTTACTTCTTAAAACAATGCCCAGCATTTATATTTATAATTGTTATTGCAATATTTTGTTGAAGTTGTTAAACTCAAATATTTAACAATCTAATAGTGGAATTTCTATGGATATTTTATTGTCATAGAATTCACCATGAGCTTATGAAATTTTAAATAGGAAAGCCATCTAATTTTCATGGGTTAAAACTACTAGGTTGGCCAAAAAGTCCTGATACACTTTGGAAGCAAAAAGAAAACAACAAATCTTGATCTCTGTCTGGTGGAATTTCCAAGGAGCACTGCATTTCAAGCTTATTCCATCAACACTGTATTGCCAGCAGCTAGTCTGCATGTATGGCAAACTAAAGAAGAAATATCCTGCTTTAATCAATCAAGGTCAGGCTTTGTTTCAGCAAGACAATGTGAGACCACACACTGCCAGGTAGACTCAGAAGATCAAACAGATGGAAGGTAATGAGATTCTTCCACATCTACCATTCAGTTCCAAGTGTGACTATGGCCTATTCCACTCAATGGCACACTTCCTCTGCCAACAGAGATTCAACACTTTTGATCAAGTGAAGGAAGCTTGTTTACAGTTTTTTGATTCAAAGCCAGCAAACTGGTATCTGGAACAGATTTGGATGCTGGCTGATCCCTGGCAGAAGAACTTTGAGAATGATGGACTTTATTTTAAAGAATAAATGTTGGTGCTGCTCCATAAAATTTTGTTGTTTTCTTTCTGCTTTCTAAGTGAGTCAGGACTTTCTGGGCAACCTGATAGTTTTTAATTATATTGGCCAAATAGAGTTAGTAGAAAAGTAAATAAATTGTCAAAATCATAAAAATAAAAGGAGAATGTAAATAAAAAAAATGCTTTCTGCAATGTAAAAATAGATAAGAGAAAAAATAAAAAAGCACAAAATATAAGTTTTAAAAGCATTTTGAAAGTGAAAGATTACTGAAATAATTCATTTCAAAAATTCAATATCAATCAAATAGTCAGAATTCAGCATGACCTTATCAATTAATGTATTACTTATATATACACATATATTTTATATGGGTGCATGGCCAAGTGTTTAGCATATTTGCTTTCCAACCATGACATTCAAGTTCAAATCTCACTTTTTGATGTTATCAGCCTGGGTAGGCAATCCTAGTATGTGGTAGCATTGGAAAGTGCCTGGAAACCATACTGCATTTAAAATTGGTATATGGAAATATTCAGAGGCTGTCGATGGTTCGGCTAGCATGAAGTCCCAAATCATTGTGGCCAAGGGTTTGAGCAAACTGACCTTTTTCAAACTATTGATCCCACCATATTATCAGCTTAATCCTGGAAACTGTAACTAAGGTTTATTTAGCATCATTGCAGTATAAACTATAGGTAAGCTCTGCAGGTATTGAACAAATGTTCCTGAGCAGGTTTCTGTAATAGGGAATGGTTTGCCACTCTGCAGACTAGTGTGTTCAAAAATGAGTAGCTAATGATTATTATACAGAGTGCAACAGAAATACCTCCCATATAATGGTAAGATATTAGTGGCAATGGTGTCTTCATCTAGTTAATATACTAATATTATATGGGAGGTATTTCTGATGCACACTGTATGTTACTATTTATTTCAAATTATATAATACTATTTAGCTTAAAAAATATTCTATTAGAAAAAAAATTATTCATAGATATGAGATCAAATAAATAAATATTATAAGAATATACAAGAAAAAAGAATTTGCTATAAATGTCACACTTGAAACAAAAACAACTTATATACACAGACAGAGATAAAAAGACAAAAAAATTAAAACAAAGGTAGATATTGAAACAACATGACAAGAAAATTACATTATATAAAATTCGCATTGGTCACAAAGAAAGCATACAGAAGAAAACATAATTCTAATTCTTAATTTTACTATTTGAATACTTATTAGTAACTGAGTAATATTTCTTGTTAGACTGTGGCAAAAGTTGAGTAATACTGTTAAGAGTAAGATTATAATGACAAGTTGGATTCAATTCATGTGCAAAATTATCAAAGGGTTTTTCATGGTTCTACAGGAACTGATTATTTCTAATAACATTTCAATTGCTAAGTCTGCTGTTAGGAAAATCAGTTCACTGTTTTGTGCTAGACAATTTTTCTTGCCAGAATCTATCTTACACTTTTATAAGTCTAAACACCAGATGTTAACCCTAAGATGTTCAAAGAGATAATGTCAAAAACTGGTTTGTGCGAATGAGGCTCCACGCATTTGTTCCAGTTAAATAATAAATGATCTCAGCTGAGCCTTTTTGATCCCAAAAACAAGTACAAAGTAACCTCTTTTTCAATCAAAACTCAGAGGGGAAAACAGACTCCAAAGAAGACAGTCCACATCAAAGGAAACTCAACTCCAGCAACCTCTTACCTCTCTCACCTCCTCACACATCAACCCAAAGAAGATCTTATATCAAAGGACACTTAAGTACTTTTCACAAATTTTATATTATCTTAAACTTAATTCCTTTAACTCATCTCTTTGACATGATTTTGTTTATATATATATATAACAAAATCATAAAATAAATCCACTATTATAAACAACAAAAGTTTTATATTTCAAAATACAAATTGTTAAATCTATTCAAGGCCTAAACCCCCCAAAAAAATATCCCACAATCAGCATAAGTTTACCATTTGATCATGCATTGAATATTGCTGGTCTAGTGCTTGTGCAGTGTATTTAAAGATTCTTAATAAAATATGAAGACGAATGTGCAATGTTATTGATCCTGACCTGGCATCTCAGTTTCCGTCACTTTTCCACCACCATAACATAGCTTCCCTGTGCCTTTCTTATAAATATTTTCATATTATTAATGTTTCTGTTCTTAATTCTTCCACACCCTGTAACCCCCTTGTGTCTTAGTGGCTTTACTTGTTTGCATGGGGTGATACCCATTTAAAAAAAAACAATTATTGCTTTCAGTTGTTTTTTATTACAATTCTCAAAACAATCCTATGGCAATGTGAATTGGAAGGAAAGAACAAGCTTCTGGCAACACACAAATTCACATTACATTTTCTTGAAAACCATGTCTTAATTCAGAGCATTCTGAAAGACTATCTGATAATCTGACATCTTTATAACAGGGAAGACTGGGATCTCCAGCATTGGTTGACAACCAGTCTCAAAGAAGGATAACTATGAAACAAAAGCTGGAGAGAAATGAACAACAAAGCTTTATTTACAGATATTAAAACATTAGCATTCTGTAGGTGACTATTTTCACCAAGCAACATGTTAGTCCTGCCAATGCAAGTTGGGTTTGAATATTTTGGTTGTGTAGTCATATCCTTCTATAGCAACACCTAAAACAATCTTGACTGAAGTTGAGAACCAGGTTATAGCAATTTAAAACATATAGAACTAATAGATAAAACACTATATTTTGAGGGGATTCCATACATAGTAAAAGGAGGAAGTAATATTTATAAATGATAGAGTGCTAAATGTTAAAAAAAAAGGAAGCTGTGTAGAGTCATGATCGCTTATATCCTGAAGGATGATGGCACTTATGCAGCAGCAGCAGTAGAAGTATTATTCCTTCTTCTACTTTAGCCCCATAGATTCCACTGAGGAGTATGGACTATAGCTTTCAATAGCACCAGGCATTACTGCTGTAGTTCCCAAAACAAGGGAGTTTTATGGGATGAAATTGCTAGCTCTGTCCCCAACTAGTTTTATACATGGTTTTCATTTATAGTATCTGGTCCCAAATGGTCTCCCCTCTCCGTACTGACCAGGTTCCATATTGCTTAACATTGATGATCAAATGAGAGCTGGTGTTTCAGTATGATTTGACCTGTAAGCACAGTAGTATTACTAGTATTAATTTTTTTTTTTAATTTCTTAGATAACATTGTCAGTTATTCATTTTTTGACTGATGTCTCTTTCATCCTATCTTCAGTTACTTTTTATCACAACTTTAAAAGCAACTGAAAATTATAATAAAAGAAATACTCATCAAAACACAATATCTTTGAAAGTTTAATTTCTACCAATATGCAGTTGCAAAAAAGTGAGGTAATCTTGAACAAATTTCACTCATTTGAATCTAATTTTTTTGTATAAACATCAATACTCACAGATGAATTGCACTCAAGAAAGGTAATGATAATATTTGCCACTTCGTTATAAAGAAACATTCGGCATTCATTGACTAAGTAGCCAGTACCATTTTTGGTTCAAATATATTAAATCTTTCTCTTAAAACAATTTTTCAGGAAAATAAGTTTCTCAAGTCCAGTATTTGTTATCACATTATCCATATTGATGGGAGTTTCCTTCCTAACCATTTATATGAAGTGTTGTGGAATAACAACATCTTATGTCATCATTTTCTCTTCAAGTTACATGTGATACCTATTTTAGCTGTTGCTGTTGTTAGAAGTCCCCAACAGGTTTGGTTTTTGTTATTTGGTACAGTTTTTATGTTTGTGATTCTGTAGTGCCAGACCACAAGGTTCGAAGAAGGTTTTCACCAAGACCCACAAGCTTCACTCACTCAAGGCTGTTTTTAACAATTGATATTAAGTTGTATACACCTAACAGTTTAGATATTTCTGAATGGGTTTGGAGCCATGAATGACATTCACATGAAAGTTTTGATCTGATGAGATTATTTAAGAACATGAGTTTTCAGTTTGATGTTTTGATTTTGTGCAAATTTGCAAGTTGGACAAAGTGCAACCTATTCTAAGTTCAATTTTCTTTTTGTCTATACTAAATTTGAGGTATTTGAAGTGTTTAGTATTTACTAATTTCACATCTTTTTTTATGATGGATTCAGTGTATATGCCATTATATATATATATATATATATATATATATATATATATATATATATATATATACACACACACCCTGCTTTCATTGCTTTGGAAAGGTTATCTCGAGTCTTGTTTTTTGGAAGACTTTATAGAGGATTTTTTTTTTGTTCAAGATCATTCTTATCCCAAATATGAATACCAATGTCATCAGCATATCCCCCATCATCATCAGTACATTGCAGCAGGATCTTTATCTTCTATTAGTAGATTTATTTGGGATGTGGTATGGAATGCTTAAGTGCATCTCTTCATGTCTGTGCTTGCAAAATGTGCAGGGTATAATTTGTCTGATATCTGCACATGTCTATATAAAATAAGCTTGCCAATGTTTATCAATGATGTATCAGAATAAAATAACTGAAATAACTATTGTGTTATTTTCATTTATAAAAACAAAGTAGTCTTTAGTTTAAGAATTTATAAGAAATTCAAACTTTGACATAAACATCTATTAATTATGTAAAGGACTGAATATCAGCATTACCCAACTTGATTCATTATGGTAAATATGGGTAAATGATTGAATAAAAATAATTTTCAGTCTTTATATTATCAATATAGCATATAGTGTTATCTGGAAAAGAACATATAGGTAATAAAGCCTATTTCCAATACAATTACATACGCACATACATTCCATATTAAAACATGCCCAAACTTTATTTTCTAATCAATAACAGATGATATTTACAAAAATGTCAAAAACATTCCATAATACTAAATACACCATTTAATTCAAAGTCTCTATTAGTTAGAAATTAACATCACCATGTGAAATACTTGACCAATCAGAGGAATACTAAAACCCTATATTTCTCAAAACTACATTTGGGAAAAATTTCTTATAAAAATCCAAATTTTGACTTTCAACAACAGAGATGTGACTGTCTCTAAGCCATTCAAACACAATAGGCTACATAGCTTTATCATTCCCACAGTATATGTTGAGGAAAAGCATTGGTGACTTCAAATGGATCAGCAACAACAACAGCCATGATGGTCAGTGAATCTTCACTAATGATCAAAGTTTTTTTCAAAATCACATCTTCTTCTGTTGAACAACTACCCAAAGATTTTAACTTAATTAAAGACTATTTTTACTCCTTTTTGACTCTTGAATTCATGTACATACTTTTGTAAATATAAATGATTTATTTAACAGGTATACCCAGGTTTTATTTATTTTTATTTTATCATTGTTTAGAATTTAGACATTCAGATTTTTAATATAAAAAATCTGGATATAAAATTTCCTATAAACACATTCCTGTAATAATATCCTAATTAATACATTAATGTATTTTGTAAAAACATACTGTGATCTAATAATGACATTATCTAATGTTACTATTAAAAACATTTTAAAGATATACCAAAAAACAAAAAAAAAAAAGGATTACCTTTGTTCCAAAGAAATTTTAAATATATAAATGTACAAAAAGAAAGCATAAGGATATGATGTAGGTATAGCTATTCTAATGGGAATTATAACTATATTCTCACCTTCAACAGCTAATTTGGCTGATGTAGATACATCACCAGCAACACATGAATATTCGCCAGCATCTTCAAGAGTGACATCTTCAATTACCAACTGGTGAGATTTCTTGTTTACAACTATTTTCACATTTTTCTCACTCTTCAATTCTTTCCCATTCTTTTTCCAAATTACTTTCACATTTTCTTTGTTCAATTCACATTCAAATGTTGCCTTTTCTTTCACCTTCTTTTTCAAATCAGCCAATTTCTTTGTAAATTCTGGTTTCAAATCTAGAAATATAATTCAACTTCTAATTAGATATAATATTAAAGGTGAGTATACAACTTCATCTACATTATTTTATAGTGCCACTTAGCTGATAAATTATTCAAAGAGGAGTTTTAAAAACAGGTACAAAAACATTTACAGAAAACAGCACATGTAAAAAGAATATTCAAAACTATAAGAACATGACAATCACATAGTTGAGGAAAACATCTTTTACACACCTAGATTCTTTACAACAGAAATAAATATTTCTCAGCTAAATTCATTAAAAACATTTAAACAATCATTCAAATTTTAAAAAATATCCAGGATTATTTTAAATAGCTTGAATTCAATTTAAAACTACATATAGCAAGGCAACAACTGATCTAGGAAATAACAAAAATAGCCATAAGTTTTTATATTAAGATAATCTTTTTGTTAAAATTAAATACTTTGAATTTGAAGTATATATCAATGATTTTAATATTAAAACCATATCCTCACCTTCTACAGATAATTTAGCTGATGTAGATATATCACCAGCAACACATGAATATTCGCCAGCCTCTTCAAGAGTGACATCTTCAATTACCAACTGATGAGATTTCTTGTTTGCAACTATTTTCACATTTTTCTCACTTTTCAATTCTTTGCCATTCTTTTTCCAAATTACTTTCACATTTTCTTTGTTCAATTCACATTCAAATGTTGCCTTTTCTTTCACTTTCTTTTTCAGATCACTTAACTTCTTGGTGAATTCAGGTTTCTTTTCTAGAAATACAATTCAACTACCAATTAAATGTCTATAATAATTAAAGCCTTACATTATTCATATAGTATATTCCAAAATGGGATGCCATTTTATATTATACCTATAAAAAGGTGTGTAATGAAAAACAGAAAAATAATCAACAATACAAAAGGTTTTAACAGCAGTACAAATTTACAAAACAAAATACATTAATCACAAATATCATATAAAACATTTTCTCCAGACAAGCTTCAAAAGTGTTTTCATATTAATATTGAAACTATTATGAAGAAGATTTTATATGATTACATATATTCTAAAGTTAAGCATTGAAATTGCAGTACTAGATTGGCAGTTAGGTCTCATCATTTTAGAGTTTAAATTGTTCAATGTAAATTTGTAGAAGTAGTCTAGTTCAAATTAAATAAAGAGATCAGTAGAAATAAAAGCCATGTATATTAACCATACAAGAAAACTTTGGCAAGTATTCAGTTACTTTCTCACCACTGTAATATAGTTTCCCTATGCCTTTTCTATAAATAATTTAATGAGAATTGCTCTGGTGAGCTTTCCTATTTGGTACCTAAACATTCTGAATTTAAGTGCAGTACTAAATTGGCAGCTAGGTCTCATCATTTTAAAATTGCTACCAAAATTTATATACTACTCCAACTGCTTCTTCTATCGCACTTCCCAACAATGAAACTTCTTTTTTTTTACTTGCTTCCCTAATAACTATAAACTTAAATGTAATGCCAATCAACATCTTCTGATGCCTTGATCCCTGTTCTTCTTGTTATCCTTTCCTCAATCCCCCCCATACCCAGTCTTTTCTCTTACTTTCACTCTCAGTAACCCTTTGCACTCCTGCCTTGCTTGTGGTGAAATGCTTATAAAAAAAATACAATAGAAAGGAAACTTTCTTTTTTTACAAATATATGTATTTGGATATAGAGTCTAACCAATTTCATTTCACTTTCTTTTTCTTTTTGTTTATATTTCTATCACTTTCATTATTAAATATCCCATATTGTGATAAAAAAAATTTAAATTCAGATTTAAAATTCTTAGCATCACCTCTTCTTTATGCACATGTGTAGTCACATCAACATAAACATCACTTTATTCTGGTAAAGTCCTATATGCATCACACAAAATCTTTTCCATTTTTTAATAATTTTCACCTAAAACTGTTCTTGATATACAAAAATCTAGATTATTTTTATTTTTACTTATATTTTTTCTCACATGTATTTAGCACTTTTTAATACTACTGTTCCCTGGTTGGATTCAACTCTGACCATTAACCTATCTATCTATCTATCTATCTATCTATCTATCTATATATGTATGCATGCATGCATGTAGAGAGGGAGAGAGTAAATATTATGATTAAAATATTAAAATAGTTTGATAATTGTCATTAAACATACTCAATATATTAAACTTATTGTTAAAATGACTTAAAAATAACGTTTTGATTATACATAAACAGCAAATGTGTAACAACAGATTTCTGAAAAATAAATACAAGCAAATTTAAACAGATTTCAATTTTATAAAAATGAAAAACTTTCAATACAGCTTACTACTGGATCTATATAAAATTAAATTAAAAATTGTATATGCACAAAAACATTTAAAAGAACGTTCTAGAACTAATTTCCTTGAAGGAAAAAGTAAACTTTAAATCAATTATAAATCTTCAATGCAAAATGAGATGATAAAACAAAAGTAGTTGTTAAACTGTAAAATTAAAGTTTGAAAAAAATACATGCAAAAGCAAAACAGCTCAAAATATTAGAAAGAAATATTAAGTAAAATTCCTTGTCTAAAATAGTCCTGAAATGGAAGAATATGATGAATATTTTTGGAGAGGATTTAAACAATATATAATGAATATTATAAGCAAAGAATATTTTTATTTTTATTTTTATATGATTAAATATTAAAAATAAACATCAATAATACAACTAAATTGGAATGAGGAATTCAATTTTTTCCTGTAGAGACCAACAATAACATCTGTCAGTAGAAAATTTTAATAATAAACATTTCTAAGGGCTTAATAGAGACCCTGATAATTTTTGCAAGTTATTTTGATTAAATAACCCCCAAACAATAACATTTATAATTGTTGTAGCCTAGGGAAGGTTACTGAATAGAATAATCAAACAAAGGTTGGTACTGAACAATAATACTTAGAACAAGAACAACACATAAGATTCGCCAGCGGCCCATAGTAGTAGTAGTCAACTGCTAGAAATTAGTCAAGTGAATTCCACAATGAATCTCTGACTGAAGACCAACATACAGTATTTACTACTGTATTTATGTGAATGGGGACATACCCATTATCATCCATAGGTATGCTACAACAATAATATATTACATTTATGAAATTGAGAAAGTACAAATTTCAGTTACTAATTTTCAGTGGCAGACTGGATCTAAAAATATTGGTTGCCAGGAGACAAGGGGGTCACTCACAATTACAATGCTATCATTTGATTTTCATAAAAAATAAATGAAATTTTCAAAAATGTACATGCAAAAAAACAGTATAATTAAAATTTTTGCAGAAAATTGTATATTTCATAGTGATTACAGTGTACATGTAATGTATATCATTACTGGCAATAGATACCAAATGTAAATACAAAATATTATGATTGTATTTTTTATTGATTTTAAGTAATTGGGTGATCTTTTTAAATAGTTTACTGCACAATTTGCACATTAACAGATAGTTTAAAAGAGAGCATTGCTTGCAGTCCACGATAGTAAGAGCAATCATTTGTGCTCACTAGACAATTATACAAGTCAATGAATAATTGTGTTTGCATTCATCTAACAATTACTTTTCAATGGATAGCAATGTGTATGATTCCAAATTCTCCCCAAAGAGTGAACTTCTTAAATTTGTCTTTATGAGCTTTAGCTTTCAACTTGAGTAACTGGTAGTGTGCAGATGACTTTATAAAGCTCTTATTCCTTTTTATTGCTAAAACAGTTGTCTGTATTTGTTTTATTATTGCATTTTTTTTATTTGATATAGGGGCCCACTTGCCATCAGGCAAGCTGACACCCTGGCCATTTCAACACTATTAATTTTTAAGAAAAGCAAGATATCTAAGACTGATATTATATGGTCTTCAGCCAGATTAAAACAAGCTGAGTGAATATGTTAAGCAACACTGTGAGTGACAGAAAATTGCTGATAAAAAATGTCATAGCACAATGCAGACAATAGAATCCTTTCACATTCATGATGTGATGGTAATATAAAGGTTAGCACTAGCAGCTCAGAAAGTGAAATTGTCAAGCCAAGTTCAAATTCCAGCTGAGTTATGTCACTTTTACACAAATACCCTTGGGAATAGCATCAATTCATTTCTCTTCTCTTCCAAGATTGACTAAATAGCCAAACTGGGATCACTAACCTTGGTTGGAAACCAGCCTATGAGAAGAGCAACACAATTTAATTTGTTTATTAATGGTCAGATAGAATTTCTTCAGTTGGCAATTTATCTAGAAATGGTGACTTTATAAAAATACAGCAGCTTGAATCATTCTTAGGGATCTGCAAAAAGGCACAATGACCAAAATTTTGAAGTCATGGGAGTTTCACAGTATGCTGAAAAACAAAATATATCAATCTATATTAAATTCTATCTTCAGTGGCAATATTATCCATGTTATCAGTTTTATATCAACAGCGTGGCGATATCATCATAGGATGATACGGAATGACAGTACCTTAACTTTTGACAATCACTTTCAGAGGCTCAGACAAGTTAAATACGTACTTTCAATTTATTCCTAAATGATGGTTTCTGCCAAAAATTTAAAAAATATATATATCATTGCGTGTACAATTCTTATTAGCTAATAATTTCAAAGTCACAAAACATTACATGTAATTGGTAATCCATTCTATTCAAGGAATAAAGAAAAAAGGGAAAACTACACAATTTATTGGCACTTTTAGATCTAAAAAGCAAAAGAAAATATTAACTTACCTTCAACTACAATGTTGGCACTGGTAAACACATCTCCAGCAACACAAGAATATTCAGCTTTATCTTCAAGTGTCACATTTTCAATGATCAATTGATGAACTTTGCTATCAGCAACAATTTTCACTCTGTTATCACTCTTCAATTCTTGGCCATTCTTTTTCCAAATTACTTTCACATTTTCTCTGTTCAATTCACATGAAAGTGTTGCTTTTTCCTTTTCTTTCACTTTCACATCACTCAACTTCTTTGTGAAGGCTGGTTTTATTTCTACAAACAAAAGCCAATTGACAATTAGAAGAAGATGAACAATAGATATCAGTAAAAATTATTATATTTTATTCATGAGTAGAAAACTAGTTGACATAATTGTTTCCTTGCCCTATTGAAAAATATTTAAAAGTATGTCTTTTTGGTTGATACATATTAATGATAAATAGACATTGAATTTGTCTGAAGAGGAAATAAGATTCTCTTTTACAGCAAAGTAAATTACATATTTTAACCAACCTCCTCATTGTAACATCATTACAATTCATTTGCTGCACAGGGAATGCTTTTTAGACACTGAGCCTTTGAATAAATGCACCCAGAATATTAAAATTATATCAATAAAATTACTTTCAATAATACCTTGTTACCAATTTAGTGCAGTTATCTACTTTTGCAAACTATTTTATTTGAAGGATTATTGTCTGCTTTTGCAAACTATTTTATTTGAAGGATTTTTTGTTAAAGAAAATTTTCCTGTTTTTTCTGGGTAGCATATTTATCATTCAGTTAATATAACTAACAAGGAGGACTGATAGCAATCACAAGGTTCGTTATCGTACACATTGACATTTTTCTCAAGCTATACACAAAAAGATTCCAGAAAAAATTCTACTAAAAGATGCTGGAAGAATGGTCAGTTCATTGTATCACTCCAGAATATACCTAACTTCTGCTATCCCGCTCTGTATCTTCAATGATCAGATCAAACCAAGAATTAAATCTCGCTGCCATATCTGGGCTGGCATTCCCCAAACCTTCCAGTCCAAGCTAGACAGAGTTCCAAAGTATTTATGCAAGTTCCACTCAGACAGATTTTCCTTAGAATTCTTACTATGTGGAACAAACTATCAAGAGAACATATCTTGGGCTCTTTAAGTCCAGGATGAAATGATATCTATCCTACTCATCTTACTAATATACACATAATTCCCTATTCCTTACAAAAATCTCACTTAATAACATTCTACCTCGAGTGAACCTTGGATCTTGTATTGAATAAACAGTAAAAAAAAATATCAGCTGAAAACATCTTATTTGTATATATAAGAAAATCTTCTAAAATGCATTTTGAATCATTAGATAACAAAATATTTCAAATATTCAGAAAATCAAATGCACTGACTTATAATAAATCACAGTGAATGCCAACATATAGGATTTCCAGAGTTACATTTATAATTAACATTTCATTATTAAATATAAATTGTCAGTGGTGAATGATCCATGAATGCAATAGATGGACTTCATGACTGAAATTTTTTCCATGATAACTGATTTTTGTGTAATAAAAATGGAATTTATGTATAATTTTTACTATCTTTTTTGCATTGTTGATAATTTTTCAAAATCTCCCATTTCGTTAAAAAAATAAAAGAATTTAAAAGAAATTAGTTTTAAATATATCATTATTTGTTCATTTTATTAATTTCTCAGATTTCTCTTGTAATCATTAATTTTCATAATGGACTTAATGTCCCAAGTTTCAAAATCCTTCACCACTGAGACTTGGTAAATAAATTTAATGAAATGACCGGAAGAACAACAGTAATAGCATAGCAGCAACAACAAAGACATATCAAATAATATAAAGTCAAATTGTTTTCTTTTCATTAAAAACATAAAAAGGACATTATATACAACATGACAGAAGTGAAAAGAGGTTGCAAAACTGCTCTGAACATCTTTCAACAAGTCAAACATGATGAAAAATTTAAATTACTGACAAGTGACAAGAAAAGCTACACTGCTCTTCTGCAAACACTTCAAATCAACATATAGAAAAAGAGATCAACACCAGATATGAATCTATGCTAAATTACATAAAAAACAGCATTAATGAATTATATTTTTATGCCAAAAATGCTGCAATGTCATCATTGATGACATTTAAAAAGGTTACAATTTAATGGATAAGATTCACTTCTGATGGTTCAAACAATAAAACTCACCACTTTCAATCTCTTCCTCAATGATAGCTTCTGCAGAATTGGAATAAGAAATACATGCATCACTGTCTATACAATTCTTATTGGTTTAGGATAATTTCAAAGCAATAACAAAAGATTCTATACAGTTGGCAATAAATGCCTTAGAAACCATTAAACCAGCAAATGAAAAATAAACACTATATTCTACTGGTATTTCTAGCACTACAAAGCCAAATGAAAACTGTTGATGTACCTTCAACAATAATGTTGGCACTGGTAAACACATCTCCAGCAACACAAGAATATTCAGCTTTATCTTCAAGTGTCACATTTTCAATGATCAATTGGTGAACTTTGCTATCAGCAACAATTTTCACTCTGTTATCACTCTTCAATTCTTGGCCATTCTTTTTCCAAATTACTTTCACATTTTCTCTGTTCAATTCACATGAAAGTGTTGCTTTTTCCTTTTCTTTCACTTTCACATCACTCAATTTCTTTGTGAAAGCTGGTTTTATTTCTACAAACAAAAGCCAATTGACAATTAGAAGAGGATGAACAATTCATATTAGTACAAATAATTATATTTTATTCATGGGTAGAAAATATGTTCACATAATTGTTTCTCTGCCCTACTGAAAACTATTTAAAAGAATGACTTTTTGGTTGGCACACATTAATGTCAAATTCATAGGGAATTTGTTTGGGGAGAAAAATGTATTCTCTTTTACAGCAAATATACTTTAACCATAATCCTCATTGTAACATCTTTACAATTCATTTATTGCAGAAGATAGAAGAGGACGCATAGTAATTACAAGTTTCTCTATCTTATACATTAACTGTTATCTCAAGCCATATACACAAAATACATCCAGAAATAAATTCTACTAAAAGATGCTGGAACAATGTCCATCTTCAACAGAATTCAAGAATGCTTATACAACCTGGTGAGTGATGAAGTATTTTTCACCCAGTAAGATTTATCCTATAGAAGTAATGCTAACATCCTTTAACTGCTCTATTGCTATTAATATGGCAGATGACACACTTAGTTACATTCTTTAGTTTCATTAACTCAGACATTCACAGCCTTTTTCAGAAATGGCATGACTTGTGGCAAACAATTCCCATTTCATTTGTGTTTCTTTGATGAAGCTCAAGTTCCACTCACACTGCTTTTTCCCTAGAACTCTTATTTCATGGAAAAATTTCCCAAGACAATGAATCTCTGACATTTAAAAAACTTGGGATCTTTAAGTCCAGCATCAAAAGATACCTATCCTATTCATCTTACTAATACATTTGTACTTCCCTCTCAGTTATAACAATCTCACTCAATAACATTCTACCTTGAATGAACTTTGGGTTTTGTATTAAATGAACTAACAGTAAAAAAAAAAAAGATCAGCTGGAAATTTATATATATATAGAGAGAGAGAGAAAGAGAGAGAGAGAGAGGGAAATTTTCAAAAATATATTTTGAACTATTATATATTGAAATATTTCAAATATTCAGAAAATCAAATGCACTGACTTATAATAAATCAAATAGTGAAGGCCAACAAATTGGATTTATAATTAACATTTCATTATTAAATATAAATTGGCAGTGGTGAAGGATCCATGAATCCAATATATGGACTTCATGACTGAAATTTTGTCTACAATAACTGATTTCTGAGTAATAAAAATTTACAATTTTACTATCTTCTTAGCACTGGTGATAATTTTGTAAAATCTCCCATTTCTTTAATTCTTAGGATCAATAGTGAAATAGTGTAGAATCAGGAAAGAACACCTCTGCTTTCATATACCACTCTCTCAGTAATTCTATGCACAGGTATAGCAAATTTGGAAGAATTAAATGAAAGGAAGTTGTGGCATTATAGCTAAAATGATTGAAAAATGTACAAAGAATGAATAAAAGCAAAGGAGTTAACTGCTTATTTCTTTTGTAGATTAAGGTAGGGTACATTGCTGATACATTCTAAAACAAAATGATGAAGAATTTGCCAAAACCAAAAAAACAATTAATTTAAAAGAAATTAGTTTTAAATATATTATTATTTGTTCATTTTATTAATTTCTTAGATTTCTCATATAATCATTAATTTTCATGATGGAGTTAATGTCCCAAATTTCAAAATCATCCTTCACCACTGAGACTAATTAAATAAATCTAATGAAATGACCGGAAGAACAACAGTAATAGCATAGCAGCAACAACAAAGACAAATCAAATAATATAAAGTCAAATTGTTTTCTTTTCATTAAAAACATAAAAAGGACATGATATACAACATGACAGAAGTGAAAAGAGGTTGCAAAACTGCTCTGAACATCTTTCAACAAGTCAAATATTACAACATGATGAACAATATAAATTACTGACAAGTGACAAGAAAGGCTACACTGCTCTTCTGCAAACACTTCAAATCAACATATAGAAAAAGAGATCAACACCAGATATGAATCTATGCTAAATTACATAAAAAACAGCATTAATGAATTATATTTTTATGCCAAAAATGCTGCAATGTCATCACTTGATGACATTTAAAATGGTTACAATTTAATGGATAAGATTCACTTCTGATGGCTCAAACAATAAAACTCACCACTTTCAATCTCTTCCTCAATGATAGCTTCTGCGGAATTGGAATAAGAAATACATGCATCACTGTCTACACAATTCTTATTGGTTTAGGATAATTTCAAAGCAATAACAAAAGATTCTATACAGTTGGCAATAAATGCCTTAGAAACCATTAAACCAGCAAATGAAAAATAAACACTATATTCTACTGGTATTTCTAGCACTACAAAGCCAAATGAAAACTGTTGATGTACCTTCAACAATAATGTTGGCACTGGTAAACACATCTCCAGCAACACAAGAATATTCAGCTTTATCTTCAAGTATCACATTTTCAATGATCAATTGGTGAACTTTGCTATCAGCAACAATTTTCACTCTGTTATCACTCTTCAATTCTTGGCCATTCTTTTTCCAAATTACTTTCACATTTTCTTTGTTCAATTCACATGAAAGTGTTGCTTTTTCCTTTTCTTTCACTTTCACATCACTCAATTTCTTTGTGAAAGCTGGTTTTATTTCTACAAACAAAAGCCAATTGACAATTAGAAGAGGATGAACAATTCATATTAGTACAAATAATTATATTTTATTCATGAGTAGAAAATTTGTTCACATAATTGTTTCCCTGCCCTACTGAAAACTATTTAAAAGAATTACTTTTTGGTTGGCACACATTAATGTCAAATTCATAGGGAATTTGTTTGGGGAGAAAAATGTATTCTCTTTTACAGCAAACATACTTTTACCATAATCCTCATTGTAACATCTTTACAATTCATTTATTGCAGAAGATAGAGGAGGACGCATAGTAATTACAAGTTACTCTATCTTATACATTAACTGTTATCTCAAGCCATACACAAAATACATCCAGAAATAAATTCTACTAAAAGATGCTGGAACAATGTCCATCTTCAACAGAATTCAAAAATGCTTATACAAACTGGTGAGTGATGAAGTATTTTTCACCCAGTAAGATTTATCCTATAGAAGTAATGCTAACATCCTTTAACTGCTCTATTGCTATTAGTATGGCAGATGACACACTTAGTTACATTCTTTAGTTTCATTAACTCAGACATTCACAGCCTTTTTCAGACATGGCATGACTTGTGGCAAACAATTCCCATTCCATTTGTGTTTCTTTGACGAAGCTCAAGTTCCACTCACACTGCTTTTTCCCTAGAACTCTTATTTCATGGAAAAATTTCCCAAGACAATGAATCTCTGACATTTAAAAAACTTGGGATCTTTAAGTCCAGCATCAAAAGATACCTATCCTATTCATCTTACTAATACATTTGTACTTCCCTCTCAGTTATAACAATCTCACTCAATAACATTCTACCTTGAATGAACTTTGGGTTTTGTATTAAATGAACTAACAGTAAAAAAAAAAGATCAGCTGAAATTTTATATATATATATATATATATATATATATATATAGAGAGAGAGAGAGAGAGGGAAATTTTCAAAAATATATTTTGAACTATTATATATTGAAATATTTCAAATATTCAGAAAATCAAATGCACTGACTTATAATAAATCAAATAGTGAAGGCCAACAAATTGGATTTATAATTAACATTTCATTATTAAATATAAATTGGCAGTGGTGAAGGATCCATGAATCCAATATATGGACTTCATGACTGAAATTTTGTCTACAATAACTGATTTCTGAGTAATAAAAATTTACAATTTTTACTATCTTCTTAGCACTGGTGATAATTTTGTAAAATCTCCCATTTCTTTAATTCTTAGGATCAATAGTGAAATAGTGTAGAATCAGGAAAGAACACCTCTGCTTTCATATACCACTCTCTCAGTAATTCTATGCACAGGTATAGCAAATTTGGAAGAATTAAATGAAAGGAAGTTGTGGCATTATAGCTAAAATGATTGAAAAATGTACAAAGAATGAATGAAA
The DNA here is from genome assembly GCA_903632075.3 of Acanthosepion pharaonis. Taxonomy (NCBI): domain Eukaryota; kingdom Metazoa; phylum Mollusca; class Cephalopoda; order Sepiida; family Sepiidae; genus Acanthosepion; species Acanthosepion pharaonis. The sequence goes on from CAHIKZ030000791.1 coordinate 816,609, forward strand.
GCAAAGGAGTTAACTGCTTATTTCTTTTGTAGATTCAGGTTGGATACATTGCTGATACTATCTGCAATAAAGTGATCATGAATTTACCAAATAGAGACAAACAATTAATTTAAAAGAAATTAGTTTAAAATATATTATTATTTTTTGATCTTATTATTTTCTCACATTTCTCTTGTAATCATTAACCATCATAATTGAGTGAATGCCCCAAGTTTCAAAATCATCCTTCACCACTTGGTAAATAAATCTAATGAAATGATTAGAAAAACAACAATAATAGCATAGCAGCAACAACAAAGACATATCAAATAATATAAAGTCAAATTGTTTTCTTTTCATTAAAAACATAAAAAGGACATTATATACAACATGACAGAAGTGAAAAGAGGCTGCAAAACTGCTCTGAACATCTTTCAACAAGTCAAATATTACAACATGATGAACAATTTAAATTACTGACAAGTGACAAGAAAAGCTACACTGCTCTTCTGCAAACACTTCAAATCAACATATAGAAAAAGAGATCAACACCAGATATGAATCTATGCTCAATTACATAAAAAACAGCATTAATGAATTATATTTTTATGCCAAAGATGCTGCAATGTCATCACTTGATGACATTTAAAAAGGTTACAATTTAATGGATAAGATTCACTTCTGATGGTTCAAACAATAAAACTCACCACTTTCAATCTCTTCCTCAATGATAGCTTCTGCAGAATTGGAATAAGAAATACATGCATCACTGTCTACACAATTCTTATTGGTTTGGGATAATTTCAAAGCAATAACAAAAGATTCTATACAGTTGGCAATAAATGCCTTAGAAACCATTAAACCAGCAAATGAAAAATAAACACTATATTCTACTCATATTTCTAGCACTACAAAGCCAAATGAAAACTGTTGATGTACCTTCAACTATAATGTTGGCACTGGTAAACACATCTCCAGCAACACAAGAATATTCAGCTTTATCTTCAAGTGTCACATTTTCAATGATCAATTGGTGAACTTTGCTATCAGCAACAATTTTCACTCTGTTATCACTCTTCAATTCTTGGCCATTCTTTTTCCAGATTACTTTCACATTTTCTTTATTCAATTCACATGAAAGTGTTGCTTTTTCCTTTTCTTTCACTTTCACATCACTCAACTTCTTTGTGAAAGCTGGTTTTATTTCTACAAACAAAAGCCATTTAGAAAAATAACTAAAATATTTAGGTATTTAACACTATTATTCATATTAAATAAAACCAATGTATTCAACTTTAAATTGAACATTTCTTTTGTAAAAAATTTCTTTTCAAAAGAAAAAAACTATTGTTTACATTAACTCAAACCTCACAATTAAAAAAAATGTTGTCACTTTGCATAACCTGAATTTTCATACCACAATACAAAAGTGTTCTTTCCATACATGCTATTAAAATCACAATGACTTCATCTTAATATATTTTTCTTATCAATGTCATCAATAAATACCTGATATGATTTTGTATTATACTATGAAAAATAAGTAAGCAACAAGTGATGGATGATGGTAGCATATTTTCTGATTTTGTCAGAACTTTCTTGAAGACATATCAGTTCTTGGAACAAAAACTTCCAAGATTTAAAAGCACTTAATAAACACTGAATAATCATTATACAATTCATTGATATTTATAGATCCATTACACAGGAAATTAATGTAAATTCTACTAAATTATCAGTTTAAATAAAACAGTAATCGATCATATATATATATATATATATATATATATATATATATATTATCAATTCTGAAATAAATCAACCACTCACTATAAGTACAAGATTATCAAATACCATTAATAACTGATTAAGGATGTATTTCAGAAACAGTACATCCCATAAAATATTTGATATATATCAACAGTTATGTATTACCAGAACTACATTGTGTAAGCAATACAAAATACTTTACTCTTATTTCTATTCAAAACACTTGCCATATATAAATACATTTTCATTAAGATATTTAAATTATTGGTTTCAAATGTTCATTACAATAAAAAGAATTAGGAAGAAATGAAAAAGCGCATTTTTAGTATATTAGAAGACATGAAAAATCCTTTTAGAAAGGATGTCAAGATTACATTCACTTTCACAATGAATTAACAATTAAACTGAATGCAAACTATAGACAAAGAAAATTGATTTACAATCACTTTTCAACTTTACAAAAACAACAATAACTGACACAATGGGGATGGAGGCAGAAATAAGAAAAAAAATTATACCCAGTTAAATCAGAGAATAGAAAAATATGTTAATATAAAATAGAGAATATTGAGAACTTTTGCAAACATTTCAAATTTAGATATAAAAGACATAAACATAAGACATGAATCTACATGAAATTTCAATATTAAAAGTATTAGCAAATAGATTTTTACTCCAAAGCTGAAACAATGTCATCAAGTGTAACCATTTCACAACTGATAAGATTCCTTTATGATGATTCAAACAATAACCTTTTTATCATTTGTATCTGTTCTTCTAAATCCTAATAAGAAATATATGTACTCTTCCTGCAAAATTTATATTCATGATCCTTTTGAATAATTTGAAGGTAATAACAAAAGTATTATACAGTTAATGCATTACAAGCATTACTCTAATGCACAAAGTCTTATAATGTATTGGCGTTTCTATAACTACAAAGCAAAAAAAATATTTATGTACCTTCAACAATAATATTGGCATTGGTAAACACATCTCCAGCAACACAAGAATATTCAGCTTTATCTTCAAGTGTCACATTTTCAATGATCAATTGGTGAACTTTGCTATCAGCAACAATTTTCACTCTGTTATCACTCTTCAATTCTTGGCCATTCTTTTTCCAAATTACTTTCACATTTTCTTTATTCAATTCACATGAAAGTGTTGCTTTTTCCTTTTCTTTCACGTTCACATCACTCAATTTCTTTGTAAAAGCTGGTTTTATTTCTATAAACAAAAGCCAATTGACAATTAGAAGAGGATGAACAATTCATATTAGTACAAATAATTATATTTTATTCATGAGTAGAAAATTTATTCACATAATTGTTTCCTTGCCCTACTGAAAACTATTTAAAAGAATGACTCTTTGGTTGACACATTAATGTCAAAGTCATAGTGAATTTGTTTGGGGAGAAAAATGTATTCTCTTTTACAGCAAACATACTTTAACTATCCTCTTCATTGTAACATCATTGCAATTCATTTATTGCAGGAGATGCTTTTCATACACCAAACATTTGATTACATGTTCCCAGAATATTAAAATTATATCAACAAAATTTTTTGCAACAATAATGATACCTTCTTACTAAATTAGTGCGGTCACCTACTTTTTGTAAACTATTTTCTTTAAAAGATTTTTGTTAAACAAAGCTTAATGTTGTTTGGATAGCATGTACATCATTCAAGACAGCCAAGAAGAAGGACTGATATCTATCACAAGTTGATCTATCTTATACATTAACTTTTTTCTCAAACTATACACAAAATACTTCCAGAAAAAATTCTCCTAAAATATGCTGGAACAGTGTCCAACCACAACAGAGTTCAAAAATGCTGGTGGGTGATGAATTATTAGAATTTAACTTGAGAACCATAACTACAACATATTACAGTTTCACATTCTATGCTTTCTTCTAATCCTTACCCCAAACTTTTTCCCCTGCCTTCCCAAAGCCTTGATTCTTATCAGAGATTAGATTATGGTTTCTGAGGAACAAGAGAGTACAAAAATATAAAAAGGAATTTGACCACCTGACCATGGTGCCATGAAGTCTGACCCTCACAACTTGTAGGACCCTTGCTTCCAAAAACAGCATCCAAAACTTCAATTTTTATCAGAGATAAGAATATATTTTCTAGCAAATGAAATGGCCAGGAAATTTGTATAGCAATTTTGGAGGCAAAACTCCCCAAAATTTTCTGAGCCTCCTTATCATAAATATGGATAATTTATGCCTGTTCAGCAGTGAGTATTCAACCACTCTCTGTGACATAGGTCAGTGGCATAAAGGCAGTCATCTTCAAGAAAGAACTACCTACTATGGGCTGTCAAGAAAGAACTTCGGCTCACTACTAAAAGCCAATTGAGATCTGCCTCCTGTGCATTATCAAGATATCTGTCACCAGCCTACGAATTCAGTCAACTACAAAATTCATATCTTCTGACATTTTCCACTTCTACAAGAACTCTGAAAAAATTTGTGAATATTTTAACCTTTTAAAAACAATCTACTACTCGCTTAAAGAACTTTTAGGCACTTAGAGAAATATTTTGAGGAAGCCTTTTTCTTTTTATGAACATTTTTTTCCTTTAAAGTTAAAGACATTTTCTTCTCATTTTCTTTCTCTCATAATTGTGTATATCCTCATATGCTTTTTTCATGCATGTCAATAAACATATTCTTCCTTTATTGATACACATCAAGCAGGAGTTTGAGTCTTTCTTTATTCTTCTGCCTAAGAGAGAATTTGTCCACTCTAATCTTTCAAGCCGTAGTTGCTGTTTTTATTCAATTTTGTCACATTTTTTAAACTCAGCACTTTCATTTGGGAAAGCCAGGACAAATTTCCCATACAATTATTCTCCACCCTGCAAACTTTACCCTACAGAAGAAATGTTGATACCTTTCACTACACTATTGTGATTATTATGGCAGATGTCTGAATGAGTTACATTCCTTAGTTTCATCAGCTCAGACATTCATAGCCTTGTTCAGATGTGCCATAACTTGTTCATTGTTGCAAACAATTCCCATCCCCTATGTGCTTCTTTGATGAAGATCAAGTTCCACTCTGCTTCTTCCCTAGAACTCTTACTTAATGTAACAAACTCCCAAGACAATGAATCTCTGACAATTACAATCTTGGGCTCTTTAAGTACTGGATCAAATGATAACTATCCTACTCATCTTACTAATACCCTTATACTTCACCCTCAGTTACAACAATCTCATTCAATAACATCCTACCTTTAATAAACCTTAAATCTTGTATTAAATGAACTAACAATTTATAAAAAATATATCAGCCGAAAATTCTTTATTTATATATATATATATATATATATATATATATATATATATATATATGTAAGGAAAGCTTCTAAATAAAATTGTGAACCATTAGATATCAAAATATTTCAAATATTCAGAAAATCAAATGCACTGACTTATAATAAATCAAATAGTGAAGGCCAACATATAGAATTTCCAGAGTTACATTTATAATTAACATTTCAATATTAAATATATATATTGGTGAAGGATCCATGAATGTAATACATGGACTTCGTGACTGAATATTTTCTATGATAACTAATGTTTGTGCAATAAAAATGGAATTATTTATAGTTTTTACTATCTTCTTTGCCCTGGTGATAATTATGTAAAATATCCCATTTCTTTAATTCTTAGGATCAATACAGAAATAATGTAGTGTAAGCAGAGAAGATCTCCACTTTCATATATCACTCAATCAGTAATTCTATGCACAGGCATGGAATTGAATGAAAGGAAGTTGTGGTGTTATGGTTAAGTGATTGAGAAATGTACAAAGAAAGAATAAAAGCAGAGGAGTTAACTGCTTATTTTTTTTTTATGAAGATAATGTACATTGCTGATTCTTTCTAAAAGAAAGTGATTGAGAATTTGCCATAAAAAAACAATTAATTTAAAAGAAATTAGTTTTAAATATATCATTATTTATTCATTTTATTAATTTCTCAGATTTCTCTTGCAATCATTAATTGCCATAATGGACCGAAAGTACAAAGTTTCAAAATCATCCTTTACCACTGAGACTTGGTACATAAACCAAATGAGATTATTGTAGGACAACAATAATAGCATAGCAGCAGCAACAACAAAGACATATCAAGTAATATAAAAACATAAAAAGAACACTATATACAACATGACAGAAGTGAAAAGAGATCTGAAAAACTGATCTGTGCATCTTTCAACGAGTCAAATATTACAACATGATGAACAATATAAATTACTGACAAGTGACAAGAAAGGCTACACTGCTCTTCTGCAAACACTTCAAACCAACATATAGAAAAATAAATCAACACCAGATATGAATCTATGCTAAATTACATAATATACAGCATTAATGAATTATATTTTTATGCTAAAAATGCTGCAAAGCCATCACTTAATGACATTTAAAAAGGTTACAATTTAATGGATAAGATTCACTTCTGATGGTTCAAACAATAAAACTCACCACTTTCAATCTCTTCCTCAATGATAGCTTCTGCGGAATTGGAATAAGAAATACATGCATCACTGTCTACACAATTCTTATTGGTTTGGGATAATTTCAAAGCAATAACAAAAGATTCTATACAGTTGGCAATAAATGCCTTAGAAACCATTAAACCAGCAAATGAAAAATAAACACTATATTCTACTGGTATTTCTAGCACTACAACGCCAAATGAAAACTGTTGATGTACCTTCAACAATAATGTTGGCACTGGTAAACACATCTCCAGCAACACAAGAATATTCAGCTTTATCTTCAAGTATCACATTTTCAATGATCAATTGGTGAACTTTGCTATCAGCAACAATTTTCACTCTGTTATCACTCTTCAATTCTTGGCCATTCTTTTTCCAAATTACTTTCACATTTTCTCTGTTCAATTCACATGAAAGTGTTGCTTTTTCCTTTTCTTTCACTTTCACATCACTCAATTTCTTTGTGAAAGCTGGTTTTATTTCTACAAACAAAAGCCAATTGACAATTAGAAGAGGATGAACAATTCATATTAGTACAAATAATTATATTTTATTCATGGGTAGAAAATATGTTCACATAATTGTTTTCTTGCCCTACTGAAAACTATTTAAAAGAATGATTTTTTGGTTGGCACACATTAATGTCAAATTCATAGTGAATTTGTTTGGGGAGAAAAATGAATTCTCTTTTACAGCAAACATACTTTAACCATAATCCTCATTGTAACATCTTTACAATTCATTTATTGCAGAAGATAGAAGAGGACGCATAGTAATTACAAGTTTCTCTATCTTATACATTAACTGTTATCTCAAGCCATACACAAAATACATCCAGAAATAAATTCTACTAAAAGATGCTGGAACAATGTCCATCTTCAACAGAATTCAAAAATGTTTATACAACCTGGTGGGTGATGAAGTATTTTTCACCCAGTAAGATTTATCCTATAGAAGTAATGCTAACATCCTTTAACTGCTCTATTGCTATTAATATGGCAGATGACACACTTAGTTACATTCTTTAGTTTCATTAACTCAGACATTCACAGCCTTTTTCAGAAATGGCATGACTTGTGGCAAACAATTCCCATTTCATTTGTGTTTCTTTGATGAAGCTCAAGTTCCACTCACACTGCTTTTTCCCTAGAACTCTTATTTCATGGAAAAATCTCCCAAGACAATGAATCTCTGACATTTAAAAAACTTGGGATCTTTAAGTCCAGCATCAAAAGATACCTATCCTATTCGTCTTACTAATACATTTGTACTTCCCTCTCAGTTATAACAATCTCACTCAATAACATTCTACCTTGAATGAACTTTGGGTTTTGTATTAAATGAACTAACAGTAAAAAAAAAAGATCAGCTAGAAATTTATATATATATATATATATATATATATATATATATATATAGAGAGAGAGAGAGAGAGAGAGAGAGAGGGGGAAATTTTCAAAAATATATTTTGAACTATTATATATTGAAATATTTCAAATATTCAGAAAATCAAATGTACTGACTTATAATAAATCAAATAGTGAAGGCCAACAAATTGGATTCACAATTAACATTTCATTATTAAATATAAATTGGCAGTGGTGAAGGATCCATGAATCCAATATATGGACTTCATGACTGAAATTTTGTCTACAATAACTGATTTCTGAGTAATAAAAATTTACAATTTTTACTATCTTCTTAGCACTGGTGATAATTTTGTAAAATCTCCCATTTCTTTAATTCTTAGGATCAATAGTGAAATAGTGTAGTATAAGGAAAGAACATCTCTGCTTTGATATACCACACCCTCAGCAATTTTATGCACAGGTATAGCAAAATTGGAAGAATTGATTGGATGGAAGTTGTGGTATTATAGATAAATGATTGAGAAATGTATAAAGAAAAAATAAAAGCAAAGGAGTTAACTGCTTATTTCTTTTGTAGATTAAGGTAGGGTACATTGCTGATACATTCTAAAACAAAATGATGAAGAATTTGCCAAAACCAAAAAAACAATTAATTTAAAAGAAATTAGTTTTAAATTATATATATAATTTTACTATCTTTTTTGCATTGTTGATAATTTTTCAAAATCTCCCATTTCGTTAAAAAAATAAAACAATTTAAAAGAAATTAGTTTTAAATATATCATTATTTGTTCATTTTATTAATTTCTCAGATTTCTCTTGTAATCATTAAACATCATAATTGCGTGAATGCCCCAAGTTTCAAAATCATCCTTCACCACTTGGTAAATAAATCTAATGAAATGATTAGAAAAACAACAATAATAGCATAGCAGCAACAACAAAGACATATCAAATAATATAAAGTCAAATTGTTTTCTTTTCATTAAAAACATAAAAAGGACATTATATACAACATGACAGAAGTGAAAAGAGGTTGCAAAACTGATCTGAGCATCTTTCAACAAGTCAAATATTACAACATGATGAACAATATAAATTACTGACAAGTGACAAGAAAGGCTACACTGCTCTTCTGCAAACACTTCAAACCAACATATAGAAAAAGAGATCAACACCAGATATGAATCTATGCTAAATTACATAAAAAACAGCATTAATGAAGTATATTTTTATGCCAAAAATGCTGCAATGTCATCACTTGATGACATTTAAAAAGGTTACAATTTAATGGATAAGATTCACTTCTGATGGTTCAAACAATAAAACTCACCACTTTCAATCTCTTCCTCAATGATAGCTTCTGCAGAATTGGAATAAGAAATACATGCATCACTGTCTACACAATTCTTATTGATTTGGGATAATTTCAAAGCAATAACAAGATTCTATACAGTTGGCAATAAATGCCTTAGAAACCATTAAACCAGCAAATGAAAAATAAACACTATATTCTACTCATATTTCTAGCACTACAAAGCCAAATTGTAAACTGTTGATGTACCTTCAACAATAATGTTGGCACTGGTAAATACATCTCCAGCAACACAAGAATATTCAGCTTTATCTTCAAGTGTCACATTTTCAATGATCAATTGGTGAACTTTGCTATCAGCAACAATTTTCACTCTGTTATCACTCTTCAATTCTTGGCCATTTTTTTTCCAGATTACTTTCACATTTTCTTTATTCAATTCACATGAAAGTGTTGCTTTTTCTTTTTCTTTCATTTTCACATCACTCAATTTCTTTGTGAAATCAGGTTTTATTTCTACAAACAAAAGCCATTTAGAAAAATAACTAAAATATTTAGGTATTTAACACTATTATTCATATTAAATAAAACCAATGTATTCAACTTTAAATTGAACATTTCTTTTGTAAAAAATTTCTTTTAAAAAAAAAAAACTATTGTTTACATTAACTCAAACCTCACAATTAAAAAAAATGTTGTCACTTTGAATAACCTGAATTTTCATACCACAATACAAAAGTGTTCTTTCCATACATGCTATTAAAATCACAATGACTTCATCTTAATATATTTTTCTTATCAATGTCATCAATAAATACCTGATATGATTTTGTATTATACTATGAAAAATAAGCAAGCAACAAGTGAAGGATGATAGTAGCATATTTTCTGATTTTGTCAGAACTTTCTTGAAGACATCAGTTCTTGGAACAAAACCTTCCAAGATTTAAAAGCACTTAATAAACACTGAATAATCATTATACAATTCATTGATATTTATAGATCCATTACACAGGAAATCAATGTAAATTCTACTAAATTATCAGTTTAAATAAAACAGTAATCGATCATATATATATATATATGATCGATTACTGTTTTATTTATATTTATTTATATATATTTTTTTATTTATATATATATATATATATATATATATATATATATATATTATCAATTCTGAAATAAATCAACCATTCACTATAAGTACAAGATTATCAAATACCATTAATAACTGATTAAGGAAGTATTTCAGAAACAATACATCCCATAAAATATTTGATATATATCAACAGTTATATATTACCAGAACTACATTGTGTAAGAAATACAAAATACTTTACTCTTCTTTCTATTCAAAACATTTGACATATATAAGTGCATTTTCATTAAGATATTTAAATTATTGGTTTTCAAATGATCATTACATTAAAAGAAGTATATAGAAAAGAAAAAGCGCATTTTTAGTATATTACAAGACATGAAAAATCCTTTTAGGAATGATGTCAAGATTACATTCACTTTCACAATAAATTAACAATTAAACTGAAAGCAAACTATAGTCAAGGGAAATTGATTTAAACTCACTTTTCAACTTTACAAAAATAAGAATAACTGACACAATCAGGGTGGGAAATCGCAGAAATAAGAAAAAAATTATAGCCAATTAGATTAGAGAATAGAAAAATATCTTATTATAGAATAAAATATGCAGAGAATTTTGCAAACATTTCAACTCTACATATAAAAGACTTACAACATGAATCTGCATAAAATTTCAATATTAAAAGCATTAGCAAATAGATTTTTACTCCAAAGATGAAAAAATATCGTCAAGTGTAAACATTTTACAATTAATATAAAATTCATTTCTGATGATTCAAACAATAACATTTTATCATTCTCATCTGTTCATAAGTGGTGGCTTCTTCTAAATCATAATAAAAATTACATGAACTCTTCCCTGCACAATTTATACTCATGTTCCTTTTGAATAATTTTAAAAAATAATAATTTAAAGCAATAACAACATTATTATGCAGTCAATGCATTACAAGCATTACACTGATGCACAAAGTACTATATTGTATTGGTGTTTCTAAATCTACCAGCAAAAAGAAATATTAATGTACCTTCAACAATAATGTTGGCACTGGTAAACACATCTCCAGCAACACAAGAATATTCAGCTTTATCTTCAAGTGTCACATTTTCAATGATCAATTGGTGAACTTTGCTATCAGCAACAATTTTCACTCTGTTATCACTCTTCAATTCTTGGCCATTTTTTTTCCAAATTACTTTCACATTTTCTTTGTTCAATTCACATGAAAGTGTTGCTTTTTCCTTTTCTTTCACTTTCACATCACTCAATTTCTTTGTAAAAGCTGGTTTTATTTCTAGAAAAGTCAATTGACAGTTAGAAGAAGATGAACAATACATATCAGTAAACATTATATTTTGTACATGAGTAGAAAATTAACTAACATAATTGTTTCCTTGCTCTACTGAAAACTATTTAAAAGAATGACTCTTTGGTTGACACATTAATGTTAAAGTCATAGTGAATTTGTTTGGGGAGAAAAATGTATTCTCTTTTACAGCAAACATACATTAACTATCCTCTTCATTGTAACATCATTGCAATTCATTTATTGCAGGAGATGCTTTTCATACACCAAACGTTTGATTACATGTTCCCAGAATATTAAAATTATATCAACAAAATTTTTTGCAACAATAATGATACCTTCTTACCAAATTAGTGCAGTCACTTATGTTTTTTAAACTACTTTCTTTGAAGGATTTTTGTTAAACAAAATTTTTTTCCTGGGTGGCATGTATATTATTCAATTTATGACACCCAACAAGGAGGACTGACAGCAATCACAAGTTTTTCTATCTTCTACATTAACTTTTTTTTCTCAAGCTATATGCAAAATACATCCAGAAATATATTATACTGAAAGATGCTGGAAAATATCCAACCTCAATAGAGTTCAAAAATGCTAATGGAATCTGGTGGGCAATGAATTAGCCTTCACCCTGCAACATTTATCCTGCAGAAGAAATGTTAACAGCCTTTCACTACTCTATTGGTATTACTATGGCAGATGTCTGAATGACTTATATTCCTTAATTCCATTGGCTCAGAAATTCACAGCCTTGTTTAGACCTGCTATGCCCTGTTCATTGTGGCAAACAATTCCCATCCCTTATATGTTTTTTTGATGAAGAATAAGTTCCATTCAGACAGCTTCCTTCCTAGAATTCTTACTTTGTGGAACAAACTCTCCAAAGCAAACATGTTAGTCTCTTTAAGTCCAGGATCAAATGATATCTATCCTACTCATCTTACTAATACTCTCATACTTTCCTCTCCCTTACAACAATCTCACTTAATAACATTCTACCGTGAGTAAACCTTGGATCTTGTATTGAATGAACAGTAAAAAAAAAAAAAATATCAGCTGAAAACACCTTATATATAAGAAAATCTTCTAAAAAACATTTTGAACAATTATATATCAAAATATTTCAAATATTCAGAAAATCAAATGCACTGACTTATAATAAATCAAATAGTGAAGGCCAACATATAGGATTTCCAGAGTTACATTTATAATTAACATTTCATTATTAAATATAAATTGGCAGTGGTGAAGGATCCATGAATCCAATATATGGACTTCATGACTGAAATTTTTTCCATGATAACTGATTTTTGTGTAATAAAAACAGAATTATTTATAATTTTTACTATCTTTTTTTTGCACTGATGATAATTTTGTAAAATCTCCCATTTCTTTAATTCTTAAGATCAATAGTGAAATAGTGTAGTATAAGGAAAGAACATCTCTGCTTTCATATACCACATCCTCAGCAATTCTATGCACAGTTATAGCAAAATTGGAAGAATTGATTGGATGGAAGTTGTGGTATTATAGATAAATGATTGAGAAATGTACAAAGAAAAAATAAAAGCAAAGGAGTTAACTGCTTATTTCTTTTGTAGATTAAGGTAGGGTACATTGCTGATACATTCTAAAACAAAATGATGAAGAATTTGCCAAAACCAAAAAAACAATTTATTTAAAAGAAATTAGTTTTAAATATATCATTATTTGTTCATTTTATTAATTTCTTAGATTTCTCATATAATCATTAATTTTCATAATGGAGTTAATGTCCCAAGTTTCAAAATCATCCTTCACCACTGAGACTTGGTAAATAAATCTAATGAAATGACCGGAAGAACAACAGTAATAGCATAGCAGCAACAACAAAGACATATCAAATAATATAAAGTCAAATTGTTTTCTTTTCATTAAAAACATAAAAAGGACATTATATACAACATGACAGAAGTGAAAAGAGGTTGCAAAACTGTTCTGAGCATCTTTCAACAAGTCAAATATTACGACATGATGAACAATATAAATTACTGACAAGTGACAAGAAAGGCTACACTGCTCTTCTGCAAACACTTCAAACCAACATATAGAAAAAGAGATCAACACCAGATATGAATCTATGCTAAATTACATAAAAAACAGCATTAATGAAGTATATTTTTATGCCAAAAATGCTGCAATGTCATCACTTGATGACATTTAAAAAGGTTACAATTTAATGGATAAGATTCACTTCTGATGGTTCAAACAATAAAACTCACCACTTTCAATCTCTTCCTCAATGATAGCTTCTGCAGAATTGGAATAAGAAATACATGCATCACTGTCTACACAATTCTTATTGGTTTGGGATAATTTCAAAGCAATAACAAAAGATTCTATACAGTTGGCAATAAATGCCTTAGAAACCATTAAACCAGCAAATGAAAAATAAACACTATATTCTACTCATATTTCTAGCACTACAAAGCCAAATGAAAACTGTTGATGTACCTTCAACTATAATGTTGGCACTGGTAAACACATCTCCAGCAACACAAGAATATTCAGCTTTATCTTCAAGTGTCACATTTTCAATGACCAATTGGTGAACTTTGCTATCAGCAACAATTTTCATTCTATTATCACTCTTTAATTCTTGGCCATTCTTTTTCCAAATGACTTTCATATTTTCTTTGTTCAATTCACATGAAAATGTTGCTTTTTCCTTTTCTTTCACTTTCACATCACTCAACTCCTTTGTAAAAGCAGGTTTTATTTCTATAAACAAAAATCAGTTGCAATTTAGATAAAAATTATAATAGAAATAGTTAGATATTGGGCACTTACAATAGCAGCATTCAAAATTCCTGTTTTCAAAATAACTAGTTTTTCTATTAAAAAGATCTTGAATTTTTTTAATAAAAAATCCTTGAATTTATATTGCTTTTGAATAATTTCAAAGCAATCCTTTCACACTAACATTGTGTCCCACAGGGCTCTATCCTTGGTCCTACACTGTTTTTAATTTTCATTAATGACCTTCCTGATGACATCAGCTTTCAACTTGGCATCTACACTGATGACACAACCATTTACTCCTGCCTTGATAGTAAGGCTGATCAGAATAACAAGGACAAAATGGCAGCCAATGTCCAAAACAACCTCAATTCTGTCGTTAACTGGGTTAAAAAGTGGCTTCTTAATTTTAATGCCTCCAAAACTAAAATTCTCTCCATTAACCATCTGAGAGACTCCTCACTACCTTCCATCAGCAAGGCTGATGCCAACCTCCAGAAAAGTGACTTGTTGCACCTTCTTGGGGTTATGTTCTCAAAGTGGAAAGAGAATTCATTGCTAGATCAGCTGCTAAGAAAGTCAGTTCACTGTGTCATGCAAGACAATTTTTCACTCCAGAATCTGTTTTACATATCTATAAGTTTATCATGCTTAGAATATTGCTACCACATATGGTCTGGTACCCCTGCTATTTATATGGAGCTCCTTGATAAAATCCAAATAAGAATTAGCAATATTATTGGTCATAGCCTGGCATCTCACCTTCAGTCACTTTCCCACTGCCATAGAGTTGCCTCTCTAGGTCTTTTTTATAAATACTTTCATGGTAATTGTTTGGATGAGCTCTTTGCTATAGTACCTAGACTTTTTGAATTTAAGTACAGCACTAGACTGGAATTGACATCTCATCAATTTACAGTTGATCTGGCAAGATGTAGCCCTAAGTTCTAATGCTAACAGTTTATTTTTTTGCACTTCTAACTTGTGGAACTCCCTTCTGGCTCCATGCTTTTCAGCCAACTTTAATCTGCAAAGATTTAAATGCAATGTCAATCTCTGTCTACTCTCCTCCTGATTACTCTTTTCTTTTACTGCTCATTATTAATGTTTTTGTTCCTAATCCTTCAATGCCCTGTAACCCCTTGTGTTTTAGTGGCTATATTGCCTTGCATGGGATGATTCCCATAAAAATAATAAAAATTACAGATTAAATAATTTAGAAGCATTATATAAAAAAAATATGAACAATAATGTACTGGTGCATCTAGTACTACAAAGCACAAAGTAATATTCATATACCTTCAACAATTTGATTTCTACAAGCAAAAAATCAGGAATAACCTTCACATGTAAAATCTAGTTAATATAGAAATGCAGACAAACAACAAATATCAACAGGGATATTATTATGTGCTCTCTTGAAAAAAAAAAGACATTATACTAAATTAGTTTCTTTTTGTCTAAGCAATTTTATAGGATAAGTTTTCAGTTCAGATATATAAATGGCAAATCTACAGTGAAGAGGTTTTTGGAGAAAATGATACTTTTTGACAACCTTCATACAGAAAGTGACACATTATGTTTACCAATATAAAAATTACATGGAATACATTTTATAAAGTAATTTTAAGAATAAATGAAAAAATAACTCCTTTATTCAGTGCTGAGCATTGCTATTTTTTTAATTTATTTTACTTGAAGCATTTTAATATTAGAATTAGGTAGATCTGAATAAGGCAAGCATCTCCAATTAATGTACTGGCTTCTTTCCTTTAAAATTAAAAAAAATTGAAAGAAATAAACTAAAAATATTGCAATTATTAGTCAAATCTTCATCATCACCAACAGAAAAACTGAAATGCTCACAAGATCAAACACAATTTCTTACTATTAATCAAATCATTTCCAGAATTGTTTTCATCATTTTCATTTTGATATCAAAGATAAAGGTGGCATATAACCAAAGGAAATATTGAACAAATAACAATGATAGCATAGCAGTAGCAACAACAGAGACACTATTACAATATCTAATTAAAATTTGTTCCTTACTAATTTCAATACATCAAATACTTGAATATGATTGAAAACATCTAAGTACTGAATATGGCAGAATGTAAAACACATAATAACATATGACAAGAAAGGCTACATTGCTTTTCTGCAAACACTTCAAACCAATGTAGAAAAGAGACCAACATCAGATATGAATCTCAGCTAAATTTCATAATAAACAGCATTAATGAACTATGCAAGTGATGTAATCAGAAATGCTGCAATGTCATCACTTGATGACATATTAAAATGCTACTTGTTTTACTGATAAGATTCACTTCTGATGGCTCAAACAATAAAACTCACCACTTTCAATCTCTTCCTCAATAACAGCTTCTGCCAAATCAGAATAAGAAACAAATGCATCATTTTCTGCAAAATTGTTATTGTTTTTTGGATAATTTCAAAGCAATAACAAAAGATTCTATACAGTTAGTAATAAATGCCTCAAATATTAATAATCAATGCAGGAAAATCACTACACATTATTGGTACTTCTAACACTACAAAGCCAAATGGAAACTGTTAATGTACCTTCAACTACAATGTTGGCACTGGTAAACACATCTCCAGCAACACAAGAATATTCAGCTTTATCTTCAAGTGTCACATTTTCAATGATCAATTGGTGAACTTTGCTATCAGCAACAATTTTCACTCTGTTATCACTCTTCAATTCTTGGCCATTCTTTTTCCAGATTACTTTCACATTTTCTTTATTCAATTCACATGAAAGTGTTGCTTTTTCCTTTTCTTTCACTTTCACATCACTCAATTTCTTTGTGAAAGCAGGTTTTGTTTCTACAAATAAAGATTTGTTGCAATTTAGATAAAAATTACAACTGAAATGGATATTGGGCACTCAAAAAAACAATTCATGTTAAACAAAATGCATGTTTTGTTTCTTAAAGTGTGCATTTGTTATCTAAAATATTTCTTCTTGTATAAGAATAACATCATTAATATTCACCAATTTAAAATGATTCCACATCCTATAAAAGTTTCCAGGCTAATATAGCTTTTATTCTATACCAACTATATAAGTCCTAAATAGTTTCATTTTAATAGTCTTATTATCATTCTCATTGACATATACATCACTTAATTTCATAATATAGCATAAAAGTATAACTGAGTGAGAAGAGAAATCTGACTGCAATGCATTCTTTTATTTTGTCAGCAAACTATACATGAATTACTTCCTTGAGAATGCACCAAATGCTGCAAAAAATCTTCCAAGATTTAACAGCACTTAATATGCACCATGTGCATCATTTGTTTCAGCCATATTCAAATTATGCAGGACATTTCTCAAGACTCTAGCAACTTAACATTTTAAATAAAATACTAATGGATCAAAACTCTAAATTTAAGAAAAAGATACATAGATCAGTATTTTCAAACACACCAAACATCTATTGATAGTTAATTATCAGCCCCCACCACCAAAAAAAAGCATTATCGAACATCAGTAACTCTTTGAGGTGTCCATGAATCTGGGTAGTATACTGGACACCTGGGTAAATTCACTTTCACACAATGGTTGGTATACTGGTTGCTTATGCTAAGATGGTTCAAAATTATGTATTTTAAAAAGGGATACCTCCCATACAAAGTTTTACAATATTTAACATTATTACTTTAAAGATACATAGAACAGTTTTTTTCAAATTAATCTAACAGCAGCTATTCAGAATTAATAATCAAGAAAAATAAAAAATTATCAAAACATCATGAAAAATTCTGTAAATTAAGGAAGTGGTGCCTCCCATAGAATGTTTCACAAGTATCAATATTTATATATTACTACTAAAGTACAAAAATATAAGAAAAAAAATGATCCTTTAATTCTAATATATTAAAGTATATTTATTTAAATATTTAAATTATTGTTTTCAAACATATATTACAACTAAGAGATGTTGTCAATACCAACTAATAAAACAGGGAAAAATAGAAATAACAGAAATCTTTACTCAATTTGAAAAGTGAATAGAAAAGTATGTTAGCATAGATTATATAGAAATTTTATAAACAATTCTAACCAAGATATAAAAGGGATGCAGATGAGATGTGGATCTAGACAAAATTTCAATGTTACAACAACAGTAGTAAAGCTTTTTTTCATCCCAAGATGCAATGATGCCATCAAAAATTAACATTTCACAATTGATAAGATTCACCTCTGATTATTCAAACATTAAAACTTATATTTTTCAATATCTGTATCAATGATGCCTTCTTCTAAATCATATTAAGAAATATATGTTCACTTTCCAGCACATTTTCTATTCATATTGTTTTTGAATAATTTCAAAGTAATAACATAAATTTAAGAAATATTCTCAAGGTATTACCTTAAAAGATACATAGAACAGTATTTTCAAATTCACCAAACAGTTATTCATATTTAATTATCAGTAAAAAAAGAAATGATCAAACTTCATTAAAGAATGAGTGTTTTAGAAAACGGTGACACCCATAAAAAGTTTTACATGTATCAACTTTTATATTTTACCAGAAGTGCAAAAATATAAGAAAAACTGAACCCATAATCTTCTTTCATTTAAAAATATGTCATATATACAGGGAGCGATGGGTAAATTGTCACCATTTTATATATTTAATTTCATGCATGCAAAAATATAGAAACAACAACAATAATAGCATAGCAAGAGCAACAACAGAAACACTATTACAAGATAATAAATTCAAAAGTGATTTCTGCCAATTCCAATAAGTTAAATACTTGTACATGATTAAAAAAATCTAAGTACAGAATATGGCAGAATGTAAGACAAATCATAACATATGACAAGAAAGGCTAAATTGCTTTTCTGCAAACACTTTAACCAACATATAGGAAAGAGTCCAACACCAGATATGAATCTCAGCTAAATTTCATAATGAACAGCATTAATGAATTATGCAAATGATGTAGTCAGAAATGTTGCAATGTCATCACTTGATGACATTTTAAAATGCTACTTGTTTTACTGATAAGATTCACTTCTGATGGCTCAAACAATAAAACTCACCACTTTCAATCTCTTCCTCAATAATGGCTTCTGCCAAATCAGAATAAGAAACAGATGCATCATTTTCTGCAAAATTGTTATTGTTTTTTGGATAATTTCAAAGCAATAACAAAAGATGCTATATGGATGACAATAATTGCCTTACAAAGCATTAAACCAATAAATGAAAAAAGCACAACATTCTATTGGCATTTCTAGAACTACAAAGGTAAATGGAAAACATTCATGTACCTTCAACTACAATGTTGGCACTGGTAAACACATCTTCAGCAACACAAGAATATTCAGCTTTGTCTTCAAGTGTCACATTTTCAATGACCAATTGATGAACTTTGCTATCAGCAACAATTTTCATTCTATTATCACTCTTCAATTCTTGGCCATTCTTTTTCCAAATTACTTTCATATTTTCTTTGTTCAGTTCACATGAAAGTGTTGCTTTTTCATTTTCTTTCACTTTTACATCACTCAACTTCTTTGTAAAAGCTGGTTTTATTTCTATAAAAGCCAATTGACAATTAGATGAGGATGGACAATACCTATCAGCAAACATTATTATATTTTCTTTATGAATATAAAATTATTTTACATCATTGTTAGATTTTTCTGCTAAAAAATATTTCACAAAATGACTTTTTAGTTTGGACATTTTGATATCAAATACAATATGCAATTTTTTTTTTAAAATACAGATCTTGTGAATATATTCTCCCAATCAAATAGAATTATATCAAAGGAACACATTAAACAAAATCTCTGTTCTTAACAATTCCTGTTTTCTGTTCTTATAAAATATTTTATCTGAATGATGTTATACCATACTTATCTTTTGCAATGTTGCATGTTTGCCACTCAATTTATGACAGGCAAAAAAGATAACTGATGGAAACAATAACCTTCACTATCTTATGCATTAACTATTTTCTTAATCTAGAAACAAAAACATCTAAAAATTAACTCTATCAAATATCAGCTGAAAATGACTTATTAAAATATAACTGAGACCCTTCTAAAATACATTAGGAATTATTAAATAAAATATTGATTCAGAAAAATAAAACTGATAAAAAATCAAATTGAAATGCTTTCTAGAAATATTTTATAATTTAAATTTTAATATTAAAAATATACTTGGTATAAATCAAATGATTAGAAGAACAATATCATCAGAGCAACAGTAGCAGCAACACACATCAACAACATAACATTACAAAGTCAATATGTTTTCTTTATATTAAAAACAAAAAAGTCAACCTTAAATACAATGGCATGAAACTGAAAAGAGGTGGCAACAATTTTTTCAGTATATTTTACTTAAATCAAATATTCAGACATGATAGATAATAAAAAGTTATTGATTTTGAGAAACTAATGACCAAGGACAAGTAAAGCAACATTGCTTTTCTGCAAACAATTCAAACAACATTGAGAAGAGATAGCAGAACCAGATATGAATCTCAGCTAAATCTAATAATAAATGGCATTAATGAATTATATTTTTATGCCAAAAATGCTGCAATGTCATCACTTGATGACATTTAAAAAGGTTACAATTTAATGGATAAGATTCACTTCTGATGGTTCAAACAATAAAACTCACCACTTTCAATCTCTTCCTCAATGATAGCTTCTGCGGAATTGGAATAAGAAATACATGCATCACTGTCTACACAATTCTTATTGGTTTAGGATAATTTCAAAGCAATAACAAAAGATGATATACGGTTGGCAATAAATGCCTTAGAAACCATTAAACCAGCAAATAAAAAATAAACTATATTCTACTGGTATTTCTAGCACTACAAAGCCAAATGAAAACTATTGATGTACCTTCAACAATAATGTTGGCATTGGTAAATATATCTCCAGCAACACAAGAATATTCAGCTTTATCTTCAAGTGTCACATTTTCAATGACCAATTGGTGAACTTTGCTATCAGCAACAATTTTCACTCTGTTATCACTCTTCAATTCTTGGCCATTCTTTTTCCAAATGACTTTCACATTTTCTTTGTTCAATTCACATGAAAGTGTTGCTTTTTCCTTTTCTTTCACTTTCATATCACTTAACTTCTTTGTGAAATCAAGTTTCATTTCTACAAGCAAAAATTAGTTGCCTGTTAGACTATGGTAGAATAACATCATATACTTCCATGGTCATCTTCTGGACATTATTTATTTTAAAGAGAAAGACTTTCCTTTGAAACTGTCATCATTTAATACTCCCAGATTTACTTCTTAAATTGTTTTCAATATGATCTTAATTGAAACAAATATAACCAATATGTTTACACTATAATTTATGCATTTATACTTAAAATCAACATCCTCAAAACAACCATGACTTTTAATGAAATTTTACAAGCTTGCTTTCATTTTCATACAACTCATCATCACTCTAAAATTAAGAATAATATTCACATAAAAAAATCTAATTACTATTTAAATTTGAGAAAACAACAAATATGCTTTCCAGGAGAACAAAGAAATTTTATGAATTTAGTTGTCTTTTCTCTGCAACAAAATTTATAGGAGCTGTTTTTGATTAAAACGCCTTAATTATAAATCTATAATTTTTGGAGAAAATATTACTTTTGCATTCTTGATATAGAAAGTGAAAAACTTAAGTACAACATTTAACTCCTGTTAAAAAAAATCCGGTCAATGAATGCTTTTTGTACAGTTATTTTATGAATACATGTTTTTTACACTTGCACAAACATATCAATAAAATTGATGTAAAAAATATCTGATCAATTTAGTATAGGTTCCATCTTATTTTTTCAAAACTGTCTTACTTTAAATATTTAATATCAAACAAATGTACATCTGAATAATACAACAAGCATTAATGAATTCACTGAATGAATTCATTGTTTTAACTTTTAGGAAACTTTAACAGAATTGAACTGCAAATACTACAACTATTAGTGAAAATATCATACTCAGCAAAAGATATATTGAAATGCTAACAAGCTCAAACAAAAATCCTTACTATTAACAAAATCATTTCCAGAATTGCTTTTATCATTTTCATTTCAATATCAAAGTTATAATTGCAATATATCCAAAAGAAATATTAAACAAACAACAATAATAGCATAGCAGCAGCAACAACAGAAACACTATTATAAGATAATAAATTAAAAACTGTTTCCTGCCAATTTCAATACTTCAAATATTTGCATAATATTGAAAAACATCTAAGTACAGAATATGGCAGAATGTAAGACACATAATAATGACATATGACAAAAAAGGCTACATTGCTTTTCTGCAAACATTTCAAACCAACATAAAAAAGAGATCAGAACCAGATGAGAATCTCAGTAAAATTTTGTAATAAACAGCATTAATGAACTATGCAAGTGATGTAAGCAGAAATGCTGCAATGTCATCACTAGATGACATTTTAAAATGCAACTTGTTTTACGGGTAAGATTCACTTCTGATAGCTCAAACAATAAAACTCACCACTTTCAATCTCTTCCTCAATAATGACTTCTGCTAAATCAGAATAAGAAAGATATCTATCATTTTCTGCAAAATTGTTATTGTTTTTTTATAAATTTCAAATCAATATCAAAAGATGATATACACTTAATAATAAATTTCTTAGAAACCATTAAACAAATACATTAAAAAGCACTACACTCTACTAGTACTTCTAGAACTACAAAGCAAAAAGAAATATTCTTGTACCTTCAACTATAATGTTGGCATTGGTAAATATATCTCCAGCAACACAAGAATATTCAGCTATATCTTCAAGAGTTACATTTTCAAAGATTAATTGGTGAACTTTGCTATCAGCAACAATTTTCACTCTGTTATCACTCTTCAATTCTTGGCCATTCTTTTTCCAAATTACTTTCACATTTTCTTTGTTCAATTCACATGAAAGTGTTGCTTTGTCCTTTTCTTTCACTTTCACATCACTTAACTTCTTTGTGAAATCAAGTTTCATTTCTACAAGCAAAAATTAGTTGCCAGTTAGACTAGGGTAGAATAACATCATATACCTCTATAGTCATTTTCTGGACATTATTTATTTTAAAGATTTTTCTTTGGAAACTGTCATCATTTAATACTACCATATTTACTTCTCAAATTGATTTCAGTATGATCTTAATTAAAACAAATATAACCAATATGTTTACACTATAATTTATACATTTATACTTAAAATCAACATCCTCAAAACATCCATGATTTTTAATGAAATTTTACAAGTTTGCTTTCATTTTCATATGACTCATCAACACTCTAAAATCAGGAATAATATTCGCATAAAAAATCCAATTACTATTTAAATTTGAGAAAACAAATATCAATGTTATAATATGCTCTCCGGGAAAACAAAGAAATTTTTCAAAATTGGTAGTCTTTTCATTGTAAAAGATTTTATAGGATCTAGTTTTGATTAAGACTCCTTAATTATAAATCTACAATGTTTTTTATGAGAAAATAGCTTTGCATTCTTGGTATAGAAAGTGGCACACTTAACGATGACATTTAACTATGAAAATCATATCAAGGAATGGTTTTGTAGAGTTATTTTATGAATACATGTTTTTTACACTTGCAGAAACATATCAATAAAATTGATGTAAAAATATCTGATCAATTTAGTATAGGTTCCATTTTATTTTTTCTAAAGTGTCTTATTTGAAACATTTTAATATTAAACTAATACACATCTGAATAATACAACTAGCTCTAATGAATTCACTGGCTTCTTTGCTTTAACTTTTTGAAAAATATTAACAGAATTGAGCTGCAAATATTACAAACATTAATCAAAACATCATCCAGATCAACAGAAAAATTGAAATGTTCATGAGATCAAACATAATGCCTTACTATTAATGAAATGATTTCTAGAATTACTGTTATCATTTTCATTTTAATATCAAAAATAGAGTTGCTATATATCCACAAGAAATATTGAAGAAACAACAATAATAGCATAGCAGTAGCAACAACAAAAACAATACTACAAGATAAAAAAATTGAAAAACAGTTTTTCTGCTAATTTTAATACGTCAAATATTGGGATATGATGGAAACCTTCTAAGTATGGAATATAGCAGAATGTAAGGCACATAATAATAACATATGACCTGAAATACTACATTGGTTTTCTGAAGAAAATATATTTTTTGATATTCTTCTCATAGAAAGTGACAGATTTTTAACTATAACATCTACCACTGTGAAAATTACAACAAAGAATGTTTTTTATACAGTAATTTTAGGAATAAATACAAAAATAACTTATCTGTTCAGTATACAGTCTCACTAATTTTTCCTAATCTATTTTACCTAAAAATAATATAAACTAAGGTAGATCTGAATGATACAAGCAGATCTAGTTAATGCACAGGTTTCTTTCCTTCAACATGAAAGAAAATATTTACGAAAATATATTACAATCATTAGTGAAAATATAATTCTCATCAACAGAAAAATTGAAATACTCACAAGTTCAAATACAATTCCTTACTATTAATTAAATGATTTCCATAATTACTTTTATCATTTTAAATTTAATATCAACGATGGATTTGCAATATATCCAAAGGAAATATTAGACAAAAAACAATTATTGCATAGCAGTAGCAACAACAAGGACACTATTACAAGATAATGAACCTGCTACTTTCAATATGTCAAATACTTGAACATAATTGAAAACATCAGAGTAAAGAATATGGCAGAATGTAAGATACACAATAATAACATATGACAAAAAAGGTTACATTGCTTTTCTGCAAGCACTTCAAACCAACATATAGAAAAGAGATCAACACCAGATATGAATCTCAGCTAAATTTTGCAATAAAAAGCATTAATGAATTATGCAAGTTTTTTTTTTATAAATTCTGTAATGCAACTGATGGCATTTTGAAATGTTACTTGTTTTATTCTCAAGATTCACTTCTGATGGCTCAAACAATAAAACTCACCACTTTCAATTTTTTCCTCAATGGTGGCTTCTGCCAAATTGGAATAAGAAAGATATGTATCATTTTCTGCAAAATTGTTATTGTTTTTTAATAATTTCAAAGCAATAACAAAAGATTCTATACAGATGGCAATAACTGCCTTAGAATATAAATGAAAAAGCACTACATTCTATTGGTATTTCTAGCACTACAAAGCCAAATGGAAACTGTTGATGTACCTTCAACAATAATGTTGGCACTGGTAAACACATCTCCAGCAACACAAGAATATTCAGTTTTATCTTCAAGTGTCACATTTTCAATGATCAATTGGTGAACTTTGCTATCAGCAACAATTTTCACTCTGTTATCACTCTTCAATTCTTGGCCATTCTTTTTCCAAATTACTTTCACATTTTCTTTATTCAATTCACATGAAAGTGTTGCTATTTCTTTTTCTTTCACTTTTACATCACTCAACTTCTTTATGAAATCAAGTTTCATTTCTACAAGTAAAACAAATTATAAACAAGTATCAAATGATTGTATTGCACTAAAAATCCACCTTCTTATTATCTGTTTTTGTTATGCATTTTTCTTGGGAAGGAAAATGTTTCCATTTAAAAATGTCTTGATTTGATTATGTAAATATGTTATTTTTGTATTTCTTATCAGTTATAATAAACAAACACAGTATGCTCACACAGTTTATATAATATTAATAATCTAATTTTATATGTATATATGTTTGTTTTTTGTTCCCAAGTTACAACTTAAATCATACATAATACCCAAACCAATTTATGAGCATATTGTACCTTGAACCCCTGCTGAGTATAGTGCCAAATTTCATTAAAATTAGTTTTTTTATGAGCTAGAAACATTTTCTGTTTTTACAGCATTTTAATAGGAAATTCAATATTTGTTTTTGATACACATCCTTTTATCAATCTAGATATAGAAACTTTTTTATAAACAAATATCCCAGATGTTTGACAACTACTTGATAGGTGAAGAGGCTATGATTTAATGGTAAATAAATAGATGCATGCTGGTTTGCAGATGTTACATGTTTTGAAATAAATGCGAGGAAGAAACAAGTATATATAATAAGAAATATTTATAAAGGTAAAAGACAATAGGAAAACTAATATTAACTAATGCATTTCATCCAATCTGGACTTTTTCAAGGCAAACTCTACAGGTTCACTCTGAGAAA
Organism: Acanthosepion pharaonis; assembly: GCA_903632075.3. Lineage (NCBI taxonomy): Eukaryota > Metazoa > Mollusca > Cephalopoda > Sepiida > Sepiidae > Acanthosepion > Acanthosepion pharaonis. Next base: position 843,031 of record CAHIKZ030000791.1, read on the forward strand.
TTTTTCATAAGAAATATAATTATTATTTTGAAAAAAATTATCTAGAAAAAAATTCAACTAAGTGCACAAAAAGGAGGCACCCATACTTTGTTATTTCAATAAATATGAAACTCCCTAAACAGACAATTGCTGTTTGTTTTTGTTTTTTTTTTTTGTTTCAATGACCTTCACCTTTAGAAAATCATAATATGGTAAATACTAAAATTGATATAAATTGTCACTACAAGGCAACTATCACTTGAATGGAAATGTCTTTAGTGTGATAGCAGTTTGCAATTTTATAAAAAAAAAGTAAACCTCCTGTAGGGAAATATTTGCATTAAAAGGATGTTTCTAATTAAAACTAGATTATAGTCCTGGAACAATGATAAGCATATGTCATTCTGGTAGTTGCACAAAATAATAAAAATCTTGTTTGGAAGCCTTAATAATTGTTTTATTTCCTGTTTAAAATTTTGTTCTAACTTTGAGAACACAGCAATATATAAGTAGAATGAGCTGGCATGACTATGTTTACATAATATTATATGTATACTAAATACAGAAAATAACTCTATCATAAATATTTTTATAGATTATAAACATTACTTTAGTCTGACGAAATCCTAAAGGACATCATATGAAAATTTTTTCCACTTTGTCATTGATTTTGCTCCCCCCAATTTTTTTTTTAAGAGAAAATTGTTTTCTCTTTAAAAAAATGTCAGACTGTATTCACTTTCTAGGAACATAATTAAAATGAAACTACATGGAAGGATATGTTTTTATACAAGTATTTTGCAAATACATAATTTCTCAGCCACAGTATCATAAAAAAATGGTTTAAATAACAATGCTTTTCTTTAGGTTTCTCTTTATACAATGATGTAAGCAATTTTATACAAAAATTATTTTTTCTGAATTTATATTCATCTTATTGGGGTGAGAGTTAACATGCATATGATTCAATTTCATACAATAATAAACAGGTAGAAAGACAAAAAACAGTGTAATTTAAATCATTGACATCTTTCTGAAATTACACAGAGAACACTTCCAGAAATGAATGATGAAAGATTACCATCTAAAAGTTTATCATTAATATATTCAGTAAGATATCCTGAAACTTTTTTAACCTAAATTTTTAAATATGCAGAAATAAAACATTTTGAACTTAAACTGTCCATATTATTATTCATTTTAACAATTCCAAATAAATTAGATACTACCAAGAAAATCTAAGTAAATCAAGAAAATATATTGGTAGGCATACAGTATTTAAGATTTACATCAATAAAACCGAGTAATCTTATACATATTTCAAAAAGCAGTCAAATAGTCAACATGAACAGAAAAAAACTAACACAATTCCTTCTTATTAATCAAATAGTGGTTGCCTATGTGCATGGTCGCCATAGTTAATTTTAAAATTTGTATTCCAGTATCAAATATACACTTGGTATATATCAAAAAGCAAATAATTAGAAGAATGACAATAAAAGCATAGAAGTAGCAACAACATACACAATATTACAAGGATATTTTCCATCATAGACAAAAAACAAATTTAATACAATATGACAAGACTGAAGAGAAATGATAAGAAATTTCAAACAACTTAGAACATATTTCAAGAAATCAAGTCATTGGACATGATGGACAGTATAAAAGTACTGAATATAACAGAAAACTGGACATAAAATAATGACAAAGGACATGAAAGGCTACATTGCTCTTCTGCAAACACTTCAACCCAACAGATAAAAGAGAGATCATCACCAGATATGAATCTCTGGTAAAACTTCAATGTCAACAGCATTGATGAATTTTTGAAGCAAGAATGCTACAATATCAATGCTTGCATTTTACAACTGCACTCATAAGATTCATTTCTGATGGCTCAAACAATAAAACTCACCACTTTCAATCTGTTCCTCAATGATGGCTTCTGCCAAATTGGAATAAGAAAGATATGCATCATTGCTTGCACAAATCTTATTGGATAGAAATAATTTCAAAGCAATAAAAAATGTTTTATGCAACTGGCAATCAATGCCTTACAAGCATTACACCAATATACACTCCAATGTATTGGTGTTTTTATAACAACAAAACCAAAAAGAAAATATTTATGTACCTTCAACAATAATGTTGGCACTGGTAAATACATCTCCAGCAACACAAGAATATTCAGCTTTATCTTCAAGTGTCACATTTTCAATGACCAATTGGTGAACTTTGCTATCAGCAACAATTTTCATTCTATTATCACTCTTCAATTCTTGGCCATTCTTTTTCCAGATTACTTTCACATTTTCTTTATTCAGTTCACATGAAAGTGTTGCTTTTTCCTTTTCTTTCACTTTCACATCATTCAATTTCTTTGTGAAAGCAGGTTTGATTTCTACAAGCAAAAGCCAATTGAAATTAGAATAAATTTAACAAATATTTTAAATATTATTTTCTTATCCCTGTTAATCATTATTGATATGCTTATCACTCAAAATATTGTTATATATTTAGTTGTTCACCTCACTTGTATTAAAACAATTTTTCATTCAAAATTTACATTATTATTTATCCTCAAGCCAAATTTTCAGTCTGAAATATCATCAAATACATTTCAATTTTACTTATTATTTCTCTAGTAACTTTTACTTACACTTGTTTATAAAGATCACCAATATCCTGTTCCAATTCATTATAATATTTTGAATTAACAGTCAATTGTCAGGAATTAAAATCTCATCGTAAGCACAGAAAAACATTTTACCAACACATGATGAAGCGCTGAAAATTTCTTAAACTGATCCACTTCTATAAATCTGATCAAATGACCAGACATCTAATTTATTTTTTGCAAAAATTCTTGGCTGTTTCTAGAAATTTGCATCATATACAATGCATTTAAATTTTTTCAAAATTCAATTTTACAAGCTCCATCAACTTCAATATCTATAATTATATCAAAAAGTAACTACATTTAATTCTATATTAATGTCCAAAAATAGATTACCCAGAATGCATTCTTTCTATTCTTATGATCAGCATGAACATCATTACATATAACATCATAAATGTAAAATCTAAGCTTTAAAAAACATTACTGTTTAATGCAACAATTATTTTTAGTAATTCATAGATACTAAATCATCCAACAAAATATTTAATAGAAATCCAATAGACTTTTAATAATTTCATATGTATTAAATCATCCAATAAAACATTTTCACTGACTAAATAACACTGCTTAACTACTATTTTAACAATATATATTGCACCTTCATATTTTTATAGGCCATATTTAAAAAAATACATCTAAAAAAAAAATGTATAATCTTAATTTAAAATCAAGGATTTTCAGAATGTTAGAATAAAATAATAAAAAATCAAGAAAAATTATAATATATGCTTTAATTATTATTATTATTGAACTAATTTTGAAGAAAAAAATAAGGTGGAACCTTTTGCAAACACCAAATAATATGCAATATACTTGGACACGATCTTTTTCAAGCAAAATCTAAACAAGGACCCAGATATATTAAAAAATGATACCAAGGATGAAAGCTCATTAGAAAAGAATTCAGTTCCAAGGCTTTCTCACTCCCTGGAGGAGCCCCTTTCTGACTGACCGTGTCTTCAGGGGTGTAGCCATGGCTAAGCATAATAAGTATGGCTAAGAGTTTAACTATGGGTTAAATAGCCTCACCAAACTGCAATTATATACTCTTTATTATAAGTATAAGCTTATCTGAAAGGCAACAATATAAAAGGAGAATAACTAATTTAAGAGAATGTATTTGTATAGAATATGCTTTCAAATGTCTCAGTATTTATTCAAATTATTATTTTATCACTTTAAACATTATTCTTAGTGGATACTCATATTTGAGTAGACACGCCATTTATTTATTAAACAGTATATTTATTTTTGTCCTCTAGCCTGAATGTCCAAGAAACCTTATCAAAGAAAAATATATGCTCTCTGGTAGGATTTGAACCTACATTCCTCTGAGCAGTTGGAGCAGCTATTAGATCCAACATGCTCTGACCAACTGCACTAGGTGAGAAGTTAGTCAATCAGGCCTTTAAGTGAAACTTCTCTTGCCAAAGATCTCTCAAAATTGTTCATATATGTACAGTTTTGTATTCAAATGGAAACAAAGCAATTTTCTAAAGAAGTAATGAATTTTTATTAATCTAACAGATTTTTTTATTTAAAATATTAAAAATTAATACTTTCTGAAAGTTATAATCAGTAAAAAGTTTGTCTTTTTTGCCATATCTCTTAATCCCTGTTCTACCAACAATTTACACAAGCTCATTATACAAAGGTTGTCCACTGCTTTCTTTTACCCCTCTTGTTTTCAATGTCTTGGGAGAGTCAAATTTTCCAAGCTCTCTTTTTTCATTATGTGCCCTAGAAATTTAAATTGTCTCTTTATGATGCTATTTTAAACCAGCCTTTTGGTTTCCATTTTCTCAAAAACTTCAATTTGTTCCTTGCTCATGTGTGTAGCCCATGGTATTCTCAGTATCCTACTATAGAAAATTTCAAAGCAATAACAAACTATTCTATACATTTGGCAATCAATACTTTAAAGGCATTACACCAATACACAGAAAAAACTCTACAATGTAATGGTGTTTCTATATCTAAAAAGCATCAGTATTCATATACCTTCAACTACAATGTTGGCACTGGTAGACACATCTCCAGTAACACAAGAATATTCAGCTTTATCTTCAAGTGTCACATTTTCAATGATCAATTGGTGAACTTTGCTATCAGCAACAATTTTCACTCTGTTATCACTCTTCAATTCTTGGCCATTCTTTTTCCAAATTACTTTCACATTTTCTTTATTCAATTCACATAAAAGTGTTGCTTTTTCTTTTTCTTTCACTTTCACATCACTCAATTTCTTTGTGAAAGCAGGTTTTATTTCTACAAGTAAAATGTAAATGCTAATTAGACTAGGACAAAAAACATATCCATAATCATTATATGCTCTCTATGAAGAGAAACATAATTGTTTGCTTGTTTTATAGAAAAATAATTTACAGGACAGCTTTTTATTAGAAACATGTTAATCTACAGCATGTCTATTATTGAAAAAAAATTTTCATTTATGACATAAAAATTGAAAAGCTTTAAGCTCTGACTTCTAATATTATTAAATTGAAATTAATTCAAAATTTTTTCATATATATATTTATAAATACATACCAATATTCTCATAGAAATATAATGTTATAGAATGCAGAGGCTGGGCCAGAATGGTCAGAATGTGGTATTCTGACTGTGATGGATTGCCTTTGTCTAAGTTTTGATTATAAGACCAAAACAAAGTTGGCCTAGTTCTGTAGGAATTTTGAAGTCTCAATACACTTTCCACACCCAGATCATATAGAAAAACTGAGGCTGCATACGGAGAGACACTAATCCAATAAGCAGACCTGTGTTCCATTAAAGTTCTTCCTCAAGCTGCTTCCTAAAATTGATGCTACCATGTCTATCCTTCTTGTATAAAAAACAAATAAGAAAAAAACTGTCTTTCATCAATACCATCTATGAAGTGGTGTTGGTGTCCAAGGGCTGAAGCCAATGATGACACAATATGCAACAATAAATGTAGAACTGAAATAATCATAAATACTTGCCAATTCAGTGGAGTATTTTCCCTTTGATGTTCTGTAAACTATTTTACTTACAATAATTTTTAATTTTTTCTGGGTAGCATGTAGATCATTTAAGCCTTTAGCATTCAACCCACCCAAACCCACCCTTTAAATATTGGCTCTCAATGTTCAATCCACCATGTATATTCTGTCATAATATATGAAAAAACAATCACAAATAACACAGGAAATTCCACAGTGAGAGTGATATTTACAGGGTGGGTTTGAACATGTTGAATACTAAAGGGTTAAATTAGATAGCTCAAAAAAACTGATAATAGCAAGCAGTACCATCTAATGCCCTGACTTTATTTTCTAATCTACATGCAAATCTGTTTCATAAACAATTATTACCAGATTACCAGAATAAATAAATCAGTATGTTCTGAAATACCTGTTAATACATTTAAGATAACAAAATATGCTCTCATCAAAACTAATTTTTTTGAACTGAATTGAACCATAGAGCAACTATTCATTGTTAATTATCACTTCCAGAGGTACTGAAAATCATCAATATATCAAGATAATAAAAAACATTGGAAAAAAATATTTGCAGATATTCAATAATTAATATTTACACAACTAAACATGACAGTTTGTCTATGCACATACATATACTCCAATTATTAATTATATCACCATGATCAACAGAAACTTGTTAATAGAATCAATGGTAGTGATTTCTGGTAAATTAAATAACAATTGCCTATAAATGTTTTTCTGGGTCACTTTTATATTTCAAAACCAAATATATAGTACCAAGCAAAAGGTTTGGATATGCAAAAATTTTTAATAAAGTAATAACTTCTATTATTGCTATTAATCTAAAATTTGTGCTGAATATTGTAAATACTTATGATAAACTTTCTATAAGGAAAAAAGATATTTGCCTACATCTAAATTTATATAACATGCAAGAGAAAGTAACATAAAAGTTTTAAACAAATATCAATAAACAGTGTTCAGTATTTAATGACGTATTCATTATTTTATGTGAAGGCTGTCAAATATTTGGAATAATTTAAGGTAAGCTTATTGCAGAAACTAATGCCAATTAGTTCACTATTATTAACCAATCCCCTTAAGATCATTCAAATTTTATGGAATCCTCTGAGGAACATAAAGTTTAAGCTTCATTTGCAGATTTTTTATGGGATTTAGATCATATAACTGCATCTGCCACTCTTGTTTTCTTTACCTAGAACTATTCTTTCCTTTTTCACTACAGTGTACTTGGGATGGTCATTCTGCTGAAAAATTCATCCTCTTGACAAATTTCACAGATACATCTTCATAATATGTAGTACTCTCCAATGTTCCTTCAATGATTGCCATGCACCCATACCTTTAGAGGAAACAAATCCCAGTTCCCAATCCACCAGTCAGTCAGTTATGTGCCATGAGTGATACACACTTAGACGATCATGTTTCTTTCGATACATGACTGATGTGACAGATTTTTTCCTGCAGTAGGTTGCCATTTCTTTCTGTGGCAGACCAGTTGCCATCCAAGGCTATAGAACCTAGTCTACCCTTCTATTTACCCATAGCTGGGGTGGGGGGAGAAGAAGAAGATTCATACTTCCCAAAGGGATAAGCACACAAATGAATGTAATGGATTCGACTGGAATTCAAACCCAGCTCTCTGATTCCTCAATCCAAGCCATTATCCATTACTCCACCATGCCCCCTCCCCCAATCTACCACTATGTTTAATTGTTGGGATGGTATTTTGGGGGTGATATGAAGTGTGTTTCTCCAAAGTCTCAACCTGTTTCAAAAAAGTTTGATTTTAGCTTCATCAGATCATAATATTTTATCTCAGGACAAAACAAACTATTTGAGATAACAGGCAAATTATAGACAAGTCTTTCAAATGCTTGGGCTTCAGTAGTGAAGTTCTTCGATGAGTTCAAGACAGCAGTTCTGCCCAGTGGAGTTTTACTTTTGTGTCAGCTGCCTGTAAATCGTTCTTAAGTATTTCTCAGATTGTGAATGGTTTGTTCATTACTCTCCCCACAAAAATGAAGGTACATACTTGTTCATTTATTTTTTGTTTAATTTCACCTCAAACAAGGTGATTATGCCACTAAGACATAAGAGGGAAAGAAACAGAAAATGTTACTGAGGAGAAAGGACAAAAAAAGAATTGTTAGATTTTTTTATGCCAACAGATTGGGGGAGGGGAAAACTTGGACAGCTAGGCAACTCAGAAGCGTTGTACCCAAAATTCGACATGAAAGTAGGAAAAAAGATAGAATTCTGTTTTAGCAGAATTTCACAGCGTCCATTGGTAATAATAGTTTGAGATTGGAACAAGTTGCCTTCGGACTTACAAGAAACGTCTGTTTTTGTAATAGTAACAGTATAACAGAGTAACAGACTTAACAAATAACTATCTGCAATGTAAAAGTGATTTCCTTTATAGCTTTCCAGATGGTCTTATTTAAATGTATTGTCATCTCATCCATCCAATCAGATAGGATCTACTATAGCACCAAACATAAAAACTGGTTGACAAAGAGAAACAGATTCCCTGCTTCTTACCTCAACTGGCCACCACACAACTGTTTGAATTCCATCGCTTCCCCACTCAACATCAAGTTTCTTAGTAAGTACAAGTTACAACAGAATGAGATTCAAAGAGACAGATGACAATTAATGTTGCATTTGAATTTTTGGAGATTGTAGTTGACAGGATAGCAAGGAGCCAGAAGAAAATTCCACAGGCGATAAGTGTGAGAAAAGAAACTATTAGAATAGAACTTAGTTATATCTAGCAATTTCAACTATAAAATAAAACCCAGCTGACAGCCTAGTACTAAGCATAAATTTATGAAGTTGATGTACAAAAGAGAAAAATTACCATGAAAATATTTATAGAAAATACTCGGAAGCTACATCACAGCTGGGGAAAGTGACTGAAGCTAAGATACCAGGTCAGGACCAATAACACTGCAGATTCTCTGGATTTTGTCAAAAATCTCTGAATACATAGCAGAAGCACCAGGCCAAATGTGGCAGCAATATACAATACAGTGAAGAATGACATGTTTATAAAGGTCCAAGATGAATTCTGATGAGAAAATTGTCTAGCATGACATAGTAAAACAATTTTCTCAGCAGCAGACCTAGCTATTGATTCTATATAATTCATGTCAGTGGAAAAATGTTAGATCCAGAAGGTGCAATAAGTTACACTCCTGGAGGCTAGCATCAGTCATCATAATGTAAGGCAAAAAAAAAACTTCTCTCAAAAAATATTTTATGAGAATGAGCTTTTTAATGCAGATCAATAGTCAGGCTATGTTCATTCCATTTGTATCATACTGATAAGAATACTGAGCTCATTGGAAATCTTTCAATATCTTATTCCACTACTATGATAATTATCACTTCATGAAATTCTTGAGATACTTTTGCCTTTACCATTATGATAACCTTTCCACATGCCAACCAGGACTTCAATGATCATTCAAAGTACAAATAGATGTTTTAATACTGCAAGGAATGCTCTGATTTGTTGGTGGAAATTTGAAAATTAAGAATCTTTATAGTAGCCAATCTCAAATCTTGATTTTTATCATGCATCATTAATATTTTCAGAATGCATCTAAAATTTTTTTGTCTAACTTTCTTTGCATTTGTTAATACTTTTATGTGTAGGCAAACACTTACTACTCATGAAATATATTATATTCTAAGTATTTACTATTCTGTTAAAGTAGCAATAATAGAAATTACTATTTTCTTAAAAAACATGTTTCCATTACTCTTTTGCCTCACTGTATACATGGTATATACAAAAGAATATGATCAAACAACAATAATAGCAAAGCAGCACCAAAAACATACACAAAACAATAACACTGAAATGTTCAGGAATCATTAAAAATAGAAGATAAGAGTATATATCAAATAATAAAGCTGACATAAACTTATAAGAAATTCAAAACTGCTTATAGTCAGTTTAACAAGGACATGATGAACAATACAAAAACAATATGGCACTTCTGCAAACACTTCAAACCAACATATAAAAAAAGAGACAAACAGCAGATATGAATCTCTACAAAATGTCATAATAAGCTGCATTACTTTTAGTTGCAATAATGCTGCTTGTAAGATTCATTTCTGATGGCTCAAACAATAAAACTCACCACTTTCAATCTGTTCCTCAATGATGGCTTCTGCCAAATTGGAATAAGAAATATATGCATCATTGCTTGCTCAACTCTTATTAGCTTTGGAAAATTTCAAAGCAATATCAAAATATTTTATGCACCTGGCGACCAATGCCTTACAAGCATTACACCAATACACAGAAAAAACATTACAATATATTGGTGTTACTATAACTACAAAGCCAAAAAGAAAATATTCATGTACCTTCAACAATAATGTTGGCACTGGTAAACACATCTCCAGCAACACAAGAATATTCAGCTTTATCTTCAAGTGTCACATTTTCAATGACCAATTGGTGAACTTTGCTATCAGCAACAATTTTCATTCTATTATCACTCCTCAATTCCTGGCCATTCTTTTTCCAGATTACTTTCACATTTTCTTTGTTTAATTCACATGAAAGTGTTGCTTTTTCTTTTTCTTTCACTTTCAAATCACTCAATTTCTTTGTGAAAGCAGGTTTCATTTCTACAAGCAAAAGCCAGTCGTAATTTAAAATGACTGCATTACACTGTCTTACTATTATGAATTCATTTATCCTAAGTAAATTAATACATTTCTTAAAATATACTATAAAGAAGTAAACTCAAAGGATTGTTTGGGTTCTTTCACAGGTTATATTTAAGTGTTCACTATATATATATATATATATATATAAGATAATAGTTTTATTAAAATATTCTTTTTTGTGTTATTAATATATAATAATACCTTTATTAACTAATGTTTAAGAAAACATTAAATTAATACATTCAAACAATGATGAATGTAACCTTTTTTAAAAAGCATGCTGAAAACATATACAGCTAAAAACAATCTATATATTGATGGACAAATCTTGAATATTTTTCAAATAAATATTAAAAACAAAAAATAGAAAAACACTGAAAAGTTAATTTGCAATAGAAACAGAAAAATATTTAAAACAATAACAGATTTACTCTAATTGTTTTTATATCCAGATATAAAAAATATGTCAATGGGAAATTTTCACTATTTTCTCAAAATGAGAATTGGTTGCTATTGTATCATCTTTCTGTTACCATGAAGCTTCATGCTTATTACTATAATATCCCAATGTCATAACCTCTTTAATAATAGATATCTGTGCATTATACACTATTCCTTTTATATATACATAGAGAATAAATAGAACTGAAATAAATTCACTGTCTGCTTTTTAATTTCACATTATTGACATTAACCAGAGTATAGCATATAGACCATACTGAAAATTAAAATAATACCAAGATTAAGCAGCCAACTGTTATTGATATGAATTTTGAAAAATTAATAAAATTTCAAATGGGAACCACAGTTGAACAGAGTTTAAAACTGAATAGACAAAAAATATCTATGAAAAATGATATCATTTTGGACTGGGTTATTTAAATGGAGGCAAACTATAAATCATGTGGCAGAATGCAATGGCTCAAATTGTATATTCCAATTTTAGTAAATGCTATCACTACCAGTCACTTTACAAAAAATTACAATAATCAACAGTAAGATAGCAAAAAAGGAATACAAGTGCAGAGTTAATTAGTGAAATACTAAAAAAGAAATTTCTTATATAAACTTCTCTCCAAAAAAAGTAAATTTCCGCACTAAATCTGTTCATTAATTATTGCATCTGCCAAACATAAGAAATATACAGGGTGCGATGGGTAAATTGTCATCATCTTATATTTCTAATTTTGTGCATGCACATTGTTTGTTTTAGATTTTATCAACTTCATAGTATAGTAGCATCAATTGGACACCATCTGTGAGAAAAACACCACCATGACAAAATGCGACCAAAAATTTAGAAACAATGCTGTACTGTATGATATTCATGTCAGAAGCTCCAATACAAACATTTCAGAGTGTTTGGGTGTCAACCTGAAGAGAGTGTAGTGGATTCAGAAAGAGTTGGATGAGTCTAATGGTGATTACAAAAGTACAGCAGCTTGGAAAACTCACTCGATCATTCTGATAAGAAAAGAACTCCCAAATTTTTTGATGAGAGCCTCAGACTCAACATGGAGGCTTAGATCAAGTGTCTTAAGGAAATGTTTCCCTGGGTCATGAGGATGGCTTCTGGAAGACCCTATGTCTAGCAACAGGACTCTGCACTATACCACACAAGCAGGAGAACCCAGACATGGCTGTCAGACAATTTCTACAACCACATAGCTCCTGGCCACCTAACGAACCAAACCAGAATCCCCTTAATTATTATGTGTGGAGTGCAGTTGAGCGAGATACTGATAAAACTCCTTGTAACACCAAAGATGAACTGAAGGCAAGGATTATGGCAGCATTCACTAACTTAAAGAGACTGTCCAAAAGAATTGCAGGAGATTTTGAAGTCATCTGGAGGCTGTGGTTGAAGCCAATGGCGATTTTATTGAATAAATTTACTCTTTAGTATTTCAAGATAATTTTGTGTAATTCTGGTAAATATATTTGTTAAAATGAGATGTTAGAGTTATTTTCATTTTTGTATAACTTAGATGACAATTTATCCACTGCACTCTGTATGTATAATTAGCCAAACAATTCTTATTAGCTTTGAATACTTTCAAAATGACAAACTATTCTATGCATTTGGCAATCAATGCCTTACAAGCATTACACCAATACACACAAAAAAAATACTACTGTGTATTGGAGTCCTTATATTTACAAAGCCAAATGGAAAATATTCATGTACCTTCAACAATAATGTTGGCACTGGTAAACACATCTTCAGCAACACAAGAATATTCAGCTTTGTCTTCAAGTGTCACATTTTCAATGATCAATTGGTGAACTTTGCTATCAGCAACAATTTTCATTCTATTATCACTTTTCAATTCTTTGCCATTCTTTTTCCAGATTACTTTCACATTTTCTTTGTTCAATTCACATGAAAGTGTTACTTTTTCATTTTCTTTCACTTTCACATCATTCAACTTCTTTGTGAAGTCAGGTTTAATTTCTAAAATTCAAAATCAGTTACTAATAAGAGCAGGAAGAAATGTAGAGCTAACATGAGAAATTGTGCAGGCCATTTTATGTTCTACATTAAGATAATTCAAATAAAAGTTTGCCTGTTCTACAGCAAAATCTTTTATTAGATCTTCTCTTGCTTTATATATATAAATGAAAAATTCTATGTAGAGGGAGGATTTTTTTTATATTTATAACAATAACTAGGGCTTTTCTTAATATTAATTGAAATGTAATTACTACAAGAAATAATCTTAATACTTATTTTGTGAATAGATATCAACACTGGCAGAAATATACCAATTCACTGTAACAGTAATATTTTGTTTATTCAGGGTTGTCTTTACCCTATACATATTTGTAAATGATTTAATCCTAAAAATTTTAGTCTTCATCCATATGTATCACTCTTTCTGTGCAGTATGTACATCATTCAATATATGATAAGCCAAAAATAGAACTGTTTACCACAATCAATATTTGATAAAATTGTTGACCACAATCTAATGTACTGACTTAAAATTTACACAAAATCTTTCCAGAAATAAAGTATAATAGATTATCAACTGAAAAACCCTTATTAATAAGTAAAACAGAAATTTTCTAAATAACTTGTGAAATGTAAATATTAAAAACATCCTCACAATATTAATATTTTTTAATTTAACCATACAAAAATTATTCATTTTTAATTATTAATCCCAAATAAAATGGTAATCATTAATATATCAAGAAAATTGAAATATTTCAGGAAAATAAATTTGTAGACGTTCACCATTTAAGACTGAGTAATCTTATAAATACTTCAATGAATCGTCACATAAACATCATCAATAGAAAAATTGCAATGCTCAGAAAATAAATCACAACTTCTTATTTATCAAAAATTGATTGCTTATAAGAATGTTCTCCAGAGCCAAATTTAAAATTTACATCTCAATATCACATATACATTTGGTATATATCAAAAAGCAAATAATTAGAATGACAATAAAAGCATAGCAATAGCAACAGCATACAAAATATTACAAGGATAAGTTTTCCATCTTAAACAAAAGACAACATTACATACAATATGACAAGACTGAAGAGAAATGGTAAGAAATGTAAAACAAAAAAGGATATGTTTTTCTATTTAAAAATGACATTGTATATAACATGATAAAACTGAACAAAATATAAGAAATAAACCTGTTTAGAGCATATTTCAACCATTGGACATGATATACAATACACAAACATGCCAAAAGACATGGGAGAACTATATGTAAAGATATTGGTGGGTGGCACAACTGTATCTCAATGTCATGAAAATTCCCAGATCTATATCAGTTGTGGTCTGACTGCTGTTGAGCTTGTGTGAATACTAGTTCAGTTGCTCATGAATTAGTTTGAATAAAGCATGATAGTATGATCCACACAGATTGGACATTTCATTTCTAAAAATGTGGGGACATTTGACATCCCCTAAATTATGGTATCATAGACACACTGGGAATACTTGATGGAAGGTATTAACACCTTCCATGGAGAGCACACTGGCTGGCCACAGGTTCTTAATTATATTGAACAAAGCTATCTGTCCACAATAGCCTGCAGTAACAGACAAGAGACACTGATTCAAATCATATCAACATTCAATGCAGGTGGTACCAGATAAAGATCCAGTAAGTCAGTTCTGCATTTTTTAACTTCCTTGAAATATGAGAGCACAAAAAACAACAGTGTTAACACTACAACACTAGATACAATTCCTAACCTTGGTTTGTGGCATAACTGATTGGGATATAGAGAACTGATAATATGTGGAACTACACATCCAGTTGTTGGACACCAATGGTAAGTTTTGAGTATAGCACAGACCAGACAAGGCCAAAAACTCAAATTGTGAACAAGGCACCATACAGTTTGGTAATGGTTTCATAATAAACACATTATTGGCTGATGACTAAAATATTGCATACTTCATGATAATTTGCACCTATTTACTGAACTCATTTACCCCAACAACAATGGGTTATTCCAGCAGGACAATTTACCATTGTGTCTGGCCCAGTATTGGCAGGATTGATTTCAGGTGTAAACTGAAGATTTCCAACAAATGCTGTAGCCACCATGTTCATCCAACATGAACACAAATGAACATGGGATAGAGTAGAGAGGTCTATTAACACATAAAATCCTTTATATAGAAACATCAGGGAGCTGTGGAAAACTATTGAGACATAATGGCTCCAAATCTTTCCAGGGATTTTCCAGCTGCATGTGATATTGGTGCCACATCAAGTTGCTGTGCATCCTACACAACTCAAAGGCTACCATGACTTTGGCATTTCAGTGTACAAAAGTACTCAACATGACAAAAGATTGGACACTATCACAAAAAACATGAAAGGCTACATTGATCTTCTGCAAACACTTCAACTCAACAGATAAAAGTGAAATCAACACCAGATATGAATCTCTATTAAAATTTCAATATTAACAGTAGTAATGAATTGAATTTTTATACTAAAATTGTAGTAATGCCTCAACTTAAAAATGTCACATTTATTAATGAGATTCACTTCTGATGGCTCAAATAATAAAACTCACCACTTTCAATCTGTTCCTCAATGATGGCTTCTGCCAAATTGGAATAAGAAATATATGCATCACTGCTTGCACAACTCTTATTGGCTTTGTAAAATTTCAAAGCAGTAACAAAAAAATCTATGCACCTGGCAACTAATGCCTTACAAGCATTACACCAATATACGGAAAAAGCACTCCAATGTATTGGTGTTTCTATAAATACAAAGCCAAAAAGGAAATATTTATGTACCTTCAACAATAATATTGGCACTGGTAAACACATCTCCAGCAACACAAGAATATTCAGCTTTATCTTCAAGTATCACATTTTCAATGACCAATTGGTGAACTTTGCTATCAGCAACAATTTTCACTCTGTTATCACTCTTCAATTCTTGGCCATTCTTTTTCCAAATTACGTTCACATTTTCTTTGTTCAATTCACATGAAAGTGTTGCTTTTTCCTTTTCTTTCACTTTCACATCACTCAACTTCTTTGTGAAATCAGGTTTTATTTCTATAAATAAAAGTTAATTGCTAATTAGTACACAAAGTAAATTACAATTAATATCAGCATATGAAAGTATATAAACTCAACATGAAGATAATATTTCATAGAACAGCTTGCTTGTTCTACTGCGAAATGTTTTTATACTAACTTGTTTTGATAACAATAAATACACAAATATACTTTAGGGGAAACTGATATTCTATCATTTATGCAAAGGAAATTGAAAACAACTAGCCTTGAAAAGAATTGTTTTCTTATACACTTTTTTAATGCTATGTCACTTGAGGATGTATGCAATTACAACTCTCCACAAGTTCCTTTATTTAATTATCTGTGAATTGACCTGCATTCTTAGGAATGGTAGTGGAGTAGATTTCTTTTACCTTCTCTAGGACTTAAAATTCAGAGTTTTCTTTCACCCAAAGCAGAGTTTAATCTGCTATTTAATCCATAGCTATTGGAGAAGAAGAAGATTAATGCATTTCCTAAATGTATTTGTGTGAATATTTGAACTCAGCTTGTCAATTCCACTTTCAATGCTGATATCAATTACACTACCTACACATTTCTTTATAAATAAATGTTCTCATACTCAAAAAACATACAAACAGAATTGCTTGCAGTTATAACATCTATACATTTAGAAATTCTTGATAAAATCCAAAGAATAATCTGCAGTGTTATTGGTCCTGACCTAATATCTCAGCTTCAATCAATTTCTAACCACTGTAATGTAGCTTCCTTGTGCCTTTTCTATACTTTCATGGTAATTCTTCTGATAAACTTTCCTCTATTGAAACTAGATTTTATGAATTTAAGCACAGTACTAGATTGGTGGTAAGGTTTATAATGTTACAGTTAAAATGGCTAGATGTAACCATAACTTTAATGCTAATAGTCTCTTCTATTCTACTTCTTGCTTGTGAAAACTCGCTTCCAACTTCTTGCTACCCAATGAAGTTTGATCTTCAAAAATAAAAGGCAATATCAATCATTAGCTTCTGTTTTCTCTCCTTAACAATGTTTTTGTTTTCTCCTATTCTTTGACACTCAGTAACCCCTTGCATCTTATTGTCTTTATTGTCTTGCTTACAGTGAAATGATTAAAAAAAATAAATAATACCTTCTTATAAATTTGACAGATGATTTTCTGATAGTTTTTGGAAAAAATATTTTTTAAAGATTATAGTCTTATATCTTTTCTTCTAGGCAACAAATACACATAATATAGCTTACAAGTAAAAAAAAACAACAAAAAAACACACACAAAACAATTTCAGATTCAAACTACAAGATTATCAGCCAAAAAATTCATTATTAAGATGTTATCAATATATTTTAAAAAAACTTTTTATTCTTATATTTCTAAAAATCATCACAATAATATATTTTTTTCTGAATCAAAATTGACCCTATGAATATGTTCATTATTACCATTTGCAAATGTTCAATATATCATTGAAATGAAACTAAAATAAGAAAATAAATTTATCAACATTAAATAATATTCTCATTACCAAAAATGAACCTCTAAATATTTTATTAAATGACCACAACATCAATATTAAAATTGAAATAATCAGAAACTCAACTAAAATGACTTATGAATAATCAAATAGTGATTACTTATTAATGTTTTTAGAGTTGCTTTCATAACTTACATTTCAATATCAAATATGTAATTGATGTAAATCCAAAGGAAATAATCAGAAGAACTAAAAAACTAGCATAGCAGAAGCAATAGAAAACACAATATGACTAGGTAAAAATGGTTTTCCTTTCATTAAAAACATAAAAAAATAATATAAATGATAAAACTGAAGAGAATTAGCAAGTAATTTAAAACTGCTAACAGCCAATTTCAACAATTTGAACATGAAAGACAATATACAAATATTGAATATAAAAGAAAACTGGACACAAAATAATTAGAAATGATATGAAAAGCTATCTTACTCTTTTGCAAAAACTTCAACTAAACATAAAAAAGATCAATACTAGACATGAATATCTGCTAAGTTTCAATATCAACTGTATTAATGGATTTTTAAGAGCAAAAATGTTATAAAGGTAATAAATTTTCCACTGGAAATGTTCTATTAATATAATTCAGTGCTGTAAGAATTATTTTAAATTACAAGTTGTAAGGATACAGAAAGTGCTTATCTACCTTTAGTGGAGATAAGTCACATGACGGCTGCTTAATGATGTCACTCCATACAGTGATATAAGCACCAGTCATTTTTAGCTTGTTTTCAGCAGCCAAACAAGAAGATTGATTTCTTTAGCTGCCTACTCACCTAGCCTGGGCCGAGACTAAATCTGCCTTCCTAGCAGCTTACAAGTCCATGGTGCTGTTTCCCTTTAGGAATATATCTTCCCCAGATATAGAATGAAGCTCCAGCTTGTAGTCCTCAATTTAGGAAAACCCAAGACTCATTCATGAAATATGTCCTCACCTGGTACATAGATGAATCCAGCCCATCTGAATCTAGAGTCCTAAAAATGGCCTCTCCAAGTACAGGAGTATTTCCATATATGTAAGACTTTTGTTTCTCCTTACACTCAGCTTTGCTGTGCAGATATAAGTGTTATATTATTCTCTGTGTAGGATATGTGTATATATGTATATAGAGTTTTGTGTATGTCTTAGTAATATAAAAGTCTCTCTGAGAAAAAACCTTTTGTCATTTTTTTTCCTTTCAGCCATTAGACTCCATCTGTGAAGTATGGTGTTATTATATAATGGATATAATAATGCCTATAATGGGAGAAGTGTAAATGGGAGAATAAATCTTTCTCCCTAGCTCTACAGAGTCATTTAATTTGGTTTTCAACTCGTGCTGATGGCTTGCTTGTTTAATTTGTTTTTCTTATATTTATAGAAATTATCTCATTTACATATATGCTTTTCATTATACATAGAACTATTCTGACATGACTTCATTTACAACCTACTACATTAAATACAGTAAGAGTATTGTTCCCTTCATTTTTTTTTGTTTTGATTTGCAATTCATTTAGACTGATATTTTGTTTCAGACTTCATTTCATTTGAGACTACCCAGTGAGAAAATGACAAAGTGAAGAAGAATCTCTTTCATTGGTTTTCTATTTGCATCTTATTTGAAATGGCAAGATTTAGAGTCACCCTTGTTTTCCTGTTTTTATATACTCTACTTAAATGTGACTATGTCTGAGAGCAAGGCAGCATAGCAGCTGCCATTGTTTTTTTTTTTCCATTATTACAAATATTTCACCATCTTTATGGTATTTAATCAAAGAAATTTTTATGAGGCCAATAAAGGACACAACTTTGTTCAATTTACAAGTTGCAACCCCGTTTTGAAGATTCTTGAAGATATTAAAGGCAAAAGAAGGAAAGATAAGGTTGAAATCCTGTTCCCATCACAAACATTATTCAACCTTGCCTCATTAAGTTTTCATTTCTATGTAGTTGTAACTCCTGATGATCACAACTTCTTTTTTTTCAAGTTGGTAGTTACAGAGAGTTAGATAAAGTTGCTATATAACTGATAGTTCAAACAATAAAACTCGCTATTTTCAATTTGTTCCTAAGTGATAGTTTCTGCCAAATGGGAAAAAAGCATTTTACAAATCATTTTCTGTACAATACTTAGTAGTTTTGAATAATTTCAAACTAATAACAAAGCATTCCATTCAACTGAAAATCAATATCATACAAGCATTATATCAATACACAAAAACAATACAAATGTATTTGTGCTGCTGTATCTAAAAATCAAAAGAAGTATTCATGTACCTTCAACAATAATGTTGGCACTGGCAAACACATCTCCAGCAACACAAGAATATTCAGCTTTATCTTCAAGTGTCACATTTTCAATGACCAATTGGTGAACTTTGCTATCAGCAACAATTTTCACTCTGTTATCACTCTTCAATTCTTGGCCATTCTTTTTCCAAATGACTTTCACATTTTCTTTGTTCAATTCACATGAAAGTGTTGCCTTTTCTTTTTCTTTCACCTTCACATCACTCAGTTTCTTTGTAAAAGCAGGTTTTATTTCTACAAATAAAAGTCAATTGTCAATTAGTACAGAAAGTAAGTTACAACTAATATCAACATGCAAAATTACATTATATATACTCTACATAAAAATAATGTTATTTCAAATAATTGATTGTTTGTTCTACTGCAAAATATTTTTGAACTTCTTTTTATAACAACTTCATAACATATATTCTTTGAGAAAATGATACTCTGTTATTTCTGACAAAAATTCTATCTTTATAAGACTTGTAAATGAATGCATTTTTTGTAGTCTTAATTTATAAATAAATGTTCATACAGTCACTGAAACATTCAACCAGAACAGATTGCAGTCATAAGATGTTCTTGCCAATTTTCTAGAATTTTTCCTGGGATATGTAATATATTTTATCTTAAGTATTTCCATCTAAATTCCTACATATCTTTTTTCTACTACCTTAACTTCCTACACATCATTAATTTCTTATGACACATGTAGCTGCAACTGACAATCTTGATAATCATTTGTATTGTATGCCATGACTTCTTTTAAGTAATGCACAAGACAATTTGAGAAACCAAATTTGGAAGGTTATAAGTTGAAAATTCATAATTAATAAAAAAATCCATTATATGTCTTGAAAAAGTTCTAAATCTAAATTTTAAAAAATCATCACACAATTTTATTATCCAAATAGATTATTAAATATAAATATCAAGAAATATTTACTACAATAATATTTCTGAAGTGAAATTCACCATATAATAATTGTTCTTTATTAATTATCAATTCTAAATGAAATGGCAATCATCAACATATCAATGTCAAAGTATTTCAGGAAAATACATTTTTATGCATACAGTATATAATATTTACACCAAAAAACTGAGTCATCTTATATTTAAATTAGTCACACAAATATTATCAACAGGAAAATAGTTCAGAAAATAAAACACAATTTCTTATTAATCAAATGTGATTACCTATAAGCATGTTCACCATAGACACATTTAGAATTAGCATTTCAATACCATATATATATTTGGTATATATCAAAAGCAAATAATTAGAAGAATGACAATAAAAGCATAGCAGTAGCAACAACATACACAATATTACAAGGATATTTTTCCATCATAAACAAAAGTTTACATGATATACAATGTGACAAGACTGAAGAGAAATGATAAGAAATTTCAAACAACTTAGAACATATTTCAAGAAATCAAGCCATTGGACATGATGGACAATATAAAAGTACTGAATATAACAGAAAACTGGACATAAAATAATGACAAAGGACATGAAAAGCTACATTGCTCGTCTGCAAACACTTCAACCCAACAGATAAAAGAGAGATCATCACCAGATATGAATCTCTGGTAAAACTTCAATGTCAACAGCATTGATGAATTTTTGAAGCAAAAATGCTACAATATCAATGATTGCATTTTACAACTGCACTCATAAGATTCATTTCTGATGGCTCAAACAATAAAACTCACCACTTTCAATCTGTTCCTCAATGATGGCTTCTGCCAAATTGGAATAAGAAACAGATGCATCATTGCTTGCACAATTCTTATTGAATATGAATAATTTCAAAGTAATAACAAAATGTTTCATGCAACTGGCAATCAATGCCTTACAAGCATTACACCAATATATAGAAAAAACACTCCAATGTATTGGTGTTTCTATAACTACAAAGCCAAAAATAAAATATTTATGTACCTTCAACAATAATGTTGGCACTGGTAAATACATCTCCAGCAACACAAGAATATTCAGCTTTATCTTCAAGTGTCACATTTTCAATGACCAATTGGTGAACTTTGCTATCAGCAACAATTTTCACTCTGTTATCACTCTTCAATTCTTGGCCATTCTTTTTCCAAATGACTTTCACATTTTCTTTGTTCAATTCACATGAAAGTGTTGCCTTTTCTTTTTCTTTCACCTTCACATCACTCAACTTCTTTGTGAAAGCAGGTTTTATTTCTACAAATAAAAGTCAATTGTTAATTAGTACAGGAAATAAATTACAACTAATATCAACATAGAAAATTACAATAAAAATACTTTTCATAAAAATAATGTTATTTCAAGTAAGTGATTGCTTGTTCTACTGCAAAATGTTTTCTTGAACCTCTTTTTTTTATAATGACAACTACATAACATATATTCATTGAGAAAATGAGATTCTATCATTTATGACAAAATTCAATGTTAATAAGCTTTACAAAAGAATGCTTCTTATAGACTTAATTTATAAATGAATGTCACAGAAACATTCAAGCAGAACAGATTACAGTCGTAATACATTGTTGCCAAGTTTCTAGATTCTTTTACCTGTAGTTTTTGTGATGTATTTTCATCAAACTTTTTTTTCTAGACAAGATACATTATTCAGTTTCCTATTATAGCTTAGAGATACAACTTACAACAAGAACAATCACCTGTATCCAATATAGCTTCTTTTTTAAAAAAATCAATATCGCTTCTTTTTTTCTAAAAAAATAATTTGAGAAAGAAAATCTCCAAGATTACTAACTGGAAATTTATCATTAATAGATAATCAAACTGAAATTTTTTTAGCCTAAATTTCTAAAAGTTTGCATCCCAATATAAAATGGACCTGGAATGAAATTGACTCAACAACATATTCATTATCAACCTCAAATGAGCATAAAATTATCAATATGCCAAGAGAGTGATGAAAATAGAGGGAAATATATGTTTCCCCATTAAATATTTAATATTTACACAACCTAATGAGGTCTTGTAAACATTTCAATAATGAATCACATTGCTACTGTCCATTGAAATAGGATAGATGCAAAGTTCAGATAATCAACCAGCCTGTCTTAAGATTAATCAAACACTGATGATGGTTTTCAAAATGTTTTTTTAAGTTTAAATTTCAATATAAAATATATATTTTATATATATATATATCAGACAAAATGGTTAGAAAAACAAGAATAATAGCATAGCAATAGAAGTAACAACAGCATACACATTTTTACAAGGTTAATATGTTGTCTTTTCATGAAAATATAAAGAAGATTATTATATATAACATGAGAAAACAGAAAAGAAGTTACAAGAAATTCAAAACTGTTTTCAAACAATTTCAGTAAGTCAAACCATTGGACATGATGGACAATATAAAAACATTGAATAGAAAAGAAAACAACATATAATGCCAAATAACATTAAAGGCTACATTGCTCACTACAACCAAACATATAAAAAAATAAGATTGACATCAGATATGAAGCACTGTTAAAATTTTATAATCAGTAGTATTATTTTATTGTAAAAATATTGCAATCATTGTCGATGATTACATTTTCAACTCCACTAGTATAACTTAAGATTCACTTCTGATGGCAGAAATATTAAAACTCACCACTTTCAATCTCTTCCTCAATGATGGCTTCTACCAAATTGGAATAAAAAATAGATGAATCATTGCCTGCGCAATTCTTATTGGTTTTTTAATAATTCCAGAGCAATAACAAAAATTTCATGTAACTGGTAATCAATGCTTTACAAGCATTAAACAGTGCACAAACATACTACATTGATATTTTGAGATCTACAAAGCGAAATAAAAAATATTAATGTACCTTCAACTACAAAGTTGGCCTTGGTAAACACATCTCCAGCAACACAAGAATATTCAGCTTTATCTTCAAGTGTCACATTTTCAATGACCAATTGGTGAACTTTGCTATCAGCAACAATTTTCACTCTGTTATCACTCTTCAATTCTTGGCCATTCTTTTTCCAAATTACTTTCACATTTTCTTTATTCAATTCACATGAAAGTGTTGCTTTTTCTTTTTCTTTCACTTTCACATCACTCAATTTCTTTGTGAAGTCAGGTTTCATTTCTATAAACAGAAACCAATTGGCATTTAATGCAGAAGAAAAGCCTCACAATACATCCACCCTAGTGTTGTTGTTATATATATTTATCTGGACGAGTGAAATCCTTTTAGTTTTTTAGTTTTATTGATTACATACTAATTAGATATTTTCTAATTTAGTTCTATCATTTTACTGATTTCTATAAGTAAACTTCATTTCCCATATTTTTATCATTTTTTTTATTAACAGGAAATTAATCCAAAATTTTCACACATTAAATGTAACATGTTCAAAATATTCAAAATTGCCACAGATCTATATTTCTTGTTAGTTATGCAATCTTCTAGAAATTATGAAGTCAAGAATGTTGAACAAATATTTAAAAACACACCCTAGCAGAAAAAGAAAACATGTTTGAATAATATCAGTGACATAAAAATGGATTGGTGTAAATTGTGTATATCATTAGCAAAGATTAAAGAGCTTTTAAATTAATGGCAAATTTTTGCACTAATTATTCCTCAGCTTACATAGACAAATATGAAGCTAATGATCATTTTTACTGCTTAATTCCTATCCTGTTATAGTTGTGCTTTGTTAGTCAGCATGACCCTTTCAATACCTCATGAATAATGGACTATTCCACATTTTGATCACATTGGTTTCAGTGAGAAAATGAAAGAAAGAAGGGAAGACAGAAATGGATAGAGAGAATCAGATCAAGCTCATAAGAACAGATATTATTTTAATCTCAGCCAAAAGTCTGAGAAGTATGGAAACTATGATAAAACACCATTTTTCAGATGCACATTATTGAATGATGAAAACTGTGTAAGGTAAAAAAAATACAGTTACTATAAATAAAATAAATTTGTTTGCTGAATTATTTTTAAATTATTATTAAGAGAAATGTTTGTAACATGAGGATTTGCCTAGAAAGAAAGAAGGTACGATAGAAGTGTTTAATGCCTAAAAAAATACTGGACTATTACTTTTTGATTGCATAGATAAATAATACAAATGAAAGACAGAATGGAAGAGAGAAGTGTTTAATGGCTGTTTTAGTGAAATAGAAAAGTTGTCAATTTCAAATCTTTTTATTTGTAGTCATTTCTTAAAATAATGACCAGCATTTATATTTATGATTGTTATTGCAATATTTTGTTAACATTGTTAAGCTGAAATAATTTAACAATGTAATAGGGAAATTTCTATATTTTATTGTCATAGAAATTGCCATGAGTTTATTCAATCATTACCTGAAGAATTAAGATTTATCAGAAAAAATTCAAATAGGAAAACCACGAAATTTTCACAGGTCTTTCTAGTTTTTCTAAAAATCATAATCTTATTTCTGCATAATAATTTATTACAAACACTACTTGTGAATAATTATTTCATTTTGTTTATTGCTTTTCAAAATATTGAAGAAAACTAAAATGTCCCAATGAAACCTATCCTTTCTTTAGTGCTATGCATGACACATGCTTGGGTGAACATGTCACTTTTCGATTCATGTCTGACTTTGCAAAAGAATTGCCAGGGGAGGCTGCCATAACTTTCTGCAGTAAACTTGTTGTCAACTAAGGTTACAGGATCCAGCCAATTGCTATTTATCCCATAGCTGGCAGGAGAAGAGATGGTTTTATACATTTCCCGAGGGGATTTGCACATAACTGAATGTAATGAACTCAACTGGAATTCAAACTTAACTTTCTGATTTCTCATTCTGTTTCCTTATCTATTATACCCACTACACATCCTTTAAAACCTATATTTCTTCCTTTTATTTACATATCTTAAACTTTTAATATGAAAAAGTAATCAGGTGTGAATATACATGATCTAGCATATACAAAATTTTATACAGAAAAGATAAATAGTATAAGAAATACTAAACTTACAAATACTCATTTCAAATAAATATATATAATAAGTCTAAGGGCAGAATAAATAAACTAACATTGAGTACCAAATGTCTTGTTATGAAGAAAAACATTATGTATGAAGATAAATGAAACTGAACTATAAATCATATTCCAGTATAATTATATTTCATTAATTACTAAATTATATATATATAATAAACAATTACCATGATATATGGACAGTAAAATATATAACACTATACACTGTTTGAAAAGGAGCAATTTTATGAAGCAGATTGTTTGCATAGTTCGAGAATTGTAACCTTAAACTTCTTTGGAAAAGCTCAAATGAAAAAAATTTTGCACTTTCAATCTGTTCTTCAATGATAGCTTCTACCAAATGGCAATATAAAATCCATGCTTTGTTGCCTGCACAATTCTTACAGCTTTGAATAATTTGAAAGTAAGAACAAAATATTCTATGCAATTGGCAATCAAGACCTTACAAGCATTACACTAATACATAAAAATACAATATATTGGTGTTTCTAGATCTACAAAGTAAAAGAAACTATTGACATTGGTAAACACATCTCCAGCAACACAAGAATATTCAGCTTTATCTTCTTTAATTTCAATGATCAATTGGTGAATTTTGCTATCAGCAACAATTTTCACTCTGTTATCACTCTTCAATTCTTGGCCATTCTTTTTCCAAATTACTTTCACATTTTCTTTGTTCAATTCACATGAAAGTGTTGCTTTTTCCTTTTCTTTCACTTTCACATCACTCAACTTCTTTGTGAAATCAAGTTTCATTTCTACAAGCAAATATCATTTTGCAATTAAAGTAGATAAAATATACTTATATAAAGTTGTTTTTAGAAATGTATTTATCTTGAAAAGAAAAGATTTTTCTTTGTATATGGCTTTATTTAATGATCCAAAATTTAATTCTTATTTGGTTTAAAATAAATATAACCTCTATAGTTAAAAAATAATTTATGCCTTCATAAAAACTAATAAACTAATAATAGCTGAACAATTCTTATTACCTTTGAATACTTTCAAAGCAACAAACTATTCTATGCATTTGGCAATCAATTACACCAATACACAGAAAAAACTCTACAATGTATTGGTGTTTCTATATCTACAAAGCATCAGTATTCATATACCTTCAACAATAATGTTGGCATTAGTAAACACATCTCCAGCAACACAAGAATATTCAGCTTTATCTTCAAGTGTCACATTTTCAATGATCAATTGGTGAACTTTGCTATCAGCAACAATTTTCACTCTGTTATCACTCTTCAATTCTTGGCCATTCTTTTTCCAAATTACTTTCACATTTTCTTTATTCAATTCACATGAAAGTGTTGCTTTTTGTTTTTCTTGCACTTTCACATTATACAATTTCTTTGTGAAATCATTTTTCATTTCTACTAGAAAAATCCAATTGCCAATTAGAGTTGATAGAACAATACAACTAATATCTACAAACATATACAGTCAAATATTCATTATATGCACATGATAAAAAGATTGCGCAATACTGTTTTCATAAGTTACAAAATACAACTTAAGTAAGTCTTCTTGGTAAGGGTGTAGACATTTCACCACCTATTCATATTTATTGCACAACAGTATTTTCTCTAAATATTATTGGATTAAAAATAAATAGCCTAATTTAATATAATTATAATAAATAATTCAGAAAAAGACAAGTGAAATTACTTGTTCACATAATGAGGATAGAGGGCTTGGAGAATTTGACACTCACAACTATTCATCTATGCTTTGAATATTGCTGTCACATATGATCTGATGTTTCTGCTATATATTTAGATATCCTTGATAAAATACAAAGAAGAATCTGCAATGTCAGTGATCCTGACCTGGCATCTCAGCTTCAGTCACTTTCCCATGGCCATAAAATAGTTCCACTGTACCTTCATTTCATTTCTAAATCAGATATGTTCTGAAATTTCTACCTTTTATTTAAATATATAAAATTTTTAATATGAAAAAATTGAAATTTTCACAAAATTAATCCATTTGATCATTGCTGGTAACTTTTGCTTTCAAATTACTTGTACAATTTAATTTCAACATCAGATATGTTCTGAAATTTATGAAACCTATCATTCATTTATTTAGATAACTAAAAAAAAATAATTGTGTTTAAATATACATGAACTAGGATATATAAAATTTCATACAGAAAAGATAAATAGTGAAATAAGTACTAACCAACAGTCATTACAAGACAATAAATATATATAACAAGTGTAGGGACAGAATAAATAACCTAACACTAAGATTCAAGTGTTTTTTTCTCAAGAAAAACATATTACCTAGAATCTACAAATAGAAAAGCAAAAGCAATACAGAGAAGTAAACTCGGCATTCACAAAATTACAAAATTAACATATGTTTTAATTTAAAAATAGAAAAGTAAACAGCAATAACATTAATGAGATTACAAGAGAAGCAATAAGATATTAAAAAATATGTTTCTATCTGACACATTTGTAATGATTTCAAGAAACTGTACATTGAACACTATATCAACACATTCATCTTTTAAATTTTCTTCAATCAAATATACAGACACTGATGAATAGATATACTAAATTTCACCTTTAAAGATAAAAATTACTGCAATACCAACACATGGTGATATTTCACAAATATTTTTTTAATTATTTCACCCCAAGCAAAGGGATAAGGCACAGAGTGAAAGATTCTGAGGAAAACATTATTAAAAAGAGAAAGCAATAAAAGAAATGGATTTAAAGAAACAGAAGATGACAACTGACATTGCATTTAAATTTTTAAAGATCAAAGTTAACTAGAAAACCAGAATTGAGAAATGAAAGAGAAGAAACTTTTTGACCATCTGCTATCCCTCTTTGTTATTGTTCTTCCATCCATTCACTCAAGATTGTTAAGTAGGTTACTCAATGTTTCTTCTACTTTTCTTGCTTTCAGTATATCCTTTGAGTGTTAAATTCTCTGACCCCTCATTATGTGTCACAAAAATGTCTGTTATCTCTTTCTGATTGTATACATTTATTTGCTGTTCCTATTTTTCTTAAGACTTCCTTATTGCTCACATGTTCTATCTATGGTATTCTTAGTGTGTTAGTAGAGCCACATCTTGTTGCTTCCTTTGTAAGGAAATTGTTCAGCATTTACTACCATATAAAAGATTAGATAGGAGATTGTAATTCAGCATTTTTTATGTCTTTCTAATATTTTCCAATATCTTAGTACTTTTCTTAGTTTCTGGAAGACACTTTTGCTACTTACATGTGCCTTCAGATTTCCATAATTTGTGACTACACTATACAAGTAGATTAATTTCTGTACCTACTTGATTTTGACATCTCCAATAATTAATTCACACCTTGAGCTGTCTCTTTTGCTAACAACTATGCATTCTGTCTTTTTAAAGTTGGCAGATAATCTTTTCTACTTGATTTTCATTATTACCTTTCTAAGAGTTCTTTTAATTTCATTTCTGAGTCTGCCATAAATAATGTCATCTATGTATAGTATGTTAAGATTATGTCCACCAATAATAATTCTGCACTTAATCATCTAAAATTTATTAGTTAAACATTGCTTGTTAATGATTTTATTATTTATAGTTAATTCATAGAAATCAACTCATTATTTTCACACAAATATTAAGGCTTTAAATCAGCATGCACAAAATATTTACGTTTAACAAATGACATATATGAAAACTATCAAAATATGAAGCCAAACAACAAAAATAGTTGAAAAATAGCTTAGAAGCAGAAACAGAAAACATGTATAAAACATTTCACACTAAAATGGAGACATATTTGCAGGTTGTGTTTAAACAAAGAAATTTAATATCTGATCCCTTCATACATATCAAATAATACAGAATTGTGGTATATTTCCAGTGCAACTCTTTTATATTATTTTCACTATCTCATACATACATTATATAACTAAAATAATTTACAGTTTATTTCAGTCAGTATTCAAAGTTTCATGGAATTTATCATCAAATTCTTAGTAAACTACTGAAGATTGGATGAAAAACCATGTATCCCAGAGGTTGGATTGAAATAATTAAAATATTTTTTTTCAATTATTAATAATTATTATTGTTCTATTGCTTGATATTGAGCTCTGTATTTACAAAGACTGTATGTCTTGAATGCATTGTCTTGTACCATGTACTTTGGCTATATATAAAGCCAGTTACCTTATTTAATTACATTTTAAAATAAGTGAACTATTTTAATTATTAATAATTATATATATATATATAGTACAGATAATAAATCGATTGGTATATAATCCAAGTCGATCCTAGTAATATAAAATATTAAAACTGATCCACAAAAAGAGCTCAATGTATTTATTATAACAGTGCATATTGATAGTATTACACAGCAAAATCCAAAATTACCTCATATGGTGGGGGATAGATCTTTTCAACCGAAAAAAAGTTTTATCAACCCCAGTGTGTGTGTCTATGCATGTATATATATCCAAAGTACTTTTTACTTATGTCTTAATTTCCATGAAATGACCATTTCAAAAAATAGCTGCAGAAATTTCACTAAACAGAATCAATGCAATGTATCATAAATAAAACCTTATCACATCATGTTTAGTAAATTATCCTTCATTATAAATGTTTATGGTATTTGATTAAATATTCCATTTTTAAAATAGTATTAGTAGTATTGAGTTTACCATTTTTGTGTCTTTATATCTTTTATTCACATAGAAAGAAATGAGATTTGAAGAAAACTGCTTTGCTAGAAACTATAGTACAACAGATAACAAGCAGTTCTCATTAACAAGAATCTGATTGAAAGATCAGAACAAATAATTTAATATTAGATATTGCTATAAAAGAAATATATTTATATAACTATAAGGCAATGAAACTAAATCATA
This sequence comes from Acanthosepion pharaonis, assembly GCA_903632075.3. Taxonomy (NCBI): domain Eukaryota; kingdom Metazoa; phylum Mollusca; class Cephalopoda; order Sepiida; family Sepiidae; genus Acanthosepion; species Acanthosepion pharaonis. The sequence continues at coordinate 873,666 of CAHIKZ030000791.1, forward strand.
ACCCATTCTAAATGACATATACAATAAAAAACATCTACAATTATACATAAACACTTGTACAGAGAAACATATGACCACAGATAATAAACGGTTTATAAACAACTGAATTAAGCAGATTGTTTGCATAATTTTCCAGCCAGAATTGAAGAAAAACAACAACCCAAGCTTCTCTTAGAAAAGCTCAAATGAAAAACTCACCACTTTCAATCTGTTCCTCAACAACTGCTTCTGCCAAACAGGAATAAGAAATATATACATCATTGCCTGTACAATATTTTCAGCTTTGAATATTTTCAAAACAATAACAAAAATATTCCAAGCAATCGGCAAACAATGCCTTACAAGCATTATCCCAATACACACAAAAACTCCACAGTGAATTGATGCTTCAATATCTATAAAGTAAAATAAAAAATGTTAATGTACCTTCAATGATAATGTTGGCTTTGGTAAACACATCTCCAGCAACACAAGAATATTCAGCTTTATCTTCAAGTGTCACATTTTCAATGACCAATTGGTGAACTTTGCTATCAGCAACAATTTTCACTCTGTTATCACTCTTCAATTCTTGGCCATTCTTTTTCCAAATGACTTTCACATTTTCTTTGTTCAATTCACATGAAAGTGTTGCTTTTTCTTTTTCTTTCACTTTCACATCAGTCAACTTCTTTGTGAAATCAGGTTTCATTTCTACAAATAAATGTCAAAATACATTGAGTGTAAAATGAATATGAAATCACTCACTTTACAAGTATATTTAATATGACTAAAATCAACTGAATTTAGCATTTCATGTAAGTTGTTATAAAATATATCATCATTATTCATGTTAATGATCAAGTCACTATTTCATTTATATTTATTTATATAAGTTTCAGTCTTGAAATGCTTTTGTCCCAAATAAGATTCCAAAAGATTTGGGCCTAAATATATTCTTTACATCTAGCCATTTCAACAGTAAAATGTTGAGACCTTGCCACCAAGTGTGCTTAAATTCATGAAGTTGAGGTACCAAAAAGGAAAGCTCATCTGAATAATTACTTGTCTAAACAAATACCATAAAAATATTTATAAAACAAAGCTCAGGGTAGCTACAGTATGGCCACAATAAAGTGACAGAACCAATGCATGGACAAATGGTAGACTTATAAAGGTTAAAAATCCATTCTGGCAAGAAAAATTGTCTAGAACAACTTTTCTAGCAGCAGATCTAGCAACTGGTTCATTATAATTCAGTATTCACCACCATAAAGGAATGAAATTATATAACATTTCAGAACTCATTTATTTTGTTTCTAATCAAATTTTCCTGTTTCTTAATATTTTGCTTAGCTTTAGAAGGTAACTTTTTCTACTCCAATGCACCTTTGGATTTCAGTATTGCACTTTCCATCCTCTGTTAAAACACTTCCCAGATATTTAAATTTTTGTACTTTTTTTTAATTTTGGTATCTGCAGTTTATAATTTGCATGTTGGGTTGTTCCTTTTGCTAACAACCAGGCATTCTGTCTTCTTGCAACTGATGTTTAGTCATTTCTTCTTGCTTTCCTTCACTACTTTCAATAGGAATTCTCGTAGTTTCCTATTAAAACACTGCATCTCACAAAATTCAGACAAGAAAATTTTAATCAAATATTGTTAATCTACAAGTATTTCCTTTAGTTACATTAAGCCTTCATGAAAAACTAGCTTAAAAGCCAACCTATCAGGTGATATTTAAGCTAACTCCTGCTAATAAGCTAATAATAAACTACAGAAGAACTCAAAATTGATTGCTGCATTTCAGTATTACATTAATATTTAAACTTACTTTTTAAAAGTTTAACAATGATTTTCTGCCACCACTTAAAGACAATTTGATGTATGTAGGTCCTTACTTTCTATACAAAGAATTATTTTTATTTCATGGGTGACTTTCATTGGATTTCATTGGATTTCGAAATTAATTTTAATAATTCCCAAATTTATTTCCAAAGTACAAAAATTGTTATCGTACAAAACATCACATAAAAAAAATCACATAAAAAAAATCACCTAAAACAATTGCAGTAATGAAAATATAAAATAATCAGGGATAAATATTTATTTTATATTTAAATAAACAGGGATTGATGGTATTTATTATAAAAAAAAGTTATATTAAAGTAGATGGACCTAAAATTACTATATGAAAATTTATCCCATTAGCTGGCAGGAGAAGCATGACTTTACTTTTTTCAATATATTTAAAAGCAGCCCTATCAAGTGGCATTTAAGCTAACTCCTGCGGAGGGCTCATGTTTAGGCCTTCATCACAATAGGGAGGAGTGGATGCAATAGGCAACAATAAACTACAGAACTCAAAATTGATCACTGCATTTAAGTATTGCCTTAATATTTAAGCTTACCTTAAGTTCAATGATAATTCTTCTGCTACCGCTTAATTTAAAAACAATTTGATGTACATAGGTTCTTACTTTCTGTACAATTTTTTTTTATTTCATGGGTGACTTTCACTGGATTTCGCAATTAATTTTGATTATTCCCAAATTTATTTCCAAGTTATAAAAATTGTTATCATACAAAAAAATTTGTCGCTAAAAATTACATAAAAACAATCACAGTAATGAAAACTTGGGAATCCAAAATTTCAGGATTGTGGGTCCAGATCCGACCCAAAATGTTTTTAATTTGCTCACAAAGTCAGCCTGATTACAAAATGGTATGACATGTTGGTCTATGGCATCTAGGAGTCAAGTTGAAAATGTATGACACAGTGACTCAGACATTTGCATTATAGATTTTTAACTTAACATAATAAAGACACATTATGAAGAAAGAAAAATGGTGCAGTTGTATCAATAGCATACTATTTTAATGTTTTTATTACAAACATAAAAAGAATAGCATGTGCAATTTGCTTATATTTAAAAAGTGATAGAGGAAGTAAAATAATTAAGAAATGCTTAAAGCTCCTGTGAAGAAGTAAAAGCATTTAACAATATGGATATTTGGAAAGAAATTTCTCCTTCACTGTCAACAACATCAATATTTGCAAATATGTGATGAGATTGATTTCTAACAGTTCAAACAATAAAACTCCTGACTTCTGTTGGATCCAATTCAAAAGGAATCATTGCTAAAAACAAGTTGTGTTTATGTTTCAAGGGAAATTGAATGTTAATTCAAAATGAAGAACATTCAAAGACCAATCAGCAAAATGCCAGAAAATATGGACAAAATTTGTGAACACATTTAAATTATCATCGCCTATTCTCTCTCTCACACATGATTAAAAATCAGTTATGGAGTCTGCCAAGAGATACTAACTAGTTCTGTAATGTCTGATACCAATTTTTATATAACACTATAATGTATTTGTATTTCTCTATCTAGAAGCAAGACAGAAAATATTAACTTACCTTCAACTACAATGTTGGCACTGGTAGACACATCTCCAGTAACACAAGAATATTCAGCTTTATCTTCAAGTGTCACATTTTCAATGATCAATTGGTGAACTTTGCTATCAGCAACAATTTTCACTCTGTTATCACTCTTCAATTCTTGGCCATTCTTTTTCCAAATTACTTTCACATTTTCTTTATTCAATTCACATGAAAGTGTTGCCTTTTGTTTTTCTTTCACTTTCACATCAGTCAACTTCTTTGTGAAATCAGATTTTGTTTCTACAAATAAAATAAATTTACATTAGAAATTGAAAGATATGTAACATAACAATGAATTTCTGCAAGTGTTTCAATGTTGTACAATGATTAGTGAGCTTGTCTATCTAGATCAATTATAACTGAGTAGTGAGTTTGATCCTCACAGGGGTGTTCAATACTTTTGGCCTTGTGTCACATTTAAACTATGCTTAGAAAATCGCTATAACAATGACTCATTATTCATGGAATGGATAAATTAGTATTCATATCAGATTTTACAGCACATTTAAATGGGGATCAGTATTTTATAGTTATTAACTAATAAATTGACACCTTAGAATAATTTATTCTTTATTGTGCCATGTCTCTTCAGGATATGGGTAGTCATATTTATCCACAATTTCCTGTTCCTTGTAGCTCTTCTTATATGTGATCATAGCTCTACACAACTTTTAACAATTTTTCTCCCTTTTCTAAGCCCTACCCTTCCATTCCATTCACATTAGCTTGTCAGATAAGTGGCTCACTGCCTTCCTCTACATGTGTTGCCCTCAATATACCCTGTGAGAGTTAAGTTTTCCAACCCCTCCTTCCTCATTGTGTCCAAGGAATTTCAGCTATTGTTTCCTGATTTTGAATATAAGTATTCTTTTTCTTGCCATTTACTTTAAGTTGCTTTCTTTCTCTGTCCATGAAATCTTGAGTATCCTTGTCTAGAACCATATTTCTGCTGCATCTAGTTCTTTCCTCATCCATGGGGAAATTGTTCAATATTCACTACTTTATAAGATGATGCATATCACATAGCAAACCAGCACTCTCTTTGTTTCTAACAAAATTTTTCTATTTCTCAGCACCTTGCTTAGCTTTTGCAATGCTTTTTTCACTAATCCAATGTACATTTGAATCTCAGTGTTACATTTTCCACCCCCTGTTAAAACAGTTCTTAGTTATCTGAACATCTGCACCTGCTTAATATTTATATTTCCAATTCATAACTCACATCTTGCACTTTTTCTCTTGCTGATGACCATACTTTCTGTCTTTTTGCAATTGATAGTTCTGTTTTTATGGATTTCTTCTACTATCCTGTCTAGAAGGTCTTGTGGTTTTCATTCTGAGTCAGCCATCAACAAAGTGTCATACATGTATCTTAAGATTATGCACACCAATAATAAATCCAGTTCACTTAGGATAGCCTCACTGTAGAGGTTGGATAAATCTAGGGAGAAGATGCATTTAGTAATGTTTAATAACTACATATTAATATTTTTCTTTCATAATTGCAAAAAAGACATTTGAAAATTCCCTTGCAATAATAAACACTTAAATATGCTGTTATTATGGTACAAGTAAACTAGTTGCTTATAATATGGAAAATACTAGCAACTCAAAGTGATTGTATATATCTAAACTATTCTGGGCATGACAATAAACTACATCTGGCAGCAAGACCTCTGATTGGGAAGTTTTGAGGAGCATGGAACCAGCTATTAATTGCTGTTGTTCCCAAGTCCATCCTAACCCAGGGTAGTAGCACTTGTTAGGGTCCCAAATAGTTAACCCCCAAACTGGGCTTAAAATACTATGAAAGTATAAAAATAGATTTTCATAGTTTTATAATGCCCATTTGTAGGAGAGACTTTGTAAATCACAGATACAATAATAGTAATGCCTTCAAACAATACTTGGTCAGATGCTGTGCTAATTCCTATATATATATATATATATATATATATATATATATATTTTCCTTTACCCGTCACATGATCTAATTATTTTAAGATAAGGTTGACTGTGCTTGCTCTCTGGTGATTCATGTTCAAACCTAAATGTTGGCAGCAACACTTTATTCCTATATGGCACATAGTAACAATACCAGCAACACATTTTTGGAAAAAACAAATTACCAGCAATACATTTTTAAAGAAAAAAAATTACCAGCAATAAATTTTTGTAAATTAAATTACTAATGCTCAAAGAAAATTAAATTTTGGCATTAAATGACCCATATGGAGTTGATATTCTGCTAAACAAACAAAACCTATACATCCAAAAGTGCAAAACATTTTAGAAAAATCTTTTGAGCATTAAATCTGTTAGGAAAATGTTTCATTATTTTCTTTGAGAGGAGGCAAAAGAAATTTTTCTGAACTCTGGATTTGTTTTTCATACAGCTTACCTTTTACAGTAAATGTGGCAGAAGTAGAAACATCTCCAACCACACAAGAATATTCAGCCATGTCTTCAATTGTAACATTTTCAATAATCAGCTGATGAACTTTCATATCTGCCACAATCTTCACACGTTTGTTGCTCTTAATTTCTTTGCCGTTCTTTTTCCACACCACTTTTGCATTTTCAGTTGAAGTTTCACACGTGAATGTAGCTGTTTCTTTTTCCTTTACTTCAATATTACTCAGCTTCTTACTGAATTCTGTTTTCACTTCTGAAATATCAATAGTTCATTAAGAAATTACTAATTTTTGCATAATTTATCATTCACCAGTTATGAAACAACCTTGGGATGAAAAGTAAACAATACTTACCAATCAACAAGCAACACTAATTACTTAACTACAACAACACCTGAAGATAATTAGAAAACAATTTAATTTATTACCACCAAACCAAATTCTAATAGGGGTGTAAATATTCATCCAGTTATGCTTGTCTAAACAAAACTATATAAAAGTTTTCATTTGTAGCTTTGCATAATTTTGACTAAAAAATATAAAGGATTTTTCATAACTTTAAATGTTATTTTTAGTGGATACTCATATTTGAGTAGAGACTATTTATTTATTAAACAGTATATTTATTTATTTTCATTTACCTACCTGAATGTTCAAGATATCTTATTAAAGAAAAATTTGCCAGCTAGTACAAATTTTTCTTTAATAAGATTTCTTGAACATTCAGGCCAGTAGATGAAAATAGATAAATATACTGTTTAATAAATAAATAAAATGTCGACTCAAATATGAGTATCCACTAAAAATAATGTTTAAAGTGATAAAAAATAATTTTAACTCGAAATGCACAAGAAGTTGCTAATATGTGCCTTTCTATATGAACCAGCCTGCTCATCTTGGCTGTCATACTCACAATGTTTTGGCTTATACTTTAAAACTTCTTCAGGTCTATGTCATTGTACATGGTCACTTTCTCAGAATTTGAAACCAAGTCTTTATTCAATCAACAGTAGTACATTTTTTCATCCATTTTCCATGCTTAGAAGATATTTCCTATCAGTTAATAGTCACTAGTCTTATTCAACTTTGTGTTGTTTGTCGACTGAACCAGAGTATGACAGGACAAGATCCAGGGTTTGAAGTCAAAACTGCCAGGGAACCAGAGATGTTTAATTTAAGAGACAAATAACCTAGTGAATGCATGCAAGATTTCACACCTCGAGCATCACTCTTTCATAGTCAGCCTATGAACTTCTCAGCACACCCTTGTAAAAAGAAATTATTGTCTCAGTTTTATATTCTGGATATAGAATTTGGATGATAGAATGAATACAAAAAGTGACCTTTGTTATCTGAAATACAAATTACTGATTATTAAAAGAAAATTGTAGACATTAGGTGTGATCTGTTATCAGCATCTGTAAAAAATCATTTTGTTTCATTCTTAATTATTAGTTCAATGATTGATCTTTATTTCTTTAGAAAATAACTTATCAAATCAGTCTCTTTGTACAAACAATGCATTATATCACACTCCTTTGTTATCCATTCGGTACATTAAAAAATAACTAATCTATGTTATTTATATTGCTGGATATTGTTAATTCCAGAGGAGAAACTATCAGTAACTGAGTGATATTTATCATTTAGGAGATATTAATATGTTTATATATGTTTCTTGTTATCACAAAATTTTCACCGTTGTGTCTATATCAATCCAGGGAAACCTATAGGGAATTCTGAATTGAACCCTTTATTTAATCTACAGAAGTAGATGGTTCTCATTCCACTACTCATTTCTAGGGATATTTTATTTAGTTCTCATTTTTAGTACTTCTCATTTATTGCTCACTCTCTTCCTACTGAATCCAAATACACACTGCCCAGCCTAGGGATTGAACTCACAATTACTATTTGTCTACTGTTCTGTAGAAAATTGTGTCCTATGATGATAAATTCTTATGGGACAATAGCCTAGTAGATTAAAGCATTGGTTTGATAATTTGGTGACATAGTAATTGTGAGTTCAATCCATGGACTGGGCAGTGTGTACTTGAACTCAGTGGAAACTGGGTGAGCTATAATTAAGCAGTACTAAAAATAAGAACTAGATGAGATATCTCTAGACATGGGCAGTTGAATAAGAACAATCAAACACTGTAGATGATATAAAGGGTTCTGTTCAAAATTCCATAGAGGTTACCCAGATTGATATACACCTGATGAAGACTGAAAGATACAATGACCGAAACGTTGTGATAACAACAATGAAGATGAGGACAATGTTCTGAATGTAAATAATGTTAACTCCTCATCTCAGAAATTAAGAATAAATATGTAACAAAAATATCTAGTTGTTAAGATATCATTATTTTTATCAAAATAACATATAGACAACAAATTAAGAATAGTGTATATACTCGTGTATACGCCAACTTCATGTATAGTGTGACCCCCTGAATTTTAAGGTATAAATTTTAACCACTCCAGAAAAAATTTACCCGTGTATAGTGCAACCGGTCACCAAAAATGTATGATTTTTAACCTCTTTAAAAAATTACCTATGTATAGTGTAAACAATCACCAAAAATGCATGATTTTTAATGTCTTAAAAAAAAAAAACACAATTTTTTTTTGTTTAAAAATACTCACACTATACTCGAGTATATACAGTAATTACATTTTTTTCTAAAGCAGAAAAGCACACTTAAGAAGCAGATATGTTGGACTGTCATGTGAGTAAACAAGAAATATTAAATGCAGGGCAGTGAAATGACATTAAAACAAAAGTAATAATTATAAGAAGCAACAACAATGACTTAAGTAAAGGTAGAAATTTTTATAGATGAAATCTGTGTATTTATTAAAAGCATGAAAATATAGATCAATTTTATTAATTCTCAAAAAGAGACTTTAACAAGTACAATCATAAAAAATAATCCAACTATAATTGTGCTTGTCCCTCTGTTAGTTTGCACAATCATTACACCCTGCCAATACCTCATAAATAATGGGCTATTCCATTTTGATCATTTGAAAAGAGGGAAATAGACACTACTTGGTTTCAATGAGAAAATGAATGAAAGAAGAGAAGTGTTTAACGTCTATTACCAATACCTCATAAATAATGGACTATTCTGTTTTGATGGTGTGGAAAAACAAACCACATATCAGAGACGCTATTTAGTTTCAGTGAGAAAATGAATGAAAGAAAAAGAAAGGAGGGAAGATAGAAATGTTTAATGAAATGTGAAATGGAAGAAGTTGTCAATTTCAAATCTTTTCATCTGTATCACACTTCTTAAAATAATGACCAGCAGTTATATTTATGATTGTTATTGCAATATTTTGTTAAAGTTGTTAACCTCAAATATTTAATGATGTGACAAGGGGATTTCTATGGATATTTTATTGTCACAGAACTCATCATGAGATTATTCAATCATTAACTAAAGAATTAAGACTCATCAAAATTTTTCATGGGTCTTTCTAGAATAAATGCTCTATTTTATCAACAGAGATGTTGCTATTCATGAGAAAATGTATTCCTTTATATGATGATAAATTCAGATTGTAGTGTTATATCTGTTCATATCTTCATAATATACAATAAATATTATAAAGATTTCATTATTTTGCTATCAAACATTTCAAAATTAAGATAATTTTCCATTTATAAATATACTTACAGCTGCTAAAAAAGTCAATTGAAGAACTATATCTTGTGTCAGATTGAAATTTTAATTCCATAGTAAATTCTTAACAGGAACTCTAACAAAGCATATTAAAAACAAATGAAGCATTAAGCAGTAAAATAAATGTAAAACAAAAATAAAACTAAGTCACACTTATCTATTACTGTTGATACCATTCTCTTTTAGTTTTATATATATATATATATATATATATATATATATATATATATATGTCTGATCGAATAAATTACAAACACTATGTTTGCTTATTTTATCATAATCCTTTCATATTCATGAATATTTTTCCATATATTACAATTAAATAAGGCAAGAAATGCACTGTAACATTGAGAATCACTTTTATTTCCCAAGTACTTTCCATCATCAGAGGTGCAACTGGTAAGGCAAAAACTATGTGTAGTTATCCATTACTGAATTTCTTCTTGGGAAATAAAAGTGATTCTCACTGTTACAGTGCATTTCTTGCCTTATTTAATTGTAATATATGGAAAAATATTTATGGTAAAAAGAAGCAGACATAATGTTTGTAATTTTTTCAATCAGACATGCTTAAAATAGAATTTTCTGCCTAAATACACAAATATATATATATATATATATATATATATATACTCATAACAAGAGACATTAGCAGAGAAAGACATGAAGTTTTCAATTACATAAACAGACAGAGCATTACAGAACTGAGACAAAACTTATATTTAAAATAATACAATGATTTCCTTAAGACAGAAATGAAAATGTAAATTTCACAACATAGATATATTTTCTAATATTAAGCATTATTTATTATCTACAGATTACAACAGACTCTCACTGTATCACATGACATTGACAAAGAAGCACATTGTCAAAGCAGACAGTTTTAGTGCTTGGACAAGACAAGCACATGTTAATAAAACATAAGATGATGGATAGTCAAAACAAAGTATCTTTGTCAAATCTTGCAGCAATACAAATGCTTATTCAACAAGATACTTTTATATTCCCATCCTTTACACCTCATGTTATAATGGTGTCAACATTAACACTCACCACTTGAGATTTCTCCTTCCAATATTCGATCTGGAGGATGCAACAAATATTGGTATCAATTACAAATTGGTATCAAATAAAATGAATATATTAAAATATCAAGTTAATGATATCCAGACTTTGATATTATATTGCAATATATCATCTATTTATGATAATTATATAAAAGAATAAATTGTATTCAGTTTATCAAGATGAAGCTATAAGGAAGTATATACTCGTTAATTTTAGAGTTTTAAAATGAATCTATATTAACTAATGTAAAAACTCATCAATAATGATGATATCTCTATGACAAAATGAAAATATTCATTTCTTTCAGATATAACACAACAAAAATCTGTGTCATATTTGTAAATATAATCAATATAGCATTTACTTGTTATACAAATTTAGATGTAAATGAAATTTTACAATAAAACTTGTTAAGCAGATATTAATAAAATATACTAATGGTCAAAATTAATCACTCACCTAAAAGAGATGGAGCTCGATGGGATTGATTTTCTACATAGAAGCAATAAATATTTATATTATTAACTTTCATAAAAAGAATAGATTTGTTATTTTTTCTCAAAAAATATTTTCTTGATCTCAATCAAATTAATCATTAATATATTGTAAGAAAATAATTACTTTTCTTAATTAAATGCTATAAATAAATGATAAAATGAATGAAATTGAATATACAAATTTCATGATTACACAACATTTTTAATGATCAATCATTCCCTTTTACTTCTGGAAAAAGTAAATCGGTATGTAGACAATATATAAAATAATTTTTCATGTCTTTCACCCTTAACAACCCCTTGAATTTTAGTGGCTTTATTGCCTTGCTTCAGGTGAAATGATTAAAAAATATTCTATAAAGATTATATGAATGTACTAGAAACAAGTGTTTTAAAATATTTTAATGCTAGAGTAAATATATATAGCTTTTATAACTGAAATATAACCGAAAACTCACCGATAGTTGGTTTTATTTCAGTAATTTGTTCTGTAGAAAAGACACAAATGTTTATGTCAGTGACTTCTCATCAAGTCAGAGTACAAGAATGCTCATTTCAATAAAATACTACATGGAATAATCTTGACAAAATCTACAGACTTTAAGATGAAATTATAATTATTATTACATTATATTTACTTAAAAAAACACAAATCATAGCATAATACCAAATTATCAATTTCTTCCTTTCTCTAATATAATTATTCTTAAACAATAAAAATATGTAAATTATTATGTGGATAAAGATGAATAATTATATACAGAATATTTCATAAAAATAAGTATGAGAAAATTAGTTGGGATCTCAAAAAGTTATTTTGCTTGAAATGTCAATCATTGAAAAACTCACCAGTAAAAGTTGCTATTTCTTGCTCTTGTTCTGGAGAGATGTAATAAATATGCAAAATAAATTAAATTTTGATGATATAATCAAATATATAAAAAACTGAAGTTTATCAATACTTCCAGTCAAAATCTAATATCAGCCTAATATCAGTTTTGAACTTAAGATAATGATATATTATTAGGTTGGTGCAAAAAATAATTGCATTTTTTTTTTATTTTAATATTTGGTTGATTGATTGATTGATTTGTTTGTTTAATGGCATATCAACTCTTTATGGGTCATTTAATGCCAAAATTTAATTTTCTTCGAAGTAATAAAAATATGTTATTGTGTATAAAATATGTTATTCGGCTTTCACAATCAAATACATGGTAGATGATATTCAGATTTTGTGCATATACATGTTTGTGTAAACATAATTACTAGAGGTGGTAATATGTGTGATTTTTAATATTTGGTGCTTATTTTAGAATAAAATATTATTTAACTATGACTACATAATATACAGGGTGTGGCAGAAATCCCTCCAATATAATGGTAAGACATTAGCTTGATGAAGACACCATTGCCACTAATGACTTACCATTATGTGGGAGGTATTTCTGTCACACCCTGTATTGCAACTTTTGTAATAATCTTGTAACATGAATATGTTATAAATTTGAATAAATTATATATATATATTTATATGTATATATAAATAAAAAGAAAGAACAGTAAGATATATAATCCAGTGTTCTTATTGATATTTTTTATTTTTACAAAACAGTGATATATATATATATATATATATGTGTGTGTGTGCGAGTAATGTAACAGGATATTTCTATTGAAATTATTATAAAATAGTTTGTATATTGTGATAATTCTATTATTTGCTAAATAATTTTATAAAAATACAATCATAGTGTCAAAAAAACAATTTTAGCAATTTTAGCAAGAGAAATATATTTGCATTAAAAAGAAAAACAAGACATTTCAGCAGTGGAATTATGGTCTTAATATTTGTTGAAAATGCACCAATGAAAAGAATATACAATAAAGACCTTTATTTTATTATGCACTGAAACATTTAAGCTAAATATAAATAAAAAAAACTAGACTTGCAAGCATTTTTCAATTGTAGAAAGATATTGTTAGGTTTAAACAGGAAAAACATACAAATTTAAAATGGTTTACTAATAATATACTCTGATGACTATAAACAAAAGAAAAGCAGACATCCACACTGGTATAGACATGATGAACTATATTGTCTGAACTACTGCCAGTCATGATGAACAGATGTCCCTTCAAGGAGACCCTGTGCCTTGAGAGGATATTGAACCTCAAACTCACACCTGATCTCAAGTGAAACTTCTACATGCAATCCATCACTAAAGATGCAGGTAAAATGATCAGCTCCCTGTATCACTCCAGTAAGTACCTAACTCGTCGGTCTGTCCTCTATCTTTATAAAGCCAAATCAGGCTGAAAATAGACTACTGTTGCCATATTTTGGCGAGAGCAGCCCAGACCTCACTTTCCAGTCTTGAAAAAGCATTTCCAAGCCCTTGTTGAAGAATAATTATTTTCCACCCTCCAACCTCTCTCTCACAGGCAGGATATGGTGAGTCTATAACTGTTCTATCACTACTACCATGAGAAGTGATTGAGTGAACTACATTTTTTGTTTCTGCCAGGTTTAACCTTCACAGCTAAGACACACCATGCCATTTACATAATAGCAAACCACTCACATTCCCCCCATATTCCATTAGTGAGAAGTAAGTTCCACTCAAACAGCTTCTTTCCACAAACCACTGCCCTGTGGAATAGACTCCCAAGAGGATGTTTCCCCAGATCACTACAATCTTAACCTGTTCAAGAGTCAACCATTATCTCCCCTTCCTATCCATATAAACTACTCCTTAACGTAATCCTCTACCTCAAGTGGCCCCAGGCCTTGTACGGGGTGAAGCTTACTGTAAAAAACAAAAAACTATAACAATAATGGTAATATTAGCTGTTTCTTTATAAGGAAATATTCAGCATTTATTGACCAAGCAGCTAGTAGTACTACTATTGGTTGTAATTTATAAAATCTTTCTCTTAATAATTTTCAAGAAAATAGCTTTCTCAAGTCTAGTAACCATAATTGCTCTTTCCAATATTGTTTGAGATTTCCTTCCTAACCTTTTATTTCAAGTAGGGTGGAATATCATCATCTTGATTATGTCATTATTTTATCTTCAAGTTCTGTGATATCTATTTTAGTTGTTGCTATTGTTGAAAATCCTAAAGTGATGTGGTTTCTGTTATCTTGTACAGTAAAACTAGCATATTTTATTAATACCCCATTCTCAAAAAAATCACAAATCATACCAGTCTAATATTACAAATGACTGATATTATTTACTAGTAATACCAACATAGATAAATCAAAAGGAAGCATACAGAGTAAACTGCAGTACTTGGATATAATAAGTAAACATGAACAAATAAAAAAGGTATAATATCTCAACTGATCTAAAACACTTGTGCTTTTTAATGTACACCTTTTATTGTATAAAAATATCATGATTGTAGTAAACTGACACTCACCAAATGTCACTTCTGTTTCACAAGCTTGTTCTGGTAAAGGTAAGGAATAAAAGTGTCAAATATTTATATACAAATGGCTGAGAAAAAGTTTAACTAGAACTTAAAGTACACTAAATTTTGTATCCAAATTCCATTAATCCTTTACTATAGTTAAATTAAAATCTTTAAAATCATATCAACAAATAGCTTTTTAAATACATAAGTTTGTTATTGTTCAATCTAAAATGTTTATCAATTATAACAAGACTTACCACAGTAGTATTTTTTAGATTAATGTAATAAATCTGTGTTTCCCAAAGTGGGTGATAATGCCCCCTTGTGGGATCTGTTATGTTGAAAAGGGGTACTGGGAGTTTTTTATTCCATTTGGGAGTGGGGGAGTGAACATACTCAGGTAGCAATAGACATGTATTCATTTATTTTTTTTTCAAATTTTCAAAAATTATTCAATATTGGCTACAAAAGGAAATTTCTTAAGGTGCTATGGAAAGCTATCAAACTTTTCTTCATTGCTTTTTCAACTTCCTTTATGGCTGAATGTAGTTTCAACACAGTTACAGAACTTCTTACTAAACAAAGAATCCACTTGCAAATTACAAAACAAGGTGATTTACAATTATTTCCAAGAAGCATGGAACCTAGAGTAAGAGCCTTAGCCAGTAAGCACCAAAGTCAACCATCACATTGAAAACATTGTAATAAGCTATCAAGTAAAAGTTTTTAGTATTTTAATCATTAGCATTTATAATAAAAATGAAAACAATATTAAAATTATTTTTGCACTAAGACCTAAGTGTTATCTTGCTATAAAATATGAATTCAGTATAATATTTGAAATTTAATTTGACAGGGGAGCATTGACAAAAAGTTTGTGCCCAAAGGGGGCACTGGTTGGGAAACGCTGTACTAAATGATTCCAAGAAAATTTGTTTTTCTTTTGTGCACTCACCTAAAGCTGTCTTTACTTCAGTACTTTGATCTGTACAGACAGAAAATATCCTCTCATTATTTTCTTGAAAGTGAATTTTTATAAATGTGTAATAATGGTAACCATATTATTTTTAGACTAAATATGTATTTTCAAATACTTTAGTTTTAAGTTTTTCATAATGTTTGCTCTTTTCTTTATTTTTTTAAATTTCAAAATTATTTCGAAAGTATAAGAAAAATAATGTCAACATACTTTTTAAAAAAATATGGGAAGATTTTACCACCAAAATAATTTTTACATTATTTTACTACAACAGACTTATTTTACAATAATTAAATGTATTTTATTTCTTAATATTCCAATTCACAGTTATCATATGTAATGTAATAAATTACATACCACTACACAAGTAGATAAGATTTTATTAACTAATATGAATTCTCTTATAATGATACAAAATCAATAATTAATATGCATACAAATTTCCCACTGATTAGACACTCACCAAATAAAGCTTCAGTTTCATGTCTTTGCTCTGTAAAATGTAATGAATAATGGTTTACTTATTTCCATGTACAATACACATTTTCTAAGATTTCGTAATAGTTTTTAATAATGACATAGTAATTTCTAATTTAACATCTACTTTCCAGAAGAAAAACATTATCTCGTTCTATAAAAATGTAAGCTATATAGAATTAACTCCAGATAAATAACCTACTTGGGTATTTTCATGAATATAGTTTAAAATAAAAATATTTTTATAGTTTTAAATTAATATGGAAAACAGTTGTTGGATTTTGGCACAAGATATTTTAGACAAAATATTATTCATTTTCTTATACTTTCTAATTAAAAAGTCTTAAAGCAGAATTTATGGAAGCAATGTGGCATAATGGATAGTAGCTTAGATTGAGGAATCAGGAAGCTGAGTTGAAATTTCAGTCAAGTTTGTTACATTCACTTATGTGTAAATACAGTTGGGAAAGGTATGAATCCATCTCTTCTCCCTCCAGCTATGGGTAAATAGCAGAATAGCTATAGTTGGTAACCAATCTAGGAGAAGAACAACTCTGAATTCAAAACCTCCAACTACGGGTTTAATAGCCTCATCAACCCGCAACTGGTTAAGTGTGATGAGTATGGCTACACACTTGAATGGTCAATTGGGGAGGAGTTCCTTCAGCAGAAGGCTCTGGATTTGGAAAACAGAATTTATATCTCCTTTTTTATTAAGACAAACAGAAGACTCACCAGTTATAGTCTTTGTTTCTGTAGTTTCTTCTGTGAAAAAAAGTAATGTTTAAATCAATACCCTTTTTTACTTTAGAAATAGAGTATAATTATTCAAAAATCAAAAATTTATAGCTATTTTGATTTATGGCAAGGTGCTGAAAAATTCATGGCCAAATGAACAAACACCAGAATTTTTATTTTTGATGGAGAGAATACCTTCTTGGCCAAGCCAAGAACTTTTCAGCAAACCTTTTTAAAACTAGGATGCAAGATGAAAATTTACAAAAATATATTTATATTCTAAGAAAAAAATCATACAAATTAGCACAGAAATTAAACTAAATATATAAAATTGATCATTTATTTTTAAAATACTTAACCTTAATATTTAGATAATAAAGTTAAGTAAGTATATATACAGTCTGTCTAAAGTTATAGCAAATCACATAAGCCTCAATAACGCAAACTTGCTTTGAACAATTTTTGTAAAATTTTAAACAATTTAGACATCAAAATAAAGCTGGAGTTAAGTTTTAAGGTAATTTCAACATGTTTATTATAAAAACTGCAGTTTGAAGTTATTATGCAGATAAAACTAATATTAGTTTAAGTCCTCTGAAATGTAATAAAAACTTCTTTTTTTTTTCATAAACATGTGTAAAATTAATCATTTATAATTTGACAAAAATTGTTCAAACCAAATTCAAGTTATTGAGGTTTATATGATTTATATAACTTCAGACAGACTGTTACATAATTACACAATTTTCTATGAGGTTAACTGATCTTTTATAAAATTTATACTTTTGTATTAAAACACCCTAAATACCATTTCTATTATTACTGATACATCTTTATCTATTTAAAAAAATAATAGGAAACAGTATTTGCACAAAATGCCTATGGTTTGTAAAAATTCCTTACAAAAATATTGCTTCAATAAAACAGCATATTTGTCTAAATTAAAAGCATTTAACAAAGATAAGTCTTTCATTTAAAATTATTTTTAATAAAAAATCTGAAGTTTTTTCTTTCAATCAGGTTTTCTTTGCATATTTTTTACTTATATATCTTTATATATTCCTTCATAAATCATACCTGTTAACATTTTATTTTTAAATTGAGAGTAAGTCTGAAAATTCTTTTAAATAGACTGTTTGATTAGAAATTGTAAATAT
The DNA here is from genome assembly GCA_903632075.3 of Acanthosepion pharaonis. Classification (NCBI taxonomy): domain Eukaryota; kingdom Metazoa; phylum Mollusca; class Cephalopoda; order Sepiida; family Sepiidae; genus Acanthosepion; species Acanthosepion pharaonis. Next base: position 891,549 of record CAHIKZ030000791.1, read on the forward strand.
TCTGTTTGAACCAGATATTGATTTTGATGTTTGATTAAATGGTAATGTAAAGATTATTTATAATCAAAGACTCACCAGTTATTGTTCTAACTGTATGTTGTTCTGTAGAGAATGAAACAAATTGTGGCATCAGTTAAATATGGTTATTATAATTCTTTATTCAAAAAAGAAATCAAACTAGAAAAAACAATGTAGTATTGCTAAACTAAATCTTTTAAACAATTATAACCATAATTTTATATACATATTAATAAATTTATTAAAACAATTTTGATTATCTTGAGAGATGGTATTTATTCATCAGAGAAGCCTTTATATTGTAAAAGTATTAAAATAAAAAGGAAGGAAAGTAAATATAAAAGAAACCTTAATTATTTTACCCTAATGCTTTTGTACTTGACAAGATGGAAATGCAAAAATATTAACAAAATTAATGTAAATAGTCTTCTAATTGTGTAGCATTCACATTTCTTAAATGTTTTTTTGAAAAAGCTCTATCCTAACATTTAAGGCCATATCAGATTGAAACACCAGCTGATCATCAAACTTAAGCAATGTTGATCCTGGTAAATACCTCAATGTGTGACTACTAGAGAATACCTGGTGCTCTAAGCTTGGATGTTGAGGTGGTGTGATGGGTAATGGCTGGAAATGGGAAATCAGAGAGCCTAATTCAAATTCCAGTAGAGTTCCTAACATTCACTTATGCACAAATACTCTTAGGAAAGATATCAATCCATCTCTTCTCTCTCAATGTACTGTAAGAATTCTTCTGCAAAGTCAGTCATGAATTAAAAAAAAGACATGTCTGCTCAAGCATGAATCACAGATGACACCTAAGGAAGGATGGAACCCTAACATATACATATGTTACACTGTAGAAAAATTTATTATTTACACTATTTACATTGGGATATCGTCCTCATCTTTGTTATTTATTCTTATCATAACATTTCAGCTGTTGTGCCCTCCAGCCTTCCTCAGGTGTATATCAATCTGGGTAACCTACATGGAATTCTTGACTGAACACTTTATTTAATCTATGGAGTAGACTGTTCTCATTCTACTGCCCATGTTGTTCAGTGTAATGAGAACAGTCTACCTCAGTAGATTAAATAAAGGATTCAGTTTGGAATTCCCTGTAGGTTACCTAGATTGATATATGCCTGATAAAGACCAGAGAACACCAAATTCACAAAAGAACACTTTAATCCACTAGGCTATTGTCCAATAGGAAATTGTATCCTATAATGACCAATTCTTATGCAGCAATAGCCTAGTGAATTAAAGCATTGGTTTGTAAATTTAGTGACATAGCAATTGTGAGTTCAATCTCTGGGCCAGGTAGTATGTATTTGGACTCAGTGGAAACATGGCAAGTAATAACTTAGCAGTACTAAAAATAAGAATTAGATAAGATCCCTGGACATGTGCAGTGGAACAAGAACAGTCTACCCCATAGATTAAATAAAGGGTTCAATTCCAAATTTGCTTTAGGTTACCCAGATCAATATACACCTAAGGAAGGTCGGAGAGCACAATAGCCAAAACATTGTGATAACAACAACAAAGATGAGGATGATAGTTTAGTTTGGTTTGGTTTGTTTTACAGCATATCAACTTCAATGGGTTATTTAATGCCCACAACATTTTTATTGATAGTAATATTGAAGATGATAATCTCAATGTAAATAGTGTAAGTAATGATAACTCCTCAGTCCAGAAATTAAAAAAGAAAAATTTATATTAAATCAAAAGAAAACAATAGATATATAAAACTGTTTTTGTCTCTTTAGCAAAATCATAGATATAGTGAATGTTATCTAATATGATACAACCATGAATATAAACCTACTGAAAACTATTGTAAAAGCAGATTGAGTATAATGATCACTCACCAAATGAAAATTCTGTTTCATGTGCTTGTGCTGGGAGACATAATTAAAATAATCATTAATCAAATAATACTAAGAAATATTGCATCATAAATATATAAAACTAATTAATAAGCAATTAATTTATTTCAAATAGATCTCATATTAATCAAAATACAATTATTATAAGGTTATCAATATATTTTATCCTATAGATATGAGTAAATAGTGACTAAACAACTGGCTTACATAAAAATTAAAAACTTTCAATGTTTATCAGAAAGAACTTTATTAAAAGATTAAATGTTATTAAGTTCTAAACTCTCTTTTTCAAAAATTGCTCTAGTTTTTATTAGTTTAAAATAAAAAATAATACTCGTTATATATAAAGATATAATATTGTTTTTCACAAACTATTTCTTAATGTCTAATGTATTATTGAGTTAGATGAAAACTCACCTAAAGTTGTCTTCACTTGGACATCTTGGCCTGCAGAAATGTAATAATTCAATTATTTACTTATTTCTATACTTGTATTAAATATTATTGTACATATCTGTTTATCTGATTAATACTACCAATTCTGAGAACGCTATACACATTGATAACTGACTACAACTGGAGATGTTCACTATAGAGTATAATGCACCTTTATTTGCCAACAGAAAAAGAAACTTTAACAGAAAGATCTTATACAGTAATTAAGTGAAATTACTAAGTACTAAAGATTACATTAGTAAATAATATCTATCTTCTGAGCATGTACAATTTATGATTTTATAAATATGAACATTTTTATATAATAAAAATATGAAAGATTACATTGACAAATAATTGCTGTTATCTTCTGAGCACGTATGATTTATCAATACCTTCCAGAACTTCTATGTATTAAAAACAACCTAGAAAATAGAAATTACCCAAACATTTCTCTCTCTATTACAATTAAGAAAAGTGCTGATAGGAATCCAAAGAAATATAACTTAAAAGTTATTTAGTGAATTGCTTAATCAACTCAAATGTATAATAATTAAACCTTTTGACACTCACCATCAATAACATCTGCTTGACGAATATGTTCTGTAGAAAGGCAATGAATCAGCACATTATTGACTTTCATACAGGCAGTGAAATACTTAATACAACTTCTAATAATATCAGATAGAAATTATAATACACATTCTATGTTTTCAGATTAAGTTATAAAAATTTAAGTTAAAATCTATTGACTTAACAAAAATATACTTCTTAAAGCAAATCTTTTTATTTAAAGGAAATGCATTTCTCTTCCTTTTATAAAATAGATGAAATTGTCAAAACAATTCTATAAACAACAGATTAACTTATCTATTTAGCAGAAAACTAAGAATATATTTAGAGTAGGGATCCAAATGCATCAAAGATCTATGAAAAGTCATATATATATATATATATGTAAATAAGTAAAACTCACCAATAGTGGACTTTAATTCAGTACATTGCTCTGTGAAAATGCAGTAAATACCTGTTAATCACTTCTTACAAATTAAATATAAATTACACAATATTCAGAATTATATATTTATATTGTATAATCATACAAAACCGAACAACAAAACCCACATTAATTATAATTCATTATTATCTTTCATTGGTTAATCAGTAGATTATAAGAATGGTAATGATTATTCGTGAAAAGATTTCAGCTTCATTCAAAGCTCTGAAAATAAAATTAATTTCCAGTCAATAGGATGATAAAATTTGGTCCAAGCTTGATTTTAGCATTGTGACAAAACTGAATAAATTTAACATAATACATGAGGAATGAATTCAAATTGGTCTTAAAATGTGATACTGATTGTAAACTATCAGATATTTAAATAAAATATCATCTTTCCAGACACTCACCAGTAATTGTTGGTATTTCATATTCTTGTTCTGAAGAGAATGTAACAAATATGAATATTAAATGTTACTAAAATTGTGAGAACTATTATTTAACAAAGTAATTTATAAGCAGAATCACACACAAATAAGACACAATAAAAATATTAATAAACAAAGATAATCTACTATACATGATATCTCATAAAACATTATACATTCTTTTCTTGAAACAGAATAACAATTTTTCCAAAAACAAATTCTAAATACAAATATGAAGCTTCAAAAGCAAATTAAAAATGTAAAATTGCTTACAAAAGCCAAAAGCAAAATTCTTAGCATTGATCAATTAATTGGTAAGAGAAAGAAAAGCACATTCATCACAATCACATATTGAAAAGATTTCATACATATTTGACAATTATTAATGCAATTATTAATTAAAAAACACATGTAAAAATGTAAGCTTAATATTCCATGAAATTTTAGCAAAAATAACAAAAGCCACTTTATAGAATATTAACTGCCTTTGAACAAAGAAAAAAGCAATGTGTTTTTAAAATATTATTGCAGCAAATATGAGAAGCAAAAACAATAATTCTGGTACAAATTTTGTTCAAAATGTATACCACACAATATACAAGAAATATTTCTGAAATAGCTTTTAGCTAATAAACATTTGCAATAAAGAAATATCAATGTTAACTAAAATGTGGTCCAAAAATATACCATGGGTAAATATGCATAATTCCTTATATATTACTAACTAATAGGAGTCATTTACAATCATAGATGATCTTATAAACTAGGTATAAATATAATGCTTACAAGTAGTACTTATAATAAAAGAAACCCAAAACTATTATCAACCAAAAATTCATATTTTTCCCTCATATATGGTGAATGTCTAAAACTTGATTCTCAACCAGAAAAGAAATACATATTCAGGTATAAATTACAAAAGTGTTTCTGTTTTAGTGAAAATGTATCTTTGAAACTTTATGAACATGGATGAAGGCCATATCTAGAATCTTCAACAATTTATATATTTCCTTAACTCCGCTGTTATAGAAAGAAATAAGCAAACATGATGAATATCTCAACACTTGATATTATTATTATTATGAAGAAGAAGAAAAAATGTACCTAGATTAATAGATAGATATAACAGAATATAATTATAGATATCAAAATATAGTGAAAAACCAACTAGCATAGATATGTCTCTTGACTGCAATAGATAGATCAAAATAAACTAGCATAGATGTGAAACGACTGTGATAGATAGAAACAGGCTAACATAGATATGAAAAAATAGATAGACAGATATATGTTGTGTAAAAATTGTCCTCTCTACTAATAATACTTAAAGTAAATGCAACCCTGAGCCATTATCAACCAGAAAATCCTTTTGGTAAATATATCATAAAAAGGAACACTTGGTTCCATAAGAAGTTCAGATTGATATAAAAATGTCAAGGTTGTTTCTATTTATTTAAAAAGTATCTTTAAAAGTAAATATGCATGCATAAAGGCCATATCTAGAACAAGAAACAATCTACATATTTCCTTCACTTCAATACCAAACAAATAAGCAAACACAAATCATGTTCCAACACTTGGTTCCCTTATTATTATTATTTTGAATATTTCACTCAATATATTATATCTGCAAACAGAATCACACATCAATAGAGAAGCTCATTGCTGCATATAAAGCATAAGCACATAATAATAATAATAAAACATAAGGATATAAAAAAACTGAAAAATGTATTGTCTATACATTTTACTCAACAAACACTTTTCATTTCAATCCTTGTGTTTTATTATAGTGTTAACACAGAATTACTTAAACACTCACCAAATGAAACTTGTTCATCATGAGGTTGGTCTGTTGGGGGTAATAAATATTGGTATTATTCTTTTGCAAATGGAATTCATTTATTCATTAACTATATAAGAAATGCTATTTGATTTTTATATTGCTTATAATTGCTTTTCTTGCATAGATGAACTGTGAATTAACTATTAATTACTTTTTGTTATCTCAATACAAACAAGTAAAATATAAATTCTCTTTAGAACGTTTACAAATAAATAACATTTTTAAGAGCAAAACCTAATATTTTAGAGCTTTCGTGATTCTCTTTTGACTTAATGGAGTATATAAATTTAATTTATGAATTAAACGTAAAGAAAATCACTGTACTTCAAACTACTATTAAATTGAACGTTATTTTTAATAACTGAACACTCACCTAAAGTGGCTCTCATTTCAACATCCTGGCCTGCACAAATGTAATAATTACATTCATTATTGATTTATAAGCTAGGTTTAAAAAAATTACATGGCATTAACCAAATACATTTCTATACTATTCAATGAATTATTAATATTTCCATTTACAAAAACTTCAGTATATTTCATTTTCAACAAACTCCTTTGATTATTCTTAAAAATAATCTGACAGTTTTAAAATTAACATTTGATGTATTGAAACATTATTTATTAAGGGAATTTTATTTTGATAAATAACTTCTCATGAATTTACCTGAAGTATTTTCATATTTATTTCAGTAAATAAAAAAAAATAACACTTCATCTAAATTCTTCATTTAAATGCTAAATTTTTGTAATTACAATATATCATCTAAATGTGTACATAAAGTCTAAATAATTCTCAATTCTTTATCTTTCAACTGAAATCACAAACAAACTAATTCTATAGCTCTATACTATATAATACACAATATTCCCAAGAATTTGCCAATACATTTACAACTATATAAATGTTAATACTACTTAATGATCAGACATTTTGATGTTCATTATTAATATTATATACAGAAAAATTAATAGATTTTATATAATATGAGAGTTATGAGATTAAATTGATCTAAAAAGATAATATTTCAAAGTAATATTGATTATAAAATCACTATCACAAATGAATATCTAAATCTTTATAAAAATATCAACTTTTCAGACACTCACCAGTTGTAGCAAATACTTCATGTTCTTGTTCTGCAGGGAATGTAACAAATACCAATATTAGTTGACTATGTCAGATTACAGTTTTACTACACAGTAACAAGCACGCTATTTAATAAGTAGTTAAAGGTATATTTGAAGCCACTTATGAAATTATATGGAGTAAGGCATAAATATTATTTAATAGCAAAATTCTTGAACACAAACTATGAACCATTTTCAGTTTTAATTACTTTTAAAACAGATACATTAACATAAATACTCTTTATATAAGTAGCAATAATGATCATGTAATGAACTGTACATTTAAACATGATATATTTTTATATAATAAGACAAAAGTGAATTAAGACATTATCAATGTTATTAACTTCTAACTATAAGATAATTCATTACTGGCCATGCCATCAGATAAAAATATATCTATTGACTACCAAGCACCAGAAACTTGTGGTTGGAAGTTTTTATTATGACACTCACCACAAGTTATCTTGTGCCAATAATGAGTTTATTCTGTTTACAGCAATATGTTTAGTGTGAAAATAATATTAAATCTCTGGTTGAATCAACTGAAAAATTTCCGAGAGCCCAAGTTATCTATTATAAAGTTGGCATCTGAAGTCAAATTTTGTAATTGATCTCAATGTGTTAAATTAAGATTATACTTAACTGAACAAAAAAAATCATTTAATATTCCCATCGTAGATCATTTATTTCTGAAATATCATTACGATAATAGCTTTTTTTTATGAATATAACTGATAACTCACCAATAGTGTGCTCTGTTTCAGTAGTTTGCTCTGTGTAAATGCAAACAATATTTGTTAACATACTTATAACAGATTTTTATATTGTTAATATAAATCTGTTTAACTCTTTAACAAGAAATTATATCTTAAAAATGATATATTTCTCCTAAATAAAAGTAATATAAATTTGACATTTGAAAATAAATCATACTTAATAATCTGCCTTCCTATTAAAAAAACAATTTTTCATCAAAATTCTAATATTAATAGGGGCTTCCCTTCCTATAACTTTTTATTTCAAGTAGTGTGGAATGTCAACATCTTATGTCATTATTTTCTCTTCAAGTTACATAATGTCTATTTTCACTGTTGCTACTGTTGAAAGATTTCAATACGGTAACCCACTATTGCAATTTATATTGTAAATGGAAATTTGTTTAACACTTTAATAAGAAATTAAATCTTAAAAATGCATATTTATCTAATACATATTTGTAATTTGAAAATAATTATTGCTTAACAATCTATCTTTCATCTCAGCATAATAAAAAAAAATACAATCACAACTTTACTAAGACTGAATATTTTTTAAATAAAGAATAAAGCTATAATAAATCTAATGAATTAATATAATTTATAAGAAATGAAATATATGTTAGAATATTTGATTATTGGTTTGTGATATATATTTTAGAAATTATAATAAAAAAAATATTTAAATGTTTTTACTTATATAAAAGTTTATATTGATTCAGACACTCACCAGTAAGAGTTGTTACTTCATGTTCTTTTTCTGTAGAAAATGTAACATATATTGGTATTATATCTTGTTGATATTACAATTCTACTATAAGCATAATACACATAAATCTAATGGACTAAGAAATGCAGTACCAATAAAAAAAAAAAACTGTTGTACCAATTATTACATCACAAAATAACATTTCTTTTCTTGTATAATAAGATTAAAATAACCCCTAAATACATTTAATTTAGTAGATCTGACTTAGCATTCCTTAGCCTTAATTTATAAAACACAAGTAAAAGTCTAACAATATTCCTTCAAAGCAAAAGTTCTCCAAAGTCAAACATGTTACTTACACTTTCAAACAATTCACACAAAATCAAAAGCTATATTTATGTGGCAGCAATATTTGGTACATGTTTGAATAGTAGACTTAACAATGTCTAAGATATCACAAGTTATAAGATACAATAAAAATATTAATAAACAAAGATAATTTACTTTACATTATCTCTCATAAAACATTGTACATTCTTTTAAGACAGAATAAAAAAATTTCCGAAAACAAATTCTAAATACAAATATGAAGCTTCAAAAGCAAATTAAAAATGTAAAACTGCTTACAAAAGCCAAAAGCAAAATTCTTAGCATTGATCAATTAATTGGTAAGAGAAAGAAAAGCACATTCATCACAATCACATATTGAAAAGATTTCATACATATTTGACAATTATTAACGTAATTATTAATTAAAAAACTCATGTAAAAATGTAAGCTTAATACTCCATGAAATTTTAGCAAAAATAACAAAAGCCACTTTATAGAATATTAACTGCCTTTGAACAAAGAAAAAAGCAATGTGTTTTTAAAATATTATTGCAGCAAATATGAGAAGCAAAAGCAATAATTCTGGTATGAATTTTGTTCAAAATGTATACCACTCAATATACAAGAAATATTTCTGAAATAGCTTTTAGCTAATAAGCATTTGCAATAAACAAATATCTATGTTAACTAGAAATGTGTTTCAAAAATATGTCATGGGTAAATATGCATAACTTCTTATATTACTAATAGGAGTCATTTACAATCATAAACTAGGTATAAATATAATGCTTACTAGTAGTACTTATAGTAAAAGAAACACAAAACTATTATCAACCAAAAATTCATATTTTTTTCCCATATATGGTGATATCTAAAACTTGATTCTAAACAAGAAAAGATACAAATTCTGTTATAAATTAGAAAAATGTTTTTGTGTTAATGAAAATGCATCTTTGAAACTTTATGAACATGGATGAAGGCCATATCTAGAATCTTCAACAATTTATATATTTCCTTAACTCCATTGTTATAGAAGTAAATAAGCAAATGTGATGAATGTCTCAACACTTGATGATGATATTATTATTATTATTATTATTATGAAGAAAAAAATGAACTTATAGATAGATAGATATAACAGAACATAAATATAGATATCAAAATATAGTGAAAAACCAACTAGCATAGATATGAAGAGTCTGCGATAGAGAGATCAAAATAAACTAGCATAGATGTGAAACGACTGCGATAGATAGATAGAAACAAGCTATCATAGATACAAAAAATAGATAGACAGATACATGTTGTGTAAAAATTGTCCTCTCTACTAATAATACTTAAAGTAAATGCAACCCTGAGCCATTATCAACCAGAAAATCCTTTTGGTAAATATATCATAAAAAGGAACACTTGGTTCCATAAGAAGTTCAGATTGATATAAAAATGTCAAGGTTGTTTCTATTTATTTAAAAAGTATCTTTAAAAGTAAATATGCATGCATAAAGGCCATATCTAGAACAAGAAACAATCTACATATTTCCTTCACTTCAATACCAAACAAATAAGCAAACACAAATCATGTTCCAACACTTGGTTCCCTTATTATTATTATTTTGAATATTTCACTCAATATATTATATCTGCAAACAGAATCACACATCAATAGAGAAGCTCATTGCTGCATATAAAGCATAAGCACATAATAATAATAATAAAACATAAGGATATAAAAAAACTGAAAAATGTATTATCTATACATTTTACTCAACATTTTCAGACACTTTTCATTTCAATCCTTGTGTTTTATTATAGTGTTAACACAGAATTACTTAAACACTCACCAAATGAAACTTGTTCATCATGAGGTTGGTCTGTTGGGGGTAATAAATATTGGTATTATTCTTTTGCAAATAAAATAGAATTCATTTATTCATTAACTATATTAGAAATGATATTTGATTTTTACATTTCTTGTATATGATTTTCTTGTATAGATGATCTGTGAATTACCTATTAAGTACTTTTTGTCATCTCAATACAAACAAGTAAAAAATAGATTCTCTTTAGAAAATTTACAAATAAATAACATTTTTAAGAGCAAAACCTAATATTTTAGAGCTTCCTTGATTCTATTTTGACTTAATGGAGTATATAAATTTAATTTATGAATTAAATATAAAGAAAATCACTGTACTTCAAACTACTATCAAATTGAACCTTATTTTTAATAACTGAACACTCACCTAAAGTGGCTCTCATTTCAACATCTTGGCCTGCACAAATGTAATAATTACATTCATTATTGCTTTATGAGGCAAGTTTAAAAAAATATATAGCATGAACCAAATAATTTCACATACTATTCAATATTACTAATATTTCCATTTACAAAAACTTCAGTATATTTAATTTTCAACAAACTCCTTTGATTAGTCTTAAAATAATCTGACAGTTTTAAAATTAACATTTGATGCATTGTAATATTATTTATTAAGGGAATTTTATTTTAACGAATAATTTCTCATAAATTTAACTGAAGTATTTTCAGATTTATTTCAGTAAATTAAAAAATATCACCTATTTATCAGTCACTTGTAAATGTTAAATTCTCATAATTATGATATATTATCTAAATATGTATACAAAGTCTAAATAGTTCTCAATACCTTATCTCTTAATTCATATCAGAAACAAAAATAATTCTATAGCTCTATAATATATAATAAATTACACGATATTCACCAAAATTCACTATTACAATTTACAACTATATCAATGTTAATAATACATTAGCACTGGACATTTTGATATTCACTATTAATATCATGTACACAAAAAATAATATATTTTATATAATATGAGAGTTATTAGATTAAATTGATCTAAAAAGATAATCTTTCAAAGTAATATTGATTACAAAATCACTATCACAATTGGATATCTTAATCTTTACAAAAATATTATCTTTCTGACACTCACCAGTAGTAGCAACTAATTCATGTTCTTGTTCTGCAGGGAATATAAGAAATACCAATATTAATCGACTATTTTAAATTACATTTTTAATAATTTTAGTTAGAGAAATTCTATTTAATAAGAATAATATTTATATGAACAGTGTGTGTGGAGGGGAACAAATATTCATACACATCCAAATTTTTAATTTATTGTATTTCCAGCTAATGAATAAACATACTTTTCATATAATTAACTGTACAAAGATGGATAATAAGTAAATATGCATAGAAAACAGAAAATATTTTGATTTAATAGAAATAAATCATATTTATCCATTTTAATGGTTAAAAAAGTATTCATACAATGCAAATTTCAGATTTTAAAACTTTTAAATTGCTTTAATACTCTACATTATTCAAGTGGAATATTCTAGAATGTTTCAATAATGTTATCAGGAGTTATTTTTAGCCTAAAAAATACAAACACAACATTCTATAATTGATATTTATGCTAGAAAATTATCCTCATGGCAAGGGGTAAAGAACTGATAAATTCGCAAAAAAAACTGATTGTTAAGCTCTATAAAAAAGGTAAAAGTTATAGGAAAATCTCAGCCAACCTGAATATTTCATTTATTACCATTAGTTCATTCATTGGAAGGTATAAAAATCTCAAAACTGTTGAAAACCAAAGAACAGGTGCTCCACGGAAGATTTCTAAAAGATCTTTGAGGAAATTGATGTGTTAAACAAAATCCACTGGTTACACATCAAGAGTTGCTGGATGATTTGCTTTCTTCAGGAATCTGTGTCACTCAGTGGACAATAAGCAATGGAATTCATAGGAACAATCTAAAGTCCCACTCCCCTCAGAAAACTCTTCTGCTTTTGAGAAGACAGAGATGCCAGGTTGAAATTCGTTTGTGAACATATGAATAAGAAAAAATTATATTAGAAAAGAGTATTATGGACAGAGAAAACCAAAACTGAGTTGTTTGAACATAATTCTAGAAATCATCTATGGAGGAAAGATGGTGATACCTTCAAACAAAAGAATACAGTTCCAACAATAAAATTTGATGGTATCATCATGGCTTGGGGATGTTTTTCTGCAAAAGGTACTGGCAACATATCAATAATTGATGGTAGAATGAATGTTGCAGCATATCAAAATATTTTAGAAACAAATTTAATGATTTCAGTTGAAAATCTTGAACTTCCTCCTGGTTGGATCTTTCAACAAGATAATGATCTTAAGCACACTGCAAAATCTACATGGCTTACTGAAAATAATGTAAATATCTTGAAATGGCCAAGTCAGTACCCAGATTTAAACCCAACTGAGAATCTGTGATGTTATTTGAAAATTCAAATCTAATCAAGAGCTTCAACAATCATTCTGGATCTGAAGACCATTTGCAAAGAAGAATGGAACAAAATACCAACTAAAATTTGGTAAATAATTAATTGAGAACTGCAAGAAGAGGTTGGTTGCTGTAAAAGTGAATAATGGCTATTCTACAAAGTATTAAATGAAGATTATATATACTTTTTTGTATTGTACAAATACTTTTTTCACCCATTAAAATCTATAAATGGGATTTCTTTCGATTAAATCAATTATTTCTGTTTTTTGTGCATATTTAGTTATGAATCTGTGTACAGTTAATTATTTGAAAAGTATGTTTATTCATTAGTTGGAAATACAATAAATTAAAAATTTGTATGTGCATGACTATTTGTTTCACCTTAGTGTATATTTGAAGCAGTTTATGAAATTATATGGAGTGAGGTATAAATATTATTAAGTAGCAAAATCTCAATAAGATGTAGAAACTATGAACAATATCCAGCTTTGATTACATTTAAAACAGATACATTAAGAAAAATACAATTAATTTAAGCAGCAATGATCAGGATATAATGAACTGTGTATTTAAACAAGATATACTGATATATAATGCGACGGAAAAATATTAATGATGTTATCAAAGTTATTTATTAACATATTGACTGCCAAGTATGAAATTAGTCATTTTTAGTAGAGTGATCAGATGAAAATATCTATTAAAATACTGACTGTCAACCACAAAAACTCATGGTTGGCAGTTTTTATTATGACACTGACCATAAGTTACCTTGTACTAACAAGTTTATTTGCTGTGATACTTTTAGCATGAAAAATAATATTAATTCATCAGTTAAATCAACTCAAAATGTTTATTGCTAAGTTAGCTATTATATCATGAAGTTGATGCTTGAAGTCAGATTTCATAACTGACTTCTGGCAATCAATGTGTTAAACTAAGATTATACTTATCTGAACAAATAAAATCATTGGATATTCCTATCATAGATCATTTATTTCTGAAATATCATTATGGTTTACGATAATAGCTTTTTTAATGAATGTAACTGAGGACTCACCAATAGTGTGCACTGTTTCAGTAGTTTGCTCTGTGTAAACATAAACAGTATTTGTTAACATACTTATAACAGATTTTTATATTATTAATGTAAATTTGTTTAACTCTTTAACAAGAAATTATATCTTAAATAGGATATATTAGTCTAAAATAGAAGTAATATAATTTTGTAGTTTTAAAATAATTCATGCTTAACAATCTGCATTTCTCTTAAAACAATTTTTCAGCAAAATTATAATATTGATGGCTGTTTCCTTCCTAACACTTTTATTTAAAGTAGTGTTGAATGTCAATATCTTGATTAAGTCATTAATTTCTCTTCAAGTTACATGTGATATCCATTTTTGCTGTTGTGACTGTTGAAAGATCTCAATAAGGTAGCACTGTATTACAATTTATATTGTTAATGGAAATTTGTTTAACTTTTCAAGATGAAATTAAATCTTAAAAATGACATAGTTGTATAAAACAGAAGTAATATAAATTTCTAGTTTGAAAGTAATCCATGCCTAACAATCTATCTTTCATCTAGGTATAAAAAATATAGTCACACAATTTTACCTGAGTACAAGACTGAAGATTTTTAACTAAAGAATAAAGCTATAACAAATCTTATGAATTAGTATAATTTATACAAAATTATGTTAAGACATTTGATTACTGGTTGGGGATGTATAAGTTAAACATCATAAATATTGAAGTCATTGTACTTATATAACAGTTTATATTAATTCAGACACTCACCAGTGAGAGTTGTTACTTCATGTTCTTGTTCTGTAGAAAATGTAATGTACATTGGCGTTATATATTGTTATATATTATATATTGTTAATGTCAATTTGTTTAACTCTTTAATAAGAAATTATATCTTAAAAATGACATATTTCTACAAAATAGAAGCAATATAAATTTGTCATTTGAAAATAATTCATGCTTAATAATATGCCTATCTCTCAAAAACTTTTTTCATCAAAATTCTAATACTGATAAGACGTCCTTTCTATAACTTTTTATTTGAAGTAGTGTGGAATGTTAACATCTTATGTCATTATTTTCTCTTCAAACTATATGATATCCATTTTCACAGTTGCTACTGTTGAAAAACCTCAGTACGTGAGCCCTGTATTTCAATTTATATTATTAATGGAAATTTGTTTAACTCTTTAAGAAATTAAATCTTAAAAATGACATAGTTCTCTAAAATAGAAAAAATATAAATTTATAGTTTAAAAATAATAATTTATGCTTAATAATCTGTGTTTCATTTAGGTATAATAAAAAATAATTTATGTTTAACAATCTCTTTTTAATCTAGGCATAATAACAGATATAATGAAACAATTTTATTACATGTAGAATTAAGCTATAATAAATCTAATGAATTAGTATAATTTATCAGAAATCAAATATATGTGAGGACATTTGATTATAGGTTGATGATGTATATCTTAAAAATTATAATAAAGAATATCAAAGACATCATACTTATATAAAAGTTTATATTGATTCAGACACTTACCAGTAAGTGTTGTTACTTCATGTTCTTGTTCTGTAGAAAATGTAATGTATATTGGTATTATATCTTGTTGATATTACAATTCTACTATAAGCATAATTCACAAAAATCTAATGGACTAAGAAATTTAGTACCAAAAAAAAGGTACCAATTATAGCATCAAATAATTGTATTTCTTTCAATGTATAATAGAATTATAATAATACTTAAGTAAATTTTATTTTAGGAGATCTGTGTCATCAATTTTTAGCCTTAATTAAAGAACACAAGCAAAGGTCTCAAAGTATTCCCTCAAAACAAAAGTTTATCAAAGCCAAACATGTTACATACACTTTCTAAAAATTCACACATAATCAAAAGCTATTTTTATGTGGCAGTAATATTCAGTGCATGGATGAATGGTAAACTTTCAAATGTCTAAGATATCACAAATCATAAAACACAGTGAAAATATTAATAAACAAAGATAATTTCCTTTGCATTATATCTCATAAAAAATTATACATGATTTTCTTACAACTGAAAAAAATATTCTGCAAATTCAAAGTCTAGATACAAATATTAAAATTCAAAAGCAAATAAAAAAGTAAAACTGCATACAAAAACCAAAAGCAAAATTCCTAGCACTGATTAATTAACTGGTATGAAAGAAAAGCACATTCATCGCAATCATACATATTGAAAACACTTCATACATATTTGCCAATTATCAACTTAACCTAATAATTCAATCTTTTTAATATTTTTTAATATTATATATTATTTGAAAAAATACAAGTGAAAAATCAAGCTTAGTATTCAATGAAATTTGAGCAAAAATAACAAAAGCCTCTTTATTAGAGATTAACTACCTGTGAACATAGAAAAAAAGCAATGTGGTTTTAAAATATTATTGCAGCAAATATGAGAAGCAAAAGCAATAATTCTGGTACGAATTTTGTTCAAAATACAAGAATATACTCAATATACAAGAAATATTTCTGAAATATCTTTTAGCTAATAATCATTTGCAATAATCAAACATCAATACTAAGTGGAAATGAGACCCCAAAATATACCATATGTTCATATGTATAACATTATATATACTACTAAGAATCATTTACAATCATGCATGATCTTATAAACTAGGTATAAATATAATGTCTACTAGTAATACTTATAGTAAATGAAACAAAACTATTATCAACCAAAATGATTAAAGCATAAAATAAATACAGTTTCAGGTATTAATTAAAAAAGTGATTCTATTTTAATGACAATGTATCTTGAAAATAGATGAACATGGATAAAGGCCATATCTAGAATCATCAACACTTTATATATTTTCTTCACTCTTTTGTTTTACAAGCAAATAAGCAAACACCATGCATGTCACAGCAATTGATTTTCTTATTAATTATTCTTATAAAGATGAAGAATAAATGACATAGGTAGATACTAACAGACTAGCATAGATATGAATAGACTGAGATTGGTAGATATACAGAGAGAATTAAACAGGCTGATTGATTGATAGATTGACAGATAGATGTCATGCAAAAACTGTCCTCTGTACTAATAATGCTTAGAGCAAAAGAAACCTAGAACCATTACCAACCAGAATATCTTTTTATACATACATCATGAAAAGTAACATTTGGCTCTATACCATAGAACTTCAGATTCATATATAAATTACAAAATACTAAAGTGTTCGGATTTTAATGAAAAATTTTTTTTAAAGTAAATATGCATGTATAAAGACCATATCTAGAAGAAAAAACAAAGTATTTTTTCCTTCACTCTATTGTTACACTATTAAATAAGCAAATATAAAGCCTATTTCAATATTTGATGCCCCTATTATTATTTTGAATATTTCAGTATCAATATATTATATCTGAAAACAGAAGCACACATCAACAGAGAAGCTCATTGTTGCAGATAAAAGCTGTCAATTGCAATGCTTGCACAGTGTAAGCATAAAATAATAATAAAACATAAGGATATAAGAAAGAAGAAAAATGTATTGTCTATATATTTTACCCAAAAAACACGTTCATTTCAATCCTTGTGTTTTATTATAATATTAACACAGAATTACTCAAACACTCACCAAATGAAACTTGTTCATCATGAGGTTGGTCTGCTGGGGGTAATAAATATTGGTATTATTCTTTTGCAAATAAAATGGAATTCATTTATTCATTAACTACATAATATGCTATTTGAATTTTATTTTTACATTACCTGTATATGCTCTTCTTGTATAGATGATCTTTAACTATTAAATACTTTTTGATATCTCAATACAAACAAGTAAAAATAGTTTCTCTTTAGAAAAATTAGAAACAAATTAAATTTTTAAGAGCAAAATCTTAATATTTTTACACTTTACTGGTTTCTCTTTTGACTTAATGCAGTTTATAATTTTTTTTTACAGAAAATAACAGTACTTGCAAACTACTATCAAATTGAACCTTATTTTTAATAACTGAACACTCACCTAAAGTGGCTCTCATTTCAACATCTTGGCCTGCACAAATGTAATAATTACATTCATTATTGATTTATGAGGAAGGTTTAAAAAATTACATGGCATTAACCAAATAATTTCATATACTATTCAATATGACTAATAACTAAATTTACAAAAACTTCAGTATATTTAATTTTCAACAAACTGTCATTTGATTATTTTTAAAAATAATATGACAGTTTTAGAATTTACATTTGATGTATTGTAACAATATTTATTAAGCGAATTTTATTTTAATGAATAATTTCTCATGAATTTAACTGAAGTATTTTCATATTTATTTCAGTAAATTAAAAAAATAACACCTGTTTATCATTCACATGTAAATGCAAAATTTTATAATTACAATATATTATCTAAATATGTATACAAAGTCTAATTCTCAATACCTTATCTCTTAATTCATATCAGAAACAAAAATAATTCTATAGCTTATATATATATATATATATATATATATATATATACATAATGAATTACACAATATTCACTAAAATTTACTATTACATTTTGCAATTATATCATTGTTAATAATACATTAGGACTGAACATTTTGATATTAATTATTAGTATTATGTACACAAAAAATAATATATTTTATATAATGCAAAAGATATGACTTTACATTGAGCTAAAAAGATAATCTTTCAAAATAATATTGATTACAAAATCACTATCACAAATGTCTATCTTAATATTATCTTTCCAGACACTTACCAGTAGTAGCAACTACTTCATGTTCTTGTTCTGCAGGAAATGTAACAAATACCAATATTAGTTGAGTATTTTAGATTACATTTTTACTACATCATTAGAGAAATTCTATTTAATAAGAATATATATTTATATGCATATTTGAAGCAGTTTATGAAATTATATGAAGTGAGGTATAAATATTATTAAGATGCAAAACTATGACCCTCATCCAATTTCAATTACTTTTAAACCAGGTGCATTAACAAAAATAATCCTAATTTAAGTTGCAATAACCAGCATGAAATTAACTATATATTTAAACAATATATATTGCCATATAATAAGACAGAAGTATATTTATCATGTCATCAAAGTTATTTATTAACACATTGAATTCCAGCTACAAAGATAATTCATTGGCAGTGTTATCAGAAAAAAATATATTTAACATATTGACTGCCAAATATAAGATAACTCATCTTTAGCAATTTTTATTATGACACTGACCAAGAGTTATTTTGTGCCAACAATGAGTTGAAGCCCAGTGATATTTTTAGTGTGAAAACAATGTTAAGACTTCAGTTGAAACAACTTAAAATAATTTTATATGCCTAAGCTGGGTATTATAAACTTGGTCATAGAAATCAGATTTCATAATGTGTCAAACGATGATTATATTTATTTGAAAAAATAAATTCATCTAATATTCCTATCTAGGAACATTTTTTCATGAACCATCATTATGGTTTACGATAATAGCTTTTTTAATGAATGTAACTGAGGACTCACCAATAGTGTGCACTGTTTCAGTAGTTTGCTCTGTGTAAACATAAACAGTATTTGTTAACATACTTATAACAGATTTTTATATTATTAATGTAAATTTGTTTAACTCTTTAACAAGAAATTATATCTTAAATAGGATATATTAGTCTAAAATAGAAGTAATATAATTTTGTAGTTTTAAAATAATTCATGCTTAACAATCTGCATTTCTCTTAAAACAATTTTTCAGCAAAATTATAATATTGATGGCTGTTTCCTTCCTAACACTTTTATTTAAAGTAGTGTTGAATGTCAATATCTTGATTAAGTCATTAATTTCTCTTCAAGTTACATGTGATATCCATTTTTGCTGTTGTGACTGTTGAAAGATCTCAATAAGGTAGCACTGTATTGCAATTTATATTGTTAATGGAAATTTGTTTAACTTTTCAAGATGAAATTAAATCTTAAAAATGACATAGTTGTATAAAACAGAAGTAATATAAATTTCTAGTTTGAAAGTAATCCATGCCTAACAATCTATCTTTCATCTAGGTATAAAAAATATAGTCACACAATTTTACCTGAGTACAAGACTGAAGATTTTTAACTAAAGAATAAAGCTATAACAAATCTTATGAATTAGTATAATTTATACAAAATTATGTTAAGACATTTGATTACTGGTTGGGGATGTATAAGTTAAACATCATAAATATTGAAGTCATTGTACTTATATAACAGTTTATATTAATTCAGACACTCACCAGTGAGAGTTGTTACTTCATGTTCTTGTTCTGTAGAAAATGTAATGTACATTGGCGTTATATATTGTTATATATTATATATTGTTAATGTCAATTTGTTTAACTCTTTAATAAGAAATTATATCTTAAAAATGACATATTTCTACAAAATAGAAGCAATATAAATTTGTCATTTGAAAATAATTCATGCTTAATAATATGCCTTTCTCTCGAAAAATTTTTCATTAAAATTCTAATACTGATAAGACGTCCTTTCTATAACTTTTTATTTGAAGTAGTGTGGAATGTTAACATCTTATGTCATTATTTTCTCTTCAAACTATATGATGTCCATTTTCACAGTTGCTACTGTTGAAAAACCTCAGTACGGGAGCCCTGTATTTCAATTTATATTATTAATGGAAATTTGTTTAACTCTTTAAGAAATTAAATCTTAAAAATGACATAGTTCTCTAAAATAGAAAAAATATAAATTTATAGTTTAAAAATAATAATTTATGCTTAATAATCTGTGTTTCATTTAGGTATAATAAAAAATAATTCATGTTTAACAATCTCTTTTTAATCTAGGCATAATAACAGATATAATGAAACAATTTTATTACATGTAGAATAAAGCTATAATAAATCTAATGAATTAGTATAATTTATCAGAAATCAAATATATGTGAGGACATTTGATTATAGGTTGATGATGTATATCTTAAAAATTATAATAAAGAATATCAAAGACATCATACTTATATAAAAGTTTATATTGATTCAGACACTCACCAATAAGAGTTGTTACTTCATGTTCTTGTTCTGTAGAAAATGTAATGTATCTTGGTATTATATCTTGTTGATATTACAATTCTACTATAAGCATAATACACATAAATCTAATGGACTAAGAAATTCAGTACAAAAAGGTGGGGTAACAATTATAGCATCAAATAATTGTATTTGCTTTAATGTACAACAGGATTATAATAATACTTCAATAAATTATATTTTAGTTTATCTGAGTCATTAATCCTTAGCCTTAATTAAAAGACACAAGTAAATATTTAGTACATGTATGAATAGTGGAATTAACAGTGTCTAAGATATCACAAATCATAAGACACAATAAAAATATTAATAAACAAAGATAATTTACTTTACATTATATCTCATAAAATATTGTACATTGTTTTCTTAATAACAGAATAAAAATGTTGCCAATAAGAAAGTTTTAAAACAAATATGAAGCTTCAAATAAAAATGAAAAAGTAAAACTGCATACAAAAGCCAAAAGCAAAATTCCTAGCACTGATCAAAAAGAAAGTGGTATGGTATGGTATGAAAGAAAAGGATATTCATCACAATCATACATATTGAAAAGATTTTATACATATATGCCAATTATGAACTTATATATTAATTGACAAATACATGTAAAAAAGCAAGCTAAATATGCCATAAAATTTTAGCAAAAATAACAAAAGCCTCTTTATTAGAGATTAACCACCCGTGAACATAGAAAAAGCAATGAGTTTTTAAAATATTATTGCATTAAATACAAGAAGCAAAAGCAATAATTCTGCTATGAATTTT
The DNA here is from genome assembly GCA_903632075.3 of Acanthosepion pharaonis. Taxonomy (NCBI): domain Eukaryota; kingdom Metazoa; phylum Mollusca; class Cephalopoda; order Sepiida; family Sepiidae; genus Acanthosepion; species Acanthosepion pharaonis. Next base: position 913,328 of record CAHIKZ030000791.1, read on the forward strand.
GTTCAAAATGTATATCATACAATATACAAGAAATATTTCTGAAATAGCTTTTAGCTAATAAGCATTTACAATAAACAAATATCAATATTAACTAGAAATGTGGTTCAAAAATATACTATGGGTAAATATGCATAATTCCTTATATATTACTAATAGGAATCATTTATAATCATGGATGATCTTATAAACTAGGTATAAATATAATGCTTACTAGTAGTACTTATAGTAAAAGAAACCCAAAACTATTATCAATCAAAAATTCATATTTTTTTCCCATATATGGTGATATCTAAAACTTGATTCAAAACAAGAAAAGAAATACATATTCAGGTATAAATTACTAAAGTGTTTCTGTTTTAATGAAAATATATCTTTGAAACTTTATGAACATGGATGAAGACCATATCCAGAATCTTCAACAATTTATATATTTCCTTAACTCCATTGTTATAGAAAGAAATAAGCAAACATGATGAATGTCTCAACACTTGATTCTTATTAATTAATATTATTATTATGGTGAAGAAGAAATGTGCTTAGATAGATAGAAGCTAACTAGCATAGATATGAAGAGATAGATATAAATTATCATAGATATGAAGAGGTAGAAACAAACTGGCATAGATATGAAGAGACAGAAATAGATAGGTAGACACATAGATGGATGGAAGGATAGAGATATGTTTTACAAAAATTGTCTGCTCTGCTAATAATACTTATAGCAAAAGAAACCCTGAGTCATTACAAACAGAAAGTCATTTTAGAAATATATTGTGAAAAGTAACACTTGGTTCCAAATATGAGATGAGGTTCAGATCATATACAAATTACAAAAGTGTTTTCCTTTCATGAAAAAGTATCTTTGAAAATATGCAAGTATAAAGACTATATCTAGAAGAAACAGACTATATTTTTGTTTCACTCCATTGTTGCACTATTAAATAAGCAAACATAAAGCATGTTCCAACATTTGATTCCTTTACTATTATTTTGAATATTTCAGTATCAATATATCTGAAAACAGAAGCACACATCAACAGTGAAGCTCATTGTTGCATATAAAAGCTGTCAATTCCAATGCTTGCACAGTATAAGCATAAAATAATAATAAAACATAAGGATATAAGAAACAAAAATATCTATCTTGTTTATATTTTACATTTTACTCAAAAAACACTTTTAATTTCAATCCTTGTGTTTTATTACTCTGTTAACAAAGAATTACTCAAACACTCACCAATTGAAACTTGTTCATCATGAGTTTTGTCTGCGGGAAGTAATAAATATTGGTATTATTCTTTTATCAAATGAAATGGAATTAATTTACTCATTATCCATATGACAACTGCTATTTGAACTTTTACATATGCTCTTCTTGTATAGATGATCTTTAACTATTAAATACTTTTTGATATCTTATTACAAACAAGTATAAAATAGCTTCTCTTTAGGAAAATTACAAACAAATTAAATTTTTAAGAGCAAAATCTTAATATTTTCACACCTTGCTGATTTCTTTTTTGAATGAATGGAGTTTATAATTTTTTTTTACAAAAAATATTAGTACTTGCAAATTACTATCAAATTCAACCTCATTTTTAATAACTGGACACTCACCTAAAGTGGCACTCATTTCAACATCTTGGCCTGCACAAATGTAATAATTACATTCATTACTGATTTATGAAGCAGGTTTCAAAAATTATATGGCATTAACCAAATAATTTCATATACTATTCAATATTACTAATATTTCAATTGACAAAACTTCGGGACATTTAATTTTCAACAAACTTATTTAATTATTCTTAAAAATAATATGACAGTTTTAGAATTAACATTTGATGAATTGTAATGTTAAGTTATGAAGGGATAATGTTTTAATGAAGAACTCATACATTTTACAGACCTATTTTCATATTTATTTCAGTAAATCAACAAGAATAACACCTTTTCATCATTTACATTTAAATGCTAAATTTGCATAATTACAATATATTATCTAAATATGTATACAAAGTCTAAATAATTCTCAGATCTTTTAATTCAAATCATAAACAAAAATAATTCTATAGCTTTATTCCATATAATAAATTACACAATATTTGCCAAAATTTACTATTACAATTTACAACTATATCAATGTTAATAATACATTAGCACTGGACATTTTGATATTCACTATTAATATCATGTACACAAAAAATAATATATTTTATATAATATGAGAGTTATTAGATTAAATTGATCTAAAAAGATAATCTTTCGAAGTAATATTGATTACAAAATCACTATCACAAATGGATATCCAACACTCACCAGTAGTAGCAACTACTTCATGTTCTTGTTCTGCAGAGAATGTAACAAATACCAATATTAGTTGACTATTTCAAATTACATTTTTACTACATCATTACAGAAATTCTATTTAATAAGAATACATATTTAAATATATATTTGAAGCAGTTTATGAAATTATATGGAGTGCTGCATAAATGTTATCAAGTAGCAAATTTCCAATAAGATGCACAAACTATGAACCATATCTAGTTCTAATTATATTTAAAACAGATACATTAAGAAAAAGTACTCTTAAGTAGCAATGATCAGCATATAATGAACTGTGTATTTAAACAAGATATATTGATATATAATGAGACAGAAATATATTAGTGATGTTATCAAAGTTATTTATTAACATATTGAGTGCCAAGTATGAAATTAGCCATTTTTAGCAGAGTGATCAGATGAAAATATCTATTAAAATATTCACTGGTAGCCACAAAAACTGGTAACCATAAAAAAATGTTTATTGCTAAGTTAGCTATTATATCATGAAGTTGATGCTTGAAGTCAGATTTCATAACTGACTTCTGGCAATCAATGTGTTAAACTAAGATTATACTTATCTGAACAAATAAAATCATTGGATATTCCTATCGTAGATCATTTATTTCTGAAATATCATTATGGTTTATGATAATAGCTTTTTTTATGAATATAACTGATAACTCACCAATGGTGTGCACTGTTTCAGTAGTTTGCTCTGTGTAAATGCAAACAATATTTGTTAACATACTTATAACAGATTTTTATATTATTAATGTAAATTTGTTTAACTCTTTAACAAGAAATTATAGCTTAAATATGACATAGAATTAATATAAATTTGTAGTTTTAAAATATTTCATGTTTAACAATCTGTTTTTCTCTTAAAACAACTTCTCATCAAAATCATTTTTAACAAAATTCTCATATTGATGGGGGCTGATGGGAGCTTCCTTCCTATCATCTTTTATTTGTAGTAGTGGGGAATGTCAACATCGTAAGTCATTATTTTCTCTTCAAGTTATATGATATCCATTTTAGCTGTTGCTGGTGTTGTAAGATCACAATAGGAGATCATTGTATTTCATTTTACATTGTTAATGGAAATTTGTTTAATTTGAGAAATTAAATCTTAAAAATGACATAGTTGTCTAAAATAGAAGTAATAGAGATTTGTAGTTTGAAAATAATTCATCCTTAACAATCTATTTTTCATCTAAGCATATTAAAAAAAAACATATAGTCATACAATTATGCTAAGTACAAGACTGAAGATTTTTAACTACAGAATAAATCTATAATAAATCTAATAGATCAGTATAATTTATAAAAAAGGAAATATATATTAGGACTTTTGATAACTTGTTGGTGATGTATATGTTAAAAACTATAAAATATTTAAGTCTTTGTACATATATCAAAGTTTATATTGATTCAGACACTCACCAGTGAGAGTTGTTACTTCATGTTCTTGTTCTGTAGAAAATGTAACAAACTGATATTATATCTTGTTTATATTACAATTCTACTATAAGCATAATACACAGAAATCAAATGTACTAAGAAATACAGTATCAATAAAAAATGGAGTACTGATTAATGCATCACAAAATATTTCTGATAATACCTAAATAAATTTTTCTTCCATAAATCAGTGTTATCAATCCTTAGCCTTAATTAAAACGTACAATCAAAAGTCTACAAGGGATTACTCAAAGCAAAAGTTTAGCAAAGCCAAACATGTTACTTGCACTTTCACACAATTCACATATAATCAAAAACTATATGTGAATGGTAGACTTATAAATGTCTAAGATATATTCCGGCAATAAAAACTGTCTAACACAGTGCTAGAAAATGTTTAAATTTTAAAATGATTAAAAGAAAAAAAATTACTTAAGACTCTAGAGATTGAAATCTCTCCAGGACTGGCAATGTTAAGTAACAAAGGTAATTATTTATAGAATGAAAAACTAGAGTCTCTAAAAGTTACCATCTAAATATCAACCAGAAAGCACAAATCATAAGACACAATAAAAATATTCATGAACAAAAATAATATATTTACTTTGTATTATACATCATTAAACATTGTACATTCTTTTCTTAAAACAAAATAGAAATTTTGCCAAAAACAAAAACCAGATACAAATATTAAGATTCAAAAGCAAATGAAAAAGTAAAACTGCATACAACAATCAAAAGCAAAATTCCTAGCATTGATCAGTTAACTGGTATGAAAGAAAAGCACATTCATCGCAATCACATATATTAAAAAGATTTCATACATATTCACCAATTATCAACTTAACCTAATAATTCAACAAAAAAAAATTTGAAAAATACAAAAAAGCAAGCTTAATATGCAATGAAATTTGAGCAAAAATAACAAAAGCCTCTTTATTAGAGATTAACCACCTGTGAACATAGAAAAAGCAATGAGTTTTTAAAATATTATTGCATTAAATACAAGAAGCAAAAGCAATAATTCTGCTATGAATTTTGTTCAAAATGTATATCATACAATATACAAGAAATATTTCTGAAACAGCTTTTTGCTAATACACATTTGCTATAATTAAACATCAATGCTAACTGAAAATGTCTTGCTGCTGCTCATTTTTACGAGTAGTTTTGTTTATATAAAATTTTAGGTGTTTATAATCATTTACCCAGAGTTACAACTTACCCAAACCTTCTCACTCAAACTCATTTTCAGAAATTACTAGTGAGTAAATATAAAAATAATAACTAATGAAAACAAAGCTACCTGCTAAAAAATAAATTTCACTATAAAAAAATTAAAAAAATATAAAACCTTTGAACTCTAGTGTATATATATATATATATATAAAACATGTATATATGTGTATGTATATATAGTGATATAAAAAAAGCATTTTAGCTGATTCTAAGTTTAAATATTGATACATTTTTAATAAAACTCTAACATGGTAAGAATTTTCAATTTTCACTCTGAAAGCTATGATTAATGTTTTTCTGAGGAGTATAAATATGAGATTTGATAATAATTTAAACAAATTTATCAAACATCAGGTGCTGATAAACATTTTGAAAAGAAACTCTCAAGTTGGTTAGTTACAAAAATCAAACTGAACTTTTGTTGATTTATTGAATATATGTATATACACACAAAATAACCACACTTTCCCAAAGATTTACATGCCATTTATCAGAATAAAGTTCTATCAAACTGCATATTAATAAGCACCATAAGGACCATGGTAACATTAAGCAACTCCTCATAAATAACAGTAAAATAATATCAAATATACACTAAAAATTATTAAAGCCATCTACAAAAGAAATCACTCATTAATAAAAGTAATTTGTCTCCAACCTCACATTCTCCATTGCAAAAAAAAGCAGACATTTGTGAAACTCACTTCTATCTTTTTGTTTTCCTTTGATTTGAAAAAAATTAAATGCAATATCAATCATTATCTTTTGCCTTCTTAATTCCTGTTCTTTTATCATTCTTTCTCCTTAATAATGTTCTTTTAGCCCTATTCTCTCACACTCAGTAACCCCTTGTGTCTTAGTGGTTTTATTACCTTGCAGGTGGAATGATTAAAAAAAAATAGAAGATGCCTTTAAATCTTAAAAGACTTTTTTGTTATGTTATACCAGTTGTGGAGGCAGACAGTATACAGGATACAAAGCTTAAACACAAAACTTTAAGAAAAGCTACACACTTTATCAACATATTTTGCCTGTTACTCAAAGCAGACATCCACAGAGAAGCACATTGATATGATCTGCAGAAGAAATCAACTGCAGTGTTTGGACACAACATGCAAAATTATGACAGCATCAACATATGAACAAAGTATCTTAGCCAGATCTTGAAATAATTTCAAGGCTATTTTCACCAGATACTTTGTATTCCAAACAATGTTTTATATAGAATTTTACAATTGTTAGTTTAAAACTCACCAAATGAATCTTGAACTTCACGAGGTTGCTCTGTTGGATGCAATGATTATATTAATTATTAAAAATAAAAAATAATTTTTTCAATATTTTATCCTACACAATATTTGAACTGCTATTAGCATTAATTAACTTACTATAATTATACTTATAATTGAATCACCAATATATTTATCAAGTCTTCATACTTTGAAGAGATAAGGTTCTATAAATAATATTACATACTATCTTCACTATCTTAAAATTAAGAAACAATTCAAGTAAATGGTTTTCATCATCAAATGAACAAAATACTTTTTGTTATTAATTTCATCAAAATGTCTAATTTCAAGTACATATCATGATATAAAACTCTAAAAAATGATCTAACCATTTCTTTGAATTAATTCTACATACAGTGTTTTATATGGAATTTTAAAAGTGTTAGTTTAAAACTCACCAAATGATTCTTGAACTTCACAAGGTTGCTCTGTTGGATGTAATAGTTACATTATTAAAATACAAAAATAATTGTTTCATGTTTTACATATTAATGATGAGTGTAATTCAAAAAGTAAAGAAATTTGTTTTATTATATAAGAGATAAGGAACTTAACCAAACATATCATACAACAAGATATAGCTATACATCATAGGTTCACATCCTTACTTCTCAACATAGTCACCACCCGTTTCGGGAGGACACTGCCATTGAAACGGGTGGTGACTATGTTGAGAAGTAGGGATGTGAACCTATGATGTATAGCTATATCTTGATGTATGATATGTTTGTGTTCCTTATTTCTTATATAATAAAACAAACTGCATTACTTTTTGACTTACCCTTATACATAGTTAACTTTTAAATTACTTCTAGCATTAATTAATATACAGCATTTGTATTATAATTGTATTAAGAATATCTTTGTCAAGTCCTTATATAGTGAAGAGATAAGGTTCTGTAAATAATATTACATACTATCGATATTATCTTAAAATTAAGAATCCTTTCTCATAAACATTTTTCATGATACAATGAATAAAATCTATAAAATACGTTTTGTTCTTAATTCTATCAAAATGTCTAATTTCAAGTACATACTATGACAAGAAATTGTGTAAAAAAGGACTGTAACATTCCTTTTAATGAATTCTATATGACTTTATATTATTTCTCAGAAGAACTGAACAATCACCTAAAACAAATTTTACTTGAATATCTTCACCAGTACAGATATGAAAATTACATCATTATTTATGCACAAAATTATTTCTTTTAAATTATTTTGAAACTATTCTACATGATACCTTTCAATACATTCTATTATAATAAATAAAACAATATTTAATTACTAATAAATTAAACAATAGTTAATTATTAGGTAACTAAAAACTTTTTTTGCTATATTTTACATTGTGTGGAAAGAAGTGATAACTGCTATGCAAATGTGTGTATCATGTGCCAGGAAATCAGTCAGGGCATTGCTCGAGCAGTGGCAAGGAGACATGGCTGTGTCAAAGCAGCTCATTTGGGATTCTCTGCTTTGTGACTTTAAAGTGGGTTTGTCCATAGCCACATCAAGTTGCTGAATATGTTAAGCCACTGAGGATAATGCTGTGCATAAACACACCCCCAGGCATTGGTTCCAAATGTTTAGGTCAGCAATCTGTCCCTTTGTAATAAACCCCACAGTAGCTGGCCAAAGATCCTGGATGATGAGACCCTGAAAGTGGCCGTAGAGGAGGATAACACCCAAACTTGTGGTGAGTTTGCCGAATGCTTGCAGGTTTCTGATGAAACAGTCAGACTTCACCTGCACCCCACAGGGAAGGTGTACAAGTTGAGCAAGTGGGTACCCCACACATTGTCTGAAGCCAACAAGCAACAATGGGTGACAGCCTGTTTATCATTGCTTTCTCAGGGCCACAATATACTCATATTTGATCAAGTGCTCACCAGTGACAAAAAGTGGATAATGTATGACACTCCCAAGTATGCCTGACATTGGTTGTCACCATGGGACCCTCTGCCTTACACCATGTCCACCTCTACACCCACACAAGATCATGCTCTGTATATGGTGGACTAGTCAACAAGTGGTGCAGTACTAACAACAGTTGTAACATGTGCAACAGGCACTCAAGCAGAAGGAGCTAATAAACTAAAAACTGATCATTTATTTGTATTTATACAAGAAAAGTTAATTAAGCTGATTTAGCTTACAATTAATTTATCAAATTGCTTTTACTATATTGTGGTATGCTGAGAGTTTACAGCCATATCACACTGAAATACCAGTTCTTGTCAGATCACCAGTTAAGCAATATGGAACCTGGTCAGTACCTAAATGGGTGACCTCTTGAGAATAATATGTGTTGTAAGGGATGATGGCTCAGAATGAGAAATCAGAGCACCAAGTTCAAATTGCAGTCAAGTTCATTATGTTCACTTACATGCATATACCCTTTTTGTTTGATTGTGAATCAAAAACAGATATGATTCCCTAAACATCACACCAACAAGCATTGGGCCAGTGTAGTAGGGTAATGACCCATTAATCCCCATTATCTGGAGAAAACCTACATCCACAAAAGACCTCCATAAGCTGAGATACAATATGATACACTGGGAATTTGATATTTTAAATGAGAATATGAAAACTTGCCATCCACTCTGTGAGTCAACCAGTGGGCCATAACATGCAACTTGGGTAAACCAAGGTCATGTTTAACAGCCACACAAAACCATCACCAGCTATTGTGGATGGAAAGACTATCAAGGAAATAGACATATATACCTTAGAAAGAAGATTGTAAGAGATGGTACCCTATTTCTCAAGGCCAAAAGAAGGATTTTGCTTGGCTGGATGGCTTTTGAAAAAGTTTATAGCATCATGAGAAGTACCAAGTCAATAATTGAAACCAAGAGAAATTTGTTTAATAAATATTTTCTGTTGGTGATGACTTATGGAAATGAAAAATGGGTGCTCAACACACTATTGCAAAGACGCTAACAGTGGCCCAAAGTAAAATGGAGTTTATCATGCCTGGCATGACTTTAAATGGCAAGAAGAGCAACACCTGGATTTTGACAACAGATGAAGTGTAGGACATAACTGAGACCATCAAGAAGGCAAAAACAGATGGGCTGGCCATGTCTCTCATCTCATAGAAAACAGGTGGGCTATTAGAATGACAGATTGAACACCAGGGCAGTGGAAAAAACTAGAGGGAAGCCAAAGTGATGATGATGTGATGATATGACCTGATATCTCAGCCCCACATGGCCCAGTATGATCAGAGATAGAAAGTGGCAGAGGTCAAACAGAGAAAGGTTCCTCCAACAAGAGAAGATCCTGGATTTGTATGCAGACATATATTTTTCATTTATTTTATAAAGTATATTCTGATAAAGCTAAGACCATTTCTTTAGGAATATGAAATAATTTTCTTCAATATTACATGAGTATGTATGTATGTATGTATGTATGTATGTATATATATATATATTTAGCCACTCACCAGAGATAACTTCCTCTTGGTGTTTATGTTCTGTTAAAAGGAATGAACACTTATATTATTCATTTGATGCACATAGCAATATTTCTTTTAAAGCATTAACAGGATAATCATTAATAATTTGATCTTTAACATTTATGAATTTTAACATAAAAGCCAATGATAATCAGAAAGTATATTTAGAGAAGAAGAAAATGGTACATGGCATCTAAATTTAAGAAAAAAATTTAATATTATTATTAGGTGTTAATATTATTTATGTGATAAAACTATAGATAAGAAATTCAAATTACTATAGAACATAGACTACACCTATGTGTAGAATAGTCTTAATGATAACAATTTTGAAATATATGTAAGTTTTTATAAACTCACCAATGGTAGGTCTTATTTCAGTTGTTTGTTCTGAGAAAAGGTAATGAAAAGCTTTATTAACAATTTCTAAAAATGTAGAAATATATTTATTCAATACAAAATAGAATTTAAATATTATTTGCCTCTTGAATACTTTATAATTAAACAGGATCTTGACCCACTACATATAATCCAGTATCAAGGAATTTATATCATTGAATCTGATGATAGTTTTGACAAGCTAATATGAAATTAGATTCTCATCTGGAAGTAACTAAAAATGAATGATAATAATAAAAGTAGGTAAGTACACATACAGGTTGCGATAGGTAAATTGTTGCTATTTTATATTTTTAATTTTGTGCATGTATATTGTTTGTTTTGGGTTTCTTGACTTCACAGCATAGAAGGGTCATCTGTGAGAAAAAGAGCATCATTACACAATTCACTCCACAAAAAATTAGGAAACAGCATGCTGTACTGCTTGGCATTTGCACCAGAAGCTCCAATACAAACATTTCAGAGTGTTTCAATGTTAAGGACAGTGAAGAGGATTCAGAAAAAGTTGAATGAGTTTAATGCTACAGCAGCTGAAAAAACTCACTCTGATCATTCTGATAAGAAAAGAACTCCCAAATTTGTTGGTGAGGGTCTCAGACTCAACACAGAGCTCTACATCAAGTGCCTTGAGGAGGTAGTGCTGGAAGACCCTATATCTGTTAACAGGACTCTGCACCATGCCACACAAGCAGGTGAACACAGTCATGGCTGTCAGACAATTTCTGTGACCACATCACCACTTACATCTGGCCACCTAACACCCCAGACTACAATTCACTTGTGTGGGGCACAGTTGAGCAAGAGATCAACAAAACTCCTTTTAACATCAAAGACAAACTGAAGACAAGGATTATGGCAGCAACTTAAATAAGGAGACTGTCCAGAAGAGTTGTAGGAGATTCTGAAGTCATCTGGAGGCCGTGGTTGAAGTCAATGCCAAATTAATTGAATAAATTTACTCTTTAGTATTTCAAGATATTTTTGTGCAATTTTGGTAAATATTTCTGCTAAAATGAGATGTCAGTGTTATTGTCATTTTTGCATAATTTAGATGACAATTTATTCATCGCTCCCTGTATAAGCAACTTTTCTATGACAAGAAAATGTTATATTCAATATAATAGATGATAATTATTAGTTATATATTAGGTTGTCACACATGAAATGACACATTTTTTGGTTGGTTGTTGATCTGGTCATCTAACAAAGTAAATTCCTTAGTATATATAAAAAATTTGACTTATTCCTGACCCTTTTTCTTTCAATATATTGTTACTCATAAGCTCAATGAGAATGATTACAATGAAACAATGTTGACTAATTTTACTGTATAAGTACAAACTGAGAAAAAGAACCATTTTGCATTGAATCATTACATGTGGTGAGAAATGGATACTCTTTGACAACAGTAAGAGAGTAAATTGTTATATTCAAGTGAATCACCAAAACAATACCCCAAAATGTTAATGGTTACAGTATGGTGGTCTTTTAAAGGGGTTATTCATTATTGCCTCAAGGGAAAACAATAACAGCAATCTTGGGTTGTAGAGAAATTGAGTGCATTCACAAAAAATTGGAAAGTAAAATTCTAGACTTGTGAATAGGGATGGCCTAATTTTGCTGTATGACAATGCACAACAACACACAGCTGCTCAATCAACTGTCCAAAAGCTGCATAGCCTGAATTAAAAATTTTGCCTCATCCTCCATATTCATCTGATATCTCTCTTACTGATTATCATTTATTTAAGCATTTTGAGCTTTTCATATGCAATAAAACATTCTCCAATAAGGAAGAGGGAATCAAAGCATTTGAACTGTTTATCAAATCAAAGGATGAGAATTTTTTTTAAAGATGGGATCAAGAATTTAAAGGTACATTGAAGAACAGTCACGTGGTGCCTATTTCAACTAATAAATAAGTTATTTAACACTTTTGAAGCATTTCATTCATTTCCTATAAAGTGCATCATTTCATATGTGACAACTTAATATTTTCAATATAATGACCAGCATAATAAGCATCTTTTATGACAGAAAAATGTTATAATGTAAAAGATGATAATTATTAGTCATATATTTTCAATACTATATAATGACCAGCATAATAAGCATCTTTTATGACAGAAAAATGTTATAATGTAAAAGATGATAATTATTAGCCATATATTTTCAATACTATATAATGATCTGCATAATAAGCATCTTTTATGACAAAAAATGTTATAATGTAAAAGATAATAATTATTAGTCATATATTTTCAATACTATATAATGATCTGCATAATAATCATCTTTTATGACAGAATAATGTTATAATATAAAAGATGATAATTATTAGTCATATATTTTCAATACTATATAATGACCTGCATAGTAAGCATAATTTTTATAACACTCACCAGTGACTGTAGTTATTTCATATTCTTGTTCTGCAGAAAATATATAAATATCAATATTAATTTATTCTGATTTAGCTTTTAATCACTGTTACACAAAATTTTATTTGAACATTCATACTATTTTTTTGTGTTCTTTATGTTCCTAAAGTGGTAAATGTTCTGACCGCCTATATTCCTTGGTTCCACCAGCCCTGATCTCTGCCAGGTCTACAAGAATTAATCATCCTCATTCCCTTTATATTCTATTAATTAAGCTCTACTCAGACAGCATCTTCCCAAAAACTACTGCTTTATGAAACAGTCTCCCAGTAGGATGTCTTTGCTTTTCACTACAATCTTGACTTCTTCAAGTCAAGAGTTAACCATATTCTTTCCTTTATAACCTGCACTTCCCTTTTCTTATGCTCACACAACACCAAACAGTAATGAGCCTTGAACAGCTCATGGGTCTTGTATTAAGTGAACATTAGTATAAAAATAATTCTTTAACTTTTATCAAGTGCACAATCCATAAGAAAAGTGGTGGCCATTAATATACCAACTGGATAAGCCTATTTCAGCAATGTACATGGATGTAACTACACTTCTACTTATGTACCCAGATGGTTCAGACTACAGGAAGGTTCCTAACAATACTTTGCTAAGCAAAGAAAACCATGGAATAATGAAACCCATAGTAGCCTGATTGATGCACTTAAATACCCCTCACCCTGCATATGATCAGCTTCACCAAACATTTTTATCTCCCCTTGAGCTAAGGCTTTCCTCTGAAGATTGGTTGGTTGCAATATTTTTTACAGCTTATCAACTTTTTGTAGGTTAATTAAAGCTAGAAAATATTTTTAGATTGTAAGAATTATTTGGAAATAATGTTTTATTGATATGAGTCCTACTAATTAACCCATAGCTGGGGAGGAGAAGAGTTGGATTCATACCTTTCCTGAGGGTATTTGTGTGTTTAAGGGAATATAACGAATCCAACAGATTTCCAATTCCAAGCCATTATTCATTACATCACCCACAAATCCAAGCTTACAGCACCTGGTATTCCCAAACAGTCATCCAGGCTTGATGTTGTTTAATTTTGGTAATTATACAAGAACAAGTATTTCAACATGTTATGGCTGTAAGCCCTTTCATCTGAAGAGGGCTGAAGAATGGTACAACCAAAATAATACAACAATAACAAAAACACAAAGGAGTGCTTCTGAAACTGTCTGAACAAAATCTGGATGTTAATTATTCTTTTTAAAGTTAAGCCTTACGAAATTCTACATGGGCAAAAAAATGAGAAAAAAATTTCATCAAAGAGAATATTTAGAAACGTTTGAAATTCTAAATATTACAAAAATTTCTAAAATGATGCATAAAGGAATCATGCAAAAAGTAAATAAATTTTATTTTTTCATTATTCAAGAAACCTAATCTCATTACAGAAATGCTTCTGTACACAAGTAGATACATTAATTACTTTTTAACAGCAAATATCAAGAAAGACAACAACTGAGCATAACAAGGAACCCTATGTATTTTCTTAGCTTTATGATTACTTAATAAACAACAAAAATATATATATATATATATATATATATATATATATGATAAAGATATAGAATAAATATATAAATATATGCTAAATTTATGGGTTAAAGTGCTCAATATCAGGGATAGAGCATATGCAAATATAAAAGTGGACATTGAAGTCAACACCCAGTGTCAACTGTGTTTCATGCTTAAATTCAATCTTCAGGCCATGTATGTCGTGTTTTGACTTGACTATATATATTGGTCAATGATGCATTATGGGTAGGTATATTGTACTATTCTAATAATTATTAATCAATAATAAATAATGAGTAAAACAGTTAACAATCAACTAAAACTAGACAGAAAACTACATTTGGATCCATAACAATTTCTACCCAATGACCCCTAGAACAATTTGAAACATAACCATTACCATCCACTCAATAACTGTTAGAATAATAATAGACCCACCCATAATGCTGTTGGGTGTTGACTTCAATGTATCTTTTTTTTTTTCTCTTTTCTCTCTATATATATATACATACACACAATACATATAAGATAATATACTGTAAAGAGAGGCTGAAAAAGCAGTCTACCTTACTACCCAGGTTTCGACCACAAAGTCTCCTCAGGCAAGTAGAAGGATTTTATATATATATATACACACACACCATCAAATAAATAAAAGTAAATACATTTAAAATTGTCAGCATGCAGCAGCATTCATTTTACACAGAGCCAAAGGATAAAAGCTGTCCACCAAGTGTTTTGTCTTAAAACTAATAGATATAAAATGTTACCCTGAGCATAACAAATCAAATAAGTGGTACCCCAGGTGCATGCTGTCTTTCATTATGTTTTCTGCAACATTGGCAAGTGAGAGCAACAAGCAGCCAATTATTTTCAGGGAAACATTGAGAGCCCTCCTGTCTGATGCCAAGCAACTGGTATATCAAACAGTGATGTCATATACCAGCGCACTCTCAATAGAGCAGTGGTAGAAGGTCATCAGCAGCTATTTTTGTAAATTATTTTTTCTCAGAATTCTTAGTAATTTCTAGAGTTGCTGCTGTCTTTTCAGTACTAATGCAATGGTATTGCTAGTCCAGGAGAGATCCTTTACAATGTGTATTCCTAGAAACTTTTTATCTATCCTCTCTACACAGACACCACTGATAACCTAAGGGATATTTAAAAAGAAATGTGCAATTTTAATAAATTTTAACATGATAGAAAGAAGATTGAAATCAATTGCTTAAAAAGAGATTTCATAAACAACATTAAGATTAATTTGCATACTAATGCTTCTATGACACTGTTGACACAGGCAACATATTAGAGTATTTTCATACAACATCAATGTTTAACCTTTGTTGCCCACAAAAAAAAATGATGTATCAAAAGAATGGACATCACTATTACTGTATTCAATTTCAACTCCCTTGGCAGTGTTGATTGTTTAAATAGCAATGATTAGAATTTTAATAAAACCAAGACATATGAAAATGGATTTATACTTTTTCTTTATTCTTGAGAATTGACAATGAAGATATTAAACACTTTTTATTGGATTGCTTATTTACAAGTATAATTTTATATTTACAAGATTATAAAGATATATAAACCAAATATAAAGAGAAATTTTTTATTCATACATTTAGAAAAGTCTGAACAAGAAAATTTAAGTCATAACGAGTAATTATAAATTTTGAAAAATGCATTTTCCAGGCATTTCTTTCATTCTTGTCACATTAATTCACTAAATAAGTTGAGAGCATCTCTTCTGGGATATTTTGATAATTTTGTAATTTTTTATAAATTTTTGAATAAAAAAAATTTCTTTTCAAAATTATTTCTTTATAAAATGGTAAATAATAAATATTACATTGTACTTGGTTCACATATTTTTATACTCTTGTCAATAAACATTGGCAAGGGATTAAATTAAATAAACTTGACACCAGTATTAACTTTTAAGAAATACTGGTGTCTAGGAAGTAACCATTCTTTTGACACGCTGTTTTTTTTGAAGGTACAATGGTTAAACATTGCCCATACAATAATGACACAAAAATACTAAAGTAATTCTTATTTATTAGAAAAATGGTTAAATAAATGCATAAAAGAGCCAATTTTTAGTAGTACAGTGACAGTTAATATTATATATCAGCTACAAAATATAACATCAGCATATTCTGATAGTGACTAAAGACATCAACAAAGAACACTGACATATAAGTTTTGGAGTGAGAAAAACAATTATAGCAACTAGACATATGATTGTCCTTTGGGTCTGATGAAGACTTTGTCTTGCAATTCATTCAGTGGATACAGAGGTGGCTCCACAAATCAAGTCTGGATGCACATCTTTTATAATAATTATGTATTTTCAAAACAGATCTGTGTAGGAAGAATTTATAGTGGGAAAATCATTATACAGGAGGTAATACCAGTTCTTGGGGAGTTTTTATCTAATGGTACAAGGAATTGTTACAACTGGAAACTTCCAGGCTGCAGTAGATGTGCAGGAAACTGTGTGTTTCCTCCATACTCTGATATATTCTACTGCACTTGCTGATAATGCCATCATCACCTTTAGGTCTATAAGTGATTTCATCCACCCATATGTAATAGGATTGACAGACCCAAAATTATCAAGAGTTTGGACTACCCTTACCTGGTTTGCCTGCTAGCAACTGGACATAACACATCAGTTAGCAAACATTATTTATGTCTCTAAAAGCAGACACCAACAGAAAAGCATGTTTAAGACAATGAATTATAGAAGCAGACAAAATACAAATTGCAGTGCTTGCAAACAAGCATGGTGTAATAAAACATCAGAGCAAAAGACAGTCAAATTAAAGTATCTTTGTAAATATGAAAATATTTTCTTCAATCAAATACTTTATATGTCTATCAAATGCATCCCATGTTTCCTAGCTAATGTTAACAGTGTTAATGTTACACTCACCAGTTATTATTTCTGCTTCATGTGCTTGTTCTGTCAAATGCAATGAACAGAAGTATTAACAAGTCATATTGCAAATAGATAAAAAATATTTTATCAGCAGTCAACAAAAAATAAATTTTTACTTATAATTGACAAATTGTGAAAGCTTTTAATTTTATGTTAAATTTTTATCTCTCTCCTTCTCTTACACACACACACATATATATATATATATATATATATATATATATATATATACACATGAGTCATGCAAATCTTTCTTTTTGTTCATAACTGTAGCATTCAATAAATCAAAATAAAGCACTCAATGTTACAGAATATACAGTATATATAAAGGCAAATATTATTAAAAATGATAGACATTTTGTGTCGATTAAATTAATGACTGACTTTTCCAAATTACAAATAATCCTTCACATATAAGGAGGAAATTTTATCAGAAATTGTCCAAAGTTTATTTTGGAAGAAAAGTACATGAAATATGGTCTAATATTTCAACTTTCTTAAGTTATCATCAGGGGAGGTAGAGACAATTGATGAATTTTGTAGAACTAGTGAGAGCAATCAGACAACACATTAATAAGCAGCATAAGGATCATAGTAACATTAGACATCTATTCATAAACAATACCTAAATACCAGCAAAATCAAACAGTAAAAACAGATTACTAAAAAATCATAATACCTCATCTCAGAGATAGTAAAAACAGAATTATGATTCTTGAAGCAAAACTCATACAACAAGAAAAACTATCAATAAATAAAAACAATTATAACTTAAGAACCCGCATCCTCAAATGTATAAGAAAAAACAAAAACACATATCACACCTCACCTAGATCACAACACTCACTAAAATACAAGATATATTGTCCAAGCTTTCAACTTTTCCAAAGTATATCTTGTACTTCACTTCCAAAATGAACTTTGGACAATTTAACATGAAATTTCCTCTTTGTCTGAGAAGGGTTATTCTTAATTTGGAAAAAATCAATAATTCATGACTATCATTTTTAATAATATTTGCCTTAAGAAACATTTGCTGCTTATATACATGGAACTATATATAAAATGGATAAAAACTGTATTTTGCCAAAGAACAGAGTAATTCCAGAAGACAATGCTTTAAGGCAAACAGTCTTTGTAATTATAGTGCTCAATATAAAGAGATAGAGCATTAATAATAAATAAACTTTGTTCACATATTGAAGTGACTATTCACTTATTTGTGAACAAATTATATATATATATATATATATATATATATATATATAAACATACACATATACACACACACACACACATACATACATACACACCCTTGTGCAAATTAATTCAAACAACTGCTTTAGTTTCCTTTCTTTCACCATACAGTCAGTTTTAGACACACTGGAGTGACAGGGTGTAATCAATTTCTATTTTTCCCCAAATTAGGTCATTTGCAGTAGTGTATGGATCTATTTTCAGGGTGTATGCTGAAATTTGTTTGGCCTTGAAATATATTGTGTTATCCGTGATTGCATTTTTATCAAGCCCAGACACTATTGTCTTAACTGTCAATTAGTTGTCGTAATGAGATTGTTTGCAATGGACATTACTCCAAGGAAGCATACGAAAATTGTAACCCTGCATGAACACTGGCAATCCTTACCAGTGAGCAAATCAAAGTACTATAGACTGGTCCAGAAACTCTCCTCATTTAAATCCAATCAAGAATCTGCAGTCAATCTGCAAGGAATGATTTCATGGAATGGACATACAAATTACTAACATGTGCACTCAGTCATGTTTCATTGGAAAAATATGAAAAAAATTAAATAATAATGGAATTATTCATTTTGTTTCAATTAATTTGCACAAGGATGTGTGTGTGTGTGTGTGTGTGTGTATATATATATATATATATCAGCTGATGAGTCAAAACATTATGACAACCTATCTCATAAATTACTGGTCTTCTATGTTCCTCTATAACAACTACCTTCCAATCAAATATGGCCTTTGAGATCTGGTGCCAACAAATTAATGAATGATCATTTAACTGCCTGAAGATACATTGTGGAAGTTCTGCAGAGTAAACATTTTGGTCCAACACTTTCCAACAGGAGTGATATCTGAGAATTTTGGTGGCCATGATAGCACAGTGAAGTCTTTTTCATGTTCCTGAATCTATTCCCATACAACTCAAGCAATGCCCTGCTGAAAGATGTTGCTTTTATCATAGTAGATTTTTGAAATGAAGAAGTGTAATCTGGTCTTCAATAATGCTGAAGTAGATACCGTTTAATAAAGTACATTCCACATGAATGATAAAACTCAATATTTCTCAGTAGAGCATTGCTTAAACCATCATTTAGCCTCCACAGTGTATCCTGATGTTATTGCTTTCCCATGATAATGACATACACAGACTTCCATCTCCATTATTCAGAAAGAAGACTCATAAGACTAGATGACCTTTTTCCAGTGATACAAGGTCCAGTTTCAATATGCACATGCTCATTGAAGCTGCTTTTGGTAATGAACATTAGTTAACAAAGATATTAGGAGTGGCCTCCAGTTACACAAGCCAAAATATAACAAAGATCAATGTTTTGTGCATTTTAATGCATCTCTTTCTTCGCCATGATTCAAATTACCAGCAATTTCTTTTTACATTGATATTCATTCTGTACAAGTCTAAAGAGCAGTTGTTAATTTTTCCCTGGTTAAAACATCACGATTGAATGTGATCATCATGTTCTGGTTCATCAGTCTCTCTCTCTCTCTCATATAAGTACAATTTTAAATATTCCCATTTAAGTAATTATCATGTTTATATTTTTATTCAAGTCAAAAAATGTAATCTATTTAAATGTTCTTGAAATAAATATACCATGTAGAAAATATTGGAACTATTAGTTTTTATACATTCTTTTATTATGAAGAAATGATTTTGTCCTCTTAATTCAAAATCTAAGCACTCACCTAAAGCAGTCTTTACTTCAATATCTTCACCTGCACAAATGTAATAAATATTTATTATTTACCTTGGCATAAACTCGCACACACATTTATGTAAATACACCTTTTATAAACCTATACTATAATCATGCTGTAATTTTCTTGTTAATAAATGTTACATTTTCTATGCATTTTGTAAATATTTCATGAAAATATTTGTATTTAGATATCAGCAGTTGAAAAGTATTCTAAATTATCATAACCAAGGAAATACATGACTTTCAGTACATTTTGAACCTTGTTTATTATTTTAAAAATGATAACAGATTCTAAAATTTACTTATTTTCTACAAATATTGAACATGACAAAATGGAAATAAACAAATATGATAAAGTCGTGATCTATTCTATCCTATGTAATTCAAATTTCCAAGTAATTATATCCTGGTTCTCAATATCAAAATTAAAATGACTAGATATATAGAAGACTCATGTTCTAGATAGTAAATATTATAGACACTCACCAATAAGAGGCTCAGCTTCATGCCTTTTTTCTGTATAGAGGTAATAAATAAACATTATTCCCATACATTAAAAACACAATAGATTATTTCAGAGCAAATAGGATTTACAACAAATTCCAATGCTCTTGCTTTATTCTCACATACATACACACTTGTCTTTAATAATGATTATTATGAATGATGACTCCAAAATGATTTTTTTCATATTTAAAATACAAATTTAAAAATATTTTCACTATAATGAAGATCAAGATATTTTTTCGAAAACAATATGAAATAACTTGAATAAAAATAGGAATATTTTCATAATATTTTTCTGCTTTTCAGATAATTCAAAAGTCGGATTAAATCATCTAAACAAAAAATAGTGCTTAAAATATTATATGAGATTAATAATGGATTTATTGTTTTACCTAAAAAAACAAAACAAAAAACTTACCAATTGTTGGTTTTATTTCAGTAATTTGCTCTGTGGAAAGCAATAAATGCTTTATCAGTTACTATGACTAAACAGCAAAGAATATTTATTTTAATTAAAAATTATTTTGTCTTAAGGTATTAAATTTGTGAAATGTTAGATATTCTGCTTTCTGCTACAAATCAAAATTATCCACTAATATAAATGACCTATGCAAGCAGATAACTATTTAGGCAAGAGACAATTGTGCAGTTTCTTGGTTCTATATTTTCCAATATTAATTTAATAAAACCTACTTCTATATGGAGGAAAAAATTGTAGAAAGATTTCTAAATAATAATACATTTTACCAAACCAAAAGAGTGACTTGTAAAAATTTTGTTTTAGCAATTTTTAATTTATTAATCATTAACTTAACAAAAGCAAAACACACATACATACATATATATATATATATATATATATATATATATATCAGGGATAGAGCATATATAAAAGTGGACATTGAAGTCCACATCCAGAGGGGAGAATATGTTTAATGCTAAATGCAATCATCAGGTTATTGATTGCATTTAGCATGAAACAGATTGTAACCTCTGGATGTTGACTTCAATGTCCACTTTTATATATATATATATATATATATAATGAATATAATATATACTACATAAAAGATGTAGCTCATAATCCCAATCATTATTTTTCACAAATGAACTTTAAAATATTTTTATTTGCATAGTCTATCACCTTTATTTATATTTCCAACTAACTTTATTAAAATCAAGCAAATAATCTAATTTACTAAAATTATTCAATCATATATTAATCATATCTTTGTTCTTTCCCAGGTGAATTTTGATATCATGTAAAAAATAGAATTAGACTTGCTTGAGATATTAGGAAATAATATATACACCAAAAATATATAGGTAAACAACTATCTTTGGAATGTCCAAAAAAAGTAAATTCATATCAATTAAAAGATACTAATTATAAAAACTAATAAAAACTACAAATGTCTGATATTCATATACAATTTAGAAATTAGATAATTTCTATATAGCAATTCTTTTTGCATTTTTAGTCATTTAGTCACTCACCAGTAGTGGCTGGTACTGCTTGTTCTTGCTCTGTGAAGATGTAATAAAATTTTCACATCAGTAAAATCAGCTTATGTAATAACTTAATTCTTATTAAGGTAAGTTTAAAAGAGTAACCACATTGAACTACATAAGATATATTAATGAACTAAAACTAATTGAATGAGTTAAACTTCCCAAGTTAATAAAATGTTATATCATAGGGTTACAAAATCCAACTTTTTCTTAAATAGGACTAGAAAAATGAAAGTTGTTTGAGACAGCATAACCAAGAGCTTCTTATTCAAAATGCTATAAAAATAATTTTGATGATGCAAAAAAAAAAAAAAATGTTCGAATAAATTACATGTACAAAAAGAGATCCTCATAAAGAATATAAAAAGAAAATATTTTTATACAGTATTAAGAGACATAAGCAATTACTTCAGTTATTTGCCAACAGCAGATATTTTAGATATTTACAAAGTTATTGATAAAAAAGTAAATAAGGCTGAAAAAAGGAAAAAAATAAAAATTATGATAATCAAAATATGCAAGTAAAAAAAAAGACTGTGAAGTGCAATAAAAAGTGCGAACTGCAGTGCTTCAACAAATTAGAAAAAAATGCTTGACATATTCCACAAGTTATGTGCATTTTTAAATTGTAATGGCTAATTGTAATGATCAATCACACATTATGACAGCAAATGTAACAAAAAGCACATTCATGATACTATAAACACATACATAGAAAATGAAGATGTTAAGTCTAGTTTTCTAACTGGCATTCACTTTGACTGAAGAGGAAACAAAAAGTAAAGGAGTGGATAGGGATTTTTTAGAGATCAAGTGACAACAAAACCGGAAATGGGGTGTATCCAGGTGCTGTCTATATTAATATTCCCATGTTTGCAATCAGAGTCAGTTCTGGTCCAACCTTGGTAGAAGACGGACTTGTCTGTCACTGTCCATTCGTATTGACTGCCAGATGTCAGGATGTACAGATGGACAAGGAGTTGGTTAGGGGATGAGATGACATAACAAAAATTGTCTCAAGTGTCACTTACACAAAGACAAACAAGCAAGAAAAGCCCTGAATAAATATAGCTATTTTATAATATGTAAACAGTGTTTGTGTTATCATTACTCAACATGGTGTTTGTCTTTCATCTTCTTACCTTGTGAGCATGCAGCAGGCCCTTTCCTAGCTTTCAGTGCACACCAGTGAGATTAAAAACCAAAATGTAATATGGGGGTAATTATTGGCTAGTCAGTGGAAAGTTTGGATAAAGTTTGCATTCTATATTTGCACATGGAGATTGAATATTTAAAAGCAGATGAAACAGTGTTTGGATACAAACAATGAAAAGGTTTTATTAAAACATCACAAACTTTTTAAGTATAAGTTATTAATCAATAGACGCATATGCTTCTCTCTCGACATATTTGGTTTTTAGGTGGATATCAGCACAGAAGCAATGATATTGCAAGTGTTGAAACAAAAATGGAGTAAATAATTAAAAATTATTTTATCAGCCAATACCAATAAATGTATGAAAGCAAATTAAAAAAAAAAAAAATGAAATATGCTTCAGCACATTTTATGAGTGACATCAACAATAAAGCAAGAGTGAAAGCAAGAAAAAAAGCATGTGATTTCACACAAATATTCAGTGCTAAATGAATCTTTTTTTGTTTACATTGAATGATTATTGCTAAGATGAGCAAACATGTTTTAAATAGTGCTTCTTTGCATTACTATCAGCACTGAACTTGTAAAAAAGTTCAGCATATTAATACTGCTATTGTGAAAACAAACAAAAATTCTGATGAATGTTTGCATATCAATATTGTATGATTATATCCTAAAAGCAGACAACAACAATCTGATATTTCAATTAGAAACTCACCAACAGCTATTTCCGTCTCAAGAGCTTGTTCTGAAGAATTTAAGAAACAAATATCAACCACTAATACAATCTATCCCAAATAAGTATTCCAACTAAAATATCATTATTTCCACTATTTACATTCAGACTATTGCCCTCATCTATAGTCCAAATGTAAATAATGATAAATCCTCATTATAGAAATTCAGTGATAAAATACCACTATTAAACATTCAAATAAGTCTCAGTTATTTTGCAGCAAACTGAGAAGTTGAAACCGTTACTTTGTAATGATTACTTTTAAGAAAATAAAGAAAATGGCTAATCCAAAGGTCTCTTTCACAGCATTGTCATAACCAGCATATAACAAGTCCTTTGACTGGTCAGTAGATGAGCCAATGACAGTTCTGCCTTGTTTCCACTTTGGCAGACAATTTAGAAACTATCTCTTTTGACAACTGACCCCAAATCTGTAAAAATTTACTGAGCTGTTTTCTGACCACCAACAACAAAAGTCAAACAAACATGTTTGTACCATTTGAATAAATATCTGTAATTATTATATATATATATTTAATGTTATTTTAATTTCATGTTTCTCTTGTTATGGCCCATTATTAGAAGTGGACCCACATTGTGTATAAATGTAATGGTGTCCACAACAACTTAATAAAAGTATTAAAATGTTTTTTTCTACGTATTTTAAATCATTAAAAGAAAAGCTTAAAAACACCAATATACTCTTATTCTTATTTTAAACATATAAATCAACATGTATTTTTACAGATAAATTGTCTAATGTCCAAGGTAAATTTAACTTAATTATTAGACATTTACTAATACATATTTATATTACAGAATTTTAAACTCACCAAGAGAAGTTTTTACTTCAACCTCTGCACCTAAAGAACAGAGATATAAATAGAAAGTCATTTAATCCATTATATAATAAACAATAATTACTAATATTGGTTTGAATGCAGAAATCTATTTGGTATCTTTTTAAATTTTAATCATAAAAATCACCAAATAAAATTAATCATTTCTTAATAGATTGAGAGCAGCAAATATTAAGTATAAAAAGGAATAACCATTTACAATGACAATGTAAAATTACTACTAAAATAAAACAGGGATATGTTTTCTACTTTGCCTAAATAAAATGCCTATCATGTGTAATTCAACTTTTAATAAACTATGTAGAGGTAAAAATTACCAAATGCAGTATATACAAAATCAGAGAATATTAATCCACAGGAAAAGTCAGGTATTATCACTATAGTTAATAGTTTATGAATTTTAATAATACAAGAACAAGCACTATAATAAAAGATTAAGGTGTATAGTTCACATGTTGACACTCACCTATTGTAGCTTCAGTTTCACGGCTTTGTTCTGCAGAGAAGTAAGGAATAACTATATCATTCACTTTCACACAAAAACTATCAAAATTTTTTATATTTTAGAAGGTTATTTTACATGCCTAATCTAATTATGTATTATCATTCTGGAAACAAATAACCCATTAATTGGAATAATTGCATTTGTTTTCCAAAGCTAGCATGTTCAGCTGTTAAATAAAGATGATTTGAGTCATATGTATGATTCATTTATTTGCTAATTAAAAAAAAAAAAAGAAGATAAATAACATACTTGAAGTATAGTGCATTTTATATACAAAATAAATATTCCCTTTTAGGCCTCTTTAGGAGGCACAGTGAAGTAATGGATAGCGGTTCAGATTGAGGAATCAGAGAGCCGAGTTCAAACTCTAGTTGGAACCATTACATTCAATTATATGCTAATACCCTTGTTAAAAGGTATGAATCATTTTCTCCTCCCTCCAGCTATGGGTAAATAGCAGAATAGACTGGGTTCTTCAGTGGCAAACGGTCTAGGAAAAAGAAAAACTCTCAATTCAAAATTGGCCTCAGCTCCCTCAGACTATGGGGGCTCCCTTCTTGTTAGTTAACCTACTTAAAGAGCCCTTCTCCTCTTCAATCCAGTCATCTCCCTGAAACTTTGTAATAACAGGAAGTAGTTTTTTTAATCAAAGTAACCAATTATATTAAAACAATCTATTCATTACATAAATTTAAAAATTTATCTTTCTTTTAAACCATTCATCAAAGAGAAACTGCTTCTATACAAATTAGATCTATCTATATACATGTCATATCACTTCAGAACATTAACACTCTTATTTTGCTTGATAAGTCGGTTAATCTCTACTTTCTCATGCTTCTCTGACTTTCAATGTGTCCTTTAAGTGTTAAATTCTCCAAGTCTTCTTTCCTCATTATGTATCCCTAAAATTTAATCTCTGACTGTTAGTAACAGTTTCTTAGAACTTCCTTGTTTCACAAGTTAATAAAATCTGACCAATTCCAAACTTTCATATTTGTTCTTAATCTTGATTACATCTATTTGTTCTCAAATGGAACCATCATGGAATTTGGTATATTAAAGTTTAAGCATTGCTTTGAGATTTTTTATTTTTTTCTAATTTTATCCTGAGATTTCATATGACTTGGATAGGTTTACTAACACAGTCAGAGCTTGATAATATTTTAGAGAGCAAAACTGAATATTTAAACCATTTTTTCATGGTTCATATATATATATTGTATAATAAATGAAAAATTCAGAGACACTATAAATACAGTGCTCAATGCAAGATATAAAAGATCTACAGAGCAAATATAAAATATAAGAGAAACTACTTAAATGTTACTGCTGTCCATGACTATAAATTTCATGTGGTTGGTAATATTGCTGTCACACAATCTTCAATGCGTAAAAGTTAAAATAATAGATACTCATACAAGTATGGCCTTCCTGCAGCTTGCATTATTTAATAATAATGGGAGATCAGCATAGGGCTGGCTACTGCATTTGGTCAGACATACCATATAAGGTATCTTCTCATTGAGATGAATGTATAGCCTTGATAAAAAGACAGGTTGGGATAGGCTATGTTTACCCTATACCAATGTTTGTTTTTTTTAAGAATTCGTTCATGTGCTTACAAAAAGCCACAAGTTCCTGTAATATTACATGTGACAGCAATATTACCATCTATACATCCACATGAAATTTATAGTCATGGACAACAGTAACATTTATGTACTGTTCCTCTTATATTTTATATAACGTTAACAAAATGAAATAAAAATATTTATATCAGAAAAGTAGGTAAATTCACAAGATTCAACAAATTTCAAGTCTTTCTCTATTCTAGTTTGAAGAAAATTATCTAATTTATCCATATAGATTTCAATTCTATATTTGTTTTCTCAGAATGAATTTCTTAATAAACATGAAGGAAAACTCACCAATAGTAGTCTTCACTTCAGTGGATTGTTCTGTGAGAAAGCAATAAATATTTTTGTCAAAAATTGTTATTAATGATATGTGCAATCATTTTGTAAAACATTTCTTTAGACAACACTCTTTTGTGTTCAAAATTCAGAATGATTTAATTTATATATTATTCAATCATTATCCCTGATCAGTTTGTTGGAGTTTGTATGACTATGTCAAGCCTCAGAGTATACTATTTGACATGACAGGAATGCATTTATACTTTAAGTTGAGAAATTTATGTACTCTGTATTTCTACAAAATTTGTCAAATTGTTTTCTATAAATTAACATTGGTAATTACTGCTGAGATGTGTATTTTGAAGTCATGGATATCGGCTTAGAACAAGAAATCAGAGAACCGAGTTCAAATTCCAGTTACATCCACATGTGCAAATATCCTTGGAAAAGATAAGAATTCATCTATTCTCCTCCCAGCTCTGGCTTGAATATCAGGACAAATTTGGTTATATAGCCTTGGTTGGCAACTAGTCTACTGCAGAAAGAAATGGGAAAGTCTTGTCAGTCATAAATCAAAAGGTATATGATCACTCAAGCTTGTATTATATAAAACACTTAACTGACTGAACTACTGCTGATTCCTGCTCAAATCTATTACAAATAAATCATCTTGTATGACTGAAGTTGGGAGCTAATATGAATATGTAGAGAAAAAAAAATTATGCCAAATGAACAAATAAGCATATAATTTAGTAGCATATGTTTTTATTGATAAATATGTAATAATTATGGGTTTAAATAGATTATAAGCTGAAAAAGGACTAGGGAGGAATTTTCTAAAACAGATAATTTATATATATATATCTATTTGATAAAATATTTACAAAATGTTACAAGCTTTTTGCATAGTAAAACATTCAAAAACTCACCAAAAGAAGTTGATATTGTTCGTTCTTCTTCTGTCAAACAATAACAAACAGACAAAAAAGTGTATTAAATATAGATAAGATGATGAAAACTTTGCTAGATCAAGATAAAAATATATAATAACAATAATAAATGAAAACTACTATTTCAGAAGATCAGACTGGGGAAAATGAATAAGCAAAAACATTTCTGTTTTAGCCATATAACTTGCCAATAATACAAGAAAAATTACTTTCTATAATGACAAGGTACATTATTCTTGTATTCACCACAGAACAAGAATATATGTGAATTATTTAGGGAGATCATTTTAAATTATTATTAATATCAGTCCAAGAAGGTTATAAGATGTTAAATCTGAACATTAACACTTCAGCTTTCAAGATATATCAGTTTACAATACTTTAAATTAACACATTGACTGCCAGGTCAATTAAAAAATCCCATTTCAGATTCCAACTTTATAATAGCCAACTTAGACAACAATTTTCTTTTTTTCAAATGCTTCGTTTAAGTGTTATATTTTCAATAAATCTTTCCCATAAAATTTTTGCTTTTAGTTGCCAGTATGATCATTTATTCCTGCCTTAGATGCCATCTACTAGTTATTTGCATTAAAAACAATGAAAAAACTTGTGATTGTAACCTTGATGGAAAGACCATGAAAACGAGATAACTCATGGTTAGCATCATAATAAGAACTGCCAACCAGAAGTTATCTCATGGTTGGTAGTCAATGTGTTAAGATTCTACTTTGAGAAAATATATTGCTAAATTGGAGAAAAGTCTATTCAAAATACCTATTTTTTTAAAAAAATCTATTGATTAACATCAACAGAAAGAAATATATAATTTTATACCCTCATATAAATTGTTCACCAGCAACAAGTCATTTTCAAAATATTGCATTTGTGTTAATAAAAATAAACAGGTGAAAATAAAAGAAAATATAAGAAAATAGAAAAATTTCAACATATTATCGAACTAATATTTCTGACATAAAAAACAGCACTTTATGCAAAAACATTTTGTTTACAAGACACTGACAAAAAAATGACACTGACATTCACAAAATAGAAGCAGACGGAATATTTGATACAATATATAGTTTAAGCCAGAATAATAAATGCAAACAAAACCACACCTGATTCAACATTAGCTTATTTTGCATATAGGAATACATTGGGACAGAAAAGCACATTGACATTCCAATTGTAAAAGCAGACAAAACACTGTTTACAGAGATTTAACAAATGATGAAAATCAGTAACACCAGTCAAAGTAATGAGGCAGCTAATGTAATAATTGTAATCATCATTAGGTGCCCCACTACTGTATGTTGTGCCAGAATAATCTAGGTTTATAAATAGCAGTCAGAATAATGAAATTATTATATATAAAATATGTGGTATAACCAAAAATTAAAGTAAGAAAAAGGTGTGAATTAACCAGAATTAAAACTGAAAATTATAAACAGAAAGAAAAACAGGAACTATGCAGTATGTCTTTTAACAGCCAGAACAGATTTAATATTGAGCACTTGTGTATGTCATATCACACCATAGATGATGAACACCATGAAACAGTGAAAAAACATAGAGGTGTAAGAAGTAAGAAGATTTCTGTGTGCCAAGGGCAAAAAATCCAAGAAGATTCACTATGTTGTTTTATGGTGGACATGAGTAAAAAGCAAGTATTAGCTTGGTGATGTGTTCACAGAAGAGTGTACAAGTCTACAGGATAAGCCCACAAAAGACAATATTCTTCAACTTTGTACTGAACTACTGCAGAGGGGAAAGAGGCCCAGGGTCACTTGCATTTTTGTATCAGTCAATTTAACACTAGAGAAAATAGCTTACCTCCAGGACAAAAATTGATTTGAACATGTTTCACATATAAACTTTCCCAAAATGAAAGATGGCTGCCTCATGGATCATACATTTAAAACAGACAGATCCCAGAGTTGAATACTCTCAAGAGAGAATATCTTTTGACATATGTAGATTTTGGCTGTCAATGAGGATATAAAAAAGGGCATAAGGAGGTGACAGGCAGAACAGTTACTGCTGTATCGAACAGGAGACACATGTTGCAGTCAGTAGAGTATTTGACTAAAGGAAACGGATTGCAGGAATTGTTTATAAGACAGAAGAAACATTTTTACAAACTTTTCACTACAGACTTCTATGCTGTGTCCCTTCAGGATGTCAAGTAAACATGGCTCTCCACAACTTCCTGTCCTTTGTAGCTCTTAATACATTTTGTCTTTTCACTATCTCTCCTAAAACCCTGTTCTACCAACCATTTATACAAACTCATTAGGTAGGTTATGAACCGTTTTCCTCTGCCCCTGTTGCAATCAATATGTCCTGTTGGGGTCAAATTTTCTAAGCCCTCTTTCTTCATTATGTGTCCTAGAAATTTTGACTATCTCTTTATGATGTTAAGTATAAGTGACCTTTTTGTTTCCATTTTCTCTAAAGGTTTGTTGTTGTTCACATGTTCAGTCCATGGTATTCTCAGTGTCCTTCTATAGAATTACATTGAAACTGATAGTTCAAGTCTCATGATATAGCTGTGAAACTTGATCTTCTGATGTCAGTGATCTATGAAATCATAGAAAATTTGTAAAAGAGTGTTATCTTGCTGTATGACAATACCATCCACACATGATCAATCTGATAAAAGAATGCTTCCAGTAATATGGTTGGAATATTTTACAATATCCATTACACTGCCCTGATATTGCTCTTTAAGAGTAAAATCTATTCGGGTCCCTCAATGAACATTTATCTGGGAAGTAGTTCCCCACAGATGATGCTACAGAAGTCCAAGAGTGAATCCAGTCACTTGATGCCATGTGTTGAGGAGGATGTTTATACACTTGTGTACCAATAAATAAATATGAATTTAAGTGTATTGCTAGATTGGTGGCAAAGGTCTCATCATCTTACAGTCAAAATGGCTAGATGTAACTGTAAGCTCAGTGCTAAGTTTCTTCTCTCACACTTCTGACTTGTGGAATTCTCTTCTGCCCTCTTGCTTTCCAGTGAACTTTGACCTTCAAAAATTTAAATGCAATGTCAATTATTGTCTTCGTTATTCTTGTTCTTTTATTGTTCTCTTTCATTAATAATATTAATTTTTTTTCATGTTCTCTTACACTCAGTAATCTATTGTATCTTTGTGGCTTTATTGTCTTACTTAGGGTGAAATGATCAATAAAAAACAGATATTGATACACTCATGCATTGGCATAGTCCATCAGTATACATGAGTATAAATATCAAAGGTAGCTACATGGAAAAGTACTATAGTTTTTGTTTCTTTTTACAATA
This sequence comes from Acanthosepion pharaonis, assembly GCA_903632075.3. Classification (NCBI taxonomy): domain Eukaryota; kingdom Metazoa; phylum Mollusca; class Cephalopoda; order Sepiida; family Sepiidae; genus Acanthosepion; species Acanthosepion pharaonis. The sequence continues at coordinate 944,869 of CAHIKZ030000791.1, forward strand.
ATTTTCACCCTGTACAAGGCCCAAGAGCCACTCAAAGTAAAGTATTACAGAGTAAAACGCATAGTTTTGGGGGATATGTGGGGAAGATAACAGCTAAACCTAGATTTGAACAGATTGCAGTGATTGGGGAAGCATCCTCAAGTGGAACTTACATCTTATCAATGAAATATGGAGGGAATGAGGGTGGTTCACTACAATGTGCATGGCATGGTAGGTCTTAGCCGTGAATGTTAAAATTGGTGGTACTATGGAATGTAGTTCATCTGAACACCTTCCATGGAAGTAGTATTGGTAACATATGCACATGGTTGTATTTATATAGTAATAAATACATTGTATGATTAAGTGTTTCTTACTTTTTGGACACCCCTTGTAAATACTTCTCTTCTTGTGACTAAGCATTATTAGTCACAAAAGACATCAGCATTAAAACTAACTACCATAAAAAGCAGATTTTAAGAAAGACAATACAGACATGTGAGTAGAATGCAGTTTGCAGTGCTTGGAAACATCAAGTGCACATAAAACATTGGAGCAAAAGACAATCAGAACAAAGTATGTTAAACTTTCATCATTTAACAGACTTTGCAGTTTTGTCCAATATACTCTATGTTTCAGTTATGATTTTGTAGTAAAAGAGTTGCATATAAACTCACCAAATGTTACTTCTGTTTCATGAGCTTGTTCTGTTGAATTTAATCAGTACACATGAATCAGTCATTTGCAACACAAACAAATATCAAGTATTTTAATATAATAAAATCATTATTATAGAGTAAAATCACAACTAATTTTTATTTTTAGAGATTGTGAGAATTTTCCAAAAATATTTAAATCTGAACCATTTACAACAAAAATGATTTAATTGGTTGAAATTAGGAATAGTTTAATGAAAGTAAGTTAATATGATGCAAGAAACTACTTTTTATATCTAATCAATATATATATATATATATAATCATACAAAATGGACAAAATCCAACAATTATTTTAATATATTTTATTGTTATATGTTATTTATATAGACACAAATATTTAAGTAAATGCTCTGTTTATCAGTATTAACAACATTTAACGGTCTGAATGTCTGAGAAATTTTCATAGATTGGAGAACACATATCTTCTATGAAAATTTCAGACATTCGTCAAACGTTGTTAATACTGTTTATAATAAACATATATTTACTTAAATATTTGTCTAATATATAAATAATATATAATATATATATATATATATATATATATATATATAATCAATAAATTGATGTGAAATTGTTTGGTCTGATGAGACGAGATCTATTTGATCTCATGAAATAAAATATTATCATGGATTCCTAAAGTATCTATTTTCATCATTAATTTTTATATATATATATATATATATATATATATACATATCTTACAGGATACACACATTTGCGCAGATATCTGTTTTTTTTTTATTTCTTTTTTTTTTAAACAGTATAATTTTAATCTACCAGTCTGTACTTTTTTCTGAATCTTTAATAAAGAGAACATAACTTTTGGCAGGGTTCAAAACCTAAGCAAAAAGATGAAAATTATACTGTTAAAAAAAAAAAAACATGACTAATCAGACACATGTATCCAGTAAAATATGCACATAGTAGTAGTAATAGTAGTAATAATAATAATAATATATATATATATATATATATATATATATATATATATATAGTATCAAATGACAATTGGAAAAATCTTACATTTTGCCGACACGTTTTGTCTTCCGACTTTTCAAGGCAAAAATGAAATCGAAATGTTTTTGCCTTGAAAAAAAGTAGGAAGACTTAAACGTGTCGGCAAAATGTAAGATTTTTTTCCAATTGTCATTTGATACCAATCTGTCTTGTCCATAGAATTCATATGGGAATTTAACTAAATATATATATATATATATATATATATATATTATGAAATGGACTAAGTCCGACAATTATTTTAATATATTTTCTGTTTATACATTATTTTTATAGATACAAATATTTAAGTTAATGCTCTATTTATAATAAACAGTATCAACTACATTTACTGGCCTGAATGTCTGAGAAATTTCATAGAAAATATGTGTCCTCTGACAGGAATTGAACCTGTATTCTACACAAAACTGTTATATAGCCTGTCAGAGGACAAATGTTTTCTATGAAATTTCTCAGACATTCAGGCTGGTAAACATAGTCAATACTGTTTATTATAAACAGAACATTTACTTCAATATTTGTATCTATAAAAATAATGTATACACAGAATATATATATTATTATTATTTTTATATTCATATTTTACACACTACACATGTTTGAGCAGATATCTAGGTTTTTATTTGTTTTGTTTTTTTAAACAGTATAATTTTCATCTTCTGGGCTGTAATTGTTTTAGAATATCTATCTTTAGGCAGGGTTTGTACCTAGACTAGTAGATAAAAATTATACTGTTTAAAAAATTAAAAAAATATATCTGCTCAAACAAGTGTATCCACTAAAAAATATATCTATAGTAATAAGAAATACTGTCAGATTATAAATAAAAAGCCGTTACTTCCTGAGTGAATATATATATATAAACAGACATTTATAACAGATTTGTATTTATAATTAAAAACTGTTTTCTTAAAATATGTAGACACTCACCTAAAACAGTCTTTATTTCAACATCTTCACCTGTACAAATGTAATAAATATCCAGATTAATTGATTAATTTTGAACAGCTGTACATAAATCTTCAGGTTATTTTTTTCCTAATTTTGATCCTATTTATTATATTTTGATATATACCTAAACCTTAAAGGCTCAACTCAAAAAATGAAATTTTAAATATTTTTAAAAATTAATAAAAAAATTATACTTTTCTAAAAATAACCCATTTTTGGTTAATAAATATTTCATAACTTTTTATATTAATATAATAAAATTATTTCTCCTTTTACAACATCCAGGCATTATAAGTACAAGATTTATGAAGTTTTAAAATAAAATTTATTAAACAAAATAATTTAAATAATATTACCAATATGAATACTTTGTGTAAAAAAATTATTTACTAAATTTACCTATCACAGATATAGACACTTACCAATAACAGCCTTAGCTCCATGGCTTTGTTCTGCAGAAAATAATAAATTATATTACTGTTTACTCTAAGATAAATAAAAAATTTTCAATTTTATTTTTCTATATCCTCAAAATTTTCAATTGAAATTCTTTTTTATGATAATTTTTAGTTTTAATGTCATTTATTTGGCTTATATTTACTTAGTATAAAGAAAATACTCTGCCTTATTTACTGATCATTATGAAGAAAATACTTTAAAAAAAACACAAATCCATTATAGAATATGAAAATTACTACCATCATAAAATAATATATATATATATATATATATATATTGGAAAATTATATAGAAATTTTTATATATCAAGAACAATTTTAGGAACAAAAAAAACTATGGCAAAGTGGGAAAATTTTTTGTGTGATATGTTTCCTCCTTCAGGACTTCATTGGACTAAAGTAATGTTTATGTTAATGCAAGTACATATGTACATGAGGGAGAGATGCTGAGAATTTTAATTTATAATATTTTTTTAAATGTAATTATAATTTTAAATATTTTGATTTTAAATAAATGCATTAGTTATTCACTGTAATGAATGTGATCATAATTTTGATTAAAAAAATGCTAAAAAAAAGCAATTTACTAAGCAAAAAATGTATAGAAAGTGCTTTAATTGCTGGAACATCCACAGTAAATTTACATCCAGGTTCTTGCAATATCTTCTATTATCACAATGTGGGATAATTAAGAACAATGTTGGAAACATGAAAAAAAAGTAACTAAATGAAATATACAGAAAACATATTTAAGAAAAAAAAATTTAGAATTCTCAGTGTTCCTTTTTTCTTTAGGCACATGTGTAGTTGCATCAATGTAAACATCACTTTAGTGCAGAAATCTTTCCACTTTGTCATAGTTTTCCCCAAAAACATATATGATACCTCTTGATGAGTAGACTGTCTTTGAAACTTTGAAGTTGGGGTGCCAGCTAAGTGACAATTTTTTATCTGTATTAATCATATATATATATATATATATATATATATGGATGTATGTATGTGTGCATGCCATGTTTAAATTACAGTCAAGAATATTGTATTTGCATAAAGAAAAATTAGGAAAGCTATAGGTTAAATAGTAGGGCTGACTGTGCTCTCTAGCCTTGGTTGGCAACCAGTATAGAAGGAGGACATCTATAAATTCAAAACCTGCAATAACATTGGAACCAGCAAAATGGCCTGTCAGCCCAGACAGTGTTAGGGTAACATTTAATGAGTAAAACAGCAAAATGCTGTGGCAAGCAAGAACCCAAATCTACATCTGACAGTCTGATCTATCAAGGTGATATATATTATGTGTGCAAAACAAAAAAATACCTCTTCCAAACAATTATCAACCTATAATCTATCAAATGGAATTTTTATATATAACCTCTGAACAGCATAATTGGAAACTCACCAATAGTAGTGCTTACTTCAGTTGTTTGCTCTGTAAGAAGGTAAGGGATATTGTGTTAATAATTTCAAGCAAACTATAAGATATTCTATTCAGAATTGAACTTATAGTAAAATTAAGTTAGGCTTAACTTTTATCAAATCATACAAGTTCCAAGAACGAACTCTGATTTAAAATGTTTTATTAAACAATAATTCCTAAAGAAAACTTACCACTAAATAGAAATAGCACTATAAAAAATCAGCAGATTATTATTATTATTATATACTTGTGGACTATTGTCCTCATCTTTGTTGTTATCATCACAATATTTTGGCCACTGTGCCCTCTGACCTTTATTAGATGCTAGTCATTGGTCCATAGATTTGGTGATATAGTAATTGTGAGTTCAATCACTTGGCTAGGCAGTGAGTACTTTGAGTAAGTGGAAACAGAGTGAATAATAACCAAGCAGTATTAAATACAATCTAGACAAGATATTGTCATCAGAATGAGAACAATCTACCCCTTTAGATAAAATAAAGGATTCAATTCAAAATTCCCTGAAGGTTACACAGATCAACACACACCAGACAAAGGCTGGTGGACACAACAGTTGTGATAACAACAACAAAGATAAGGACAATAGGCTACATGTCAATAATGTAAATAATGATAACTCTTCATCCCAGAAATTCAGACAGATTATTATTAAAGAAAAATAAAATGGTATTCAAGATTTCAAACTGTATTTTTTAAGGAAGCTATGGGATAATGATATATAAATTTTTTATATATCAAGAACAATTTTAGAGGAAAGAAGTATTACAAAGTGGAAAAAGTTTTTGCATGATGTGTTTTATCCTTTAAGACTTCATTGGACTAAGTTTACATTTATATTGATGAGACTACACATCTGTTCAAATGAAAGATGCTGGCAATTTTAAATTTAAAGTTGATTTTTTTTTTTGTATATAATCTAGCTGATTTCATTTACATTCTTTTGTTTCCATCACTTTTGTCATTAAATATTCCACATTGTGGTAATAAAAGCTCTGTATTCTGGTTCTTACCATTCTTGACAGATATTCTATTATTGCAATATGGGATATTTAATAATAAAAATGATAAAAAAAAAGAATTAAAATGAAATTAGCTAGATTATATACCCAAAACATATTTAAAAAAAATTAAAAAAATCATCTTTAAAATTAACAGCATCTCTTCACTCAAGTCCATGTGTAGTTGCATCAACATAAACATAAACTTAGTCCAATGAAGTCCTAAAGGGCAAAACACATCACACGAGAACTTTTCCACTTTGTCATACTTCTTTCCCCATAAAAAGTAAGCTATAAAATCTATTATTCTAATAACTAGTATACTTTATACACGACAAAGTATTTGTTATAAGTATATGACGTTATATTTCAAATGCTCATTTATTTAGACACTCACCAGTGATTGTGCTAACTTCAGCTTCTGGCTCTGCAGGAAATGTAATAAACATGAATTAGATGATGTAAAGATTCACCCTTTTTTACAACATGTGGAACTTAAAATGACATAATCTATAAGACTATGCATCAATTAATGTGATTACAAAGAGATAATTCACCGTAGCATTGCTATTGCTAACATACTAGACTTTATGATGAAATATATTTGGTCATGTTTAACCTTAATGCCAGCCAAAAATTTATATAAAAAAAAATAAAATTATCAAAATATGTAAGCCAACAACAATGCAACGTTTGCATAAAACTTACAGACATTCTATAATTATACACAAGGAAAACTTTGTTCATCCAATGAATAGGGAGATACACAAGCATAATATTGAGTGTCTGGTCTTACCTAAAACCTAAAATTAAAAGAATATTTGGTTCAGAAGAAATGTGCTCAACCTATTTTACTGAATTTTAAAGAAATACCCAGGAAACCCATTTTTCATGTTCACAGACATTTTTTATAAAAATATGAATAAAAAAATTATTTTCATATGTATTTCTTTATAAAATGGTAAATAATTAATAATTCATTATAGTTGGTTCAAATATTTTTCATAATCTTGTAAATACTAAATCATTTTTGGAAATAAACAATCTAATAAACAAATAGTGTTTAATATCTTTGTTCTCAATTCTCAAGCAGAAAGAAAATGTATAAATTCACTTTCATAATTTTTCACTTTTATTAATATTCTAATCCCTGCTTTTAAAACAAACATTTGCCAAGGGAGTCAAAAGTGTATATAATAATAGCAGTGTCAAGGGGATAACTGTCCTTTTGACATACCTTTATTTGTGTGTGATTTTGGCATCAGATCATTCACTTACAGTACTATTATTTCCTGTTTGAGATACAGGTTCACTATAAAGTCTACTATAGCCTTTGTATTGCATGAAACAATAAAAACCTTGTTTGGAAGCATTAAGGATTGTTTCATTTCCTGTTTTAAGCTTTGTTCTACAATATATAAGTGGAATGAACTGACAAAACTTATTACATAAGGGGTGATTTCTGTCATCAGGGCATTTTCTGTGGTTTAGCAGTAGACTGATCCCAAGGGTGCCCGATTGAAGAGCCAGGGACTATATGTGTGTGTGTGTGTGTATATATATATATATATATATATATATATATATATAAACAGTGCTGCACAAAAGTCAACTCCCAAGAAAAATTTTGTCTCTTTTTTTCCATATAATCAACAAATATTAATTAAACTATATATTTAGGTTTGTGTTTTTATATTGCATGAAACATTAATAAAAACCTTATTTGGAACCATTAATTATTGTACAGTACATACGCTATTATTTCCTGTTTGAGATACAGGTTCTCAATAAGGCCTATTACAGTAGAGTAAGTATATATTATCTTGGGGTTTTAGGCTTTCTTTTTTAGCCTTTGTATTGCTTGAAACAACAAAATCTTTTTTGGGAATCTTAATTAAGCTTTGTTCTACCTTTGATAACACTGCAACATATATGTGGCATGAGCTGGCAAGACTATGTATCCATAGGGAATTTTGTTGGTATGATTTCTGTCATCTGGATATTTTCTGTGGTCTGACAATGGCCTGGTCCCAAGGGTACCAGATTAAAGCGGTCAGACTGTATATTACATCAAAAGTATTCCTTTAATACAATGACTATCAATGATGCTTATGAGAAGTAAGAGTTACTATATTTATATGCTGTAGGAAAAAATAAATAATAATTTAACATATCACATTATATTTAAATGCCATTATTTTTTCAGATAACTTTTATCTTGACATAATTTAGTTGGTAAAAATCAAACATTAAAAGGAAGAACATAGAAAAAGCATATTTTAAACAATAATAATGATCATTAACTGTACATTCAAGAACATAAATATAACAAAACAATAACTTATCAAAAACAAAGATAAATAAAGAATTACATTGGCATTGCAATCATTAATGCATATGCAGTGCACTGCAGTGAAGAGACAAAACAAAAACTGTAATACTTCAGTATAAACATAGCATCATTAGAAGCAGACATTAGCAGGAAGACAAAATATAATTGTGAAAGATTCAGATAATTGCAGAGATGATAAAGATACTTTTTCTGTAATTATAAACTGAATCTATTACCAAAAAACATTAATATACAGGGTACTTCAGAAATATCTTTAACATACACCTCCCACATAATGGTAAGACATTAGCTAGATTAAGACACCATTGCCAGTAATGTCTTACCATTATGTGGAGGTATTACTGCTGCACCGTGTATAAGCACAGTGTTACTGCACAATCATAATAGTAAAATGTTAATATTTTAATATTCTACTATTATGTTTTTTTAGAGGAAGCAGATAGAAACAGAGAAGCATATACAAAATACCAACTACAAAAGAAAGAAAGTTTAATTTCAGAGCTTAGTAAAAAAAATGAAAGTATCCAGTTGTAATACAGTGTTTAACAAAAAGCAGCAGAAATAGAAAACACAAGTGCTAGCAATTGCAGTGCTTGTCATAATATTAAACACTTCAGTCATTCTTTCTTAGAAGAATTAAATATGTAAAGTAAAACAAAGACAACAGAAGAGACACAGACTTTTATCAGTGTTTTCCCTAAGTGCACATTAACAGGTGCATCAACATTCACAAAATTGCAGTGATGGAATATAAAAAAATGATCAATAGAAATCAAAATAATGAAGTAAGCAGATAGAAAATACACGTGCGTTTTTCATGGTCTTATAGTTCACATTATTGGCAGTTATAATAAAAGTAGCAATAATTTGTAACAATAAGCAAATAGAGATAGCATTACAGCATTTAACAAACACTCACCAAATGTGGCTTCTGTTTCCTGAGCTTGTTCTGTTTAGATGTAATAAACACAGATGTCAGTTACTCTTACAAGTAAAACCTAAGCATTTTTCTTCCTATTAAATGCAGATATCCCAACTACATTTTCATAAAATGAATTATAGAAGTCATTAAATAATAATTTATAACTTGTTTTATATACCATATTTGCTGGTGTCAAGGATGAACCACAAGTTTAAAATGAAAATTTTTTACCATCTGGCATATCTTCCTCTGGGGTTAGCATAGGCCTACAAAAACCCTAACCTTCTTCTTCAAGGACATACAATAAATTTTCAAGACTTATTTCAGGAAAAAACTGTCCCTGATGTCAACAAATATGGTACTTCTGACATACTTTAATTCTACAATTTGCTTCATGGAAAGATATATTTCTGAATCGCTTATTAGAATAAGCATTTTTTAATAATCAAATTTAATTTTTTAAATTCTGAATATTATTTTATAATACATATTTCATAAGAATATAATTTTTATTAATATAAATATGATAAATTTAACAATTATATAATTTAATGGGATCATTATGTGTTAAAAATAATTTGTTTCTTTTTTAAAGAGCTTAACACTCACCTAAAGTAGTCTGTATGTCAACACTTTGGCCTGTATGAATATAACATACATATATAGATATATATAAATTCATTAGACTTTGGTAACACTTATTATATAGAAGAAAATAATCTTTATCCTTAATCAAATATCATCAAAACAGTAATTTCATTAACTCTTTATTCTCACAAAATATTAAAACCTACAAAATTATCCAAGAGTGTAAATATGCTATTTTTCAATTAGACATTGTAAAGAAATGTATTTTACAAATTTCAGAAAACGTGTACATGTATATAATACAATGCCTGTTTTTTTGTCTTTAATTTTCATTCAAAATTTCATGTATTATGCACAAGAAAATATGATAGTGACAGAATAGTATTTATACTATCAATTGCTTAATGGCAGTCGCAGCTTATCAAACAATATTTTATAAATCTTTTATATTAAAATATAAACCAAATAAGAGACACTCACCAATGAGAGCTTCAGCTTCATGGCTATGTTCTACAGAGAAGCAATAAATAATAATTTTATTTAATCTGATATACATAAAAAACTACATATATTTTTCCATTAAAAATTATACTAAGTAAACTATATAATCTTTCTTTACCTATCACTAATTAAGAATGTTTATGCAATAAGTATATTATGGAAAAGAACAATTTTATGAAAATCTATGATTACTTTTTCCTTGATGTGTAATGACCTCTACTTCATGTTCATGTATAATCACATCAATATAACTATCACTTTAGTCCAATGAAGTCCTAAAAGATGAAATGTATCACACAAAAAAAAAATTTCCACTTAGTTAAAGATTTCCCTAAAAGTATATTAAAGATATAAAACAATTGCTTAAAGATATAAAACAATTTAAAAAATTTTTAATTTTCATAATAAAATTCTTCAGGTCTTCTACATAAGAGATTTATTTTTTTTAAAGGTGTTATGTTAGATAACTCTGGGAATATAACTTAATAATCTATGTTGGCAAAAATTAATTCTGAGTTATGTTTTTTGATTAATTGATTAGCTTTTTACAAATTATCAACCTTTTGTAGGTTATTTAAAGCCAGAAAATATTTTCAGATTTTAAGAATATTTTTGGAGATAATAATGATTTACTGATACAAGTCAGAATAATTAACCCTTAACTGGGGGTAGAAGATGTGGATTCATACCATTCCCCAAGGGGATTTGCACATAAGTGAATATAATGAAGTTGATTAGGAGTGGAACTTGGCCATCCAATTTTGAATTCCAAGTCATTATCCATTATACCACACACACATACAAGCTTACAGCATCTGGTATTGCCAAGCGGTCATCCATCTAGGTACTGACCAGGCTCAATGTTGCTTAACTTTGTTGATCTTATGAGAACTAGTGTTTCAGTGTGATATGGCCGTAAGCCATACAAGTCATGCTATAATCAGAACTTATCTAGTAACATAACTGAACACTCACCAATGGTAGTCTTTACTTCTGTAGATTGTTCTGAGAAAAAGTAATAAATATTCATGTCAACAAATTTTGAATCAAGTTATTACTTATATAAGAATTAATTTTATAATATGCAATAATTCATTTTCATATCTTAACAATCAAATGAGATTTAATTATTGCCCGCTATTTTAAAATAAAGGGAAAATAATTGCGAAAGTTCATAAGGATGTTGATCTTGTAAATGCTTACAAGTATAATTACAAATTTTGTTAAATAGAATTAAAAGCCTAAATATATATTAGCAGGTTTCATACAGCATAAATGTATTTTAAAGGTTACTATGTATTCAAAAAAGAAAATATATGATTATATTTATTTGGACACTCACCAGTTATTGTTGTAACTGTATGTTCTTGTTCTGTACAGAATGCAACAAATAGTATTATCAGTGAAATATTATCAATATAGTTATAGTACAGACTTTCCTTAAAATACTTTAAACTGACTTGAAAAATCATCTATTTAAAAAATTCTTATTAACAGATTTCCAAAACATTTAAAAAAAAAAATATATAACCAAAAGATCTTCAACTAAAAGAACATTGATTATAAATCCATAATAGAAACTTTTAAAAAAAATTTCATTAATATAGGTATTTATAAAGGAGATAAATTGAACAAAAATTACTTAATAAAATGTCTCATGTATAATATCACAAAATCAGATTTAAAGTAAAGAATGAAATGACGGAGCAAATTCACTCAAAAATAAGTTAAATAAGTACACACACACACATATATATATATATATATATATATATATATATATATATATATATATATATATATATATATATATATTACAATAATATGTACCTAATCTTATTTAAGACATTGATTTTTGGTATTTTTTATTTGTTATGATCATTATAAAATCAGTTTAATAAATATCATAAAAATATATATTGCATTGAACAAAAAACAAACATTGTATGAAGATGATTGATACAATGATAAAGTGTTTAAAGAAGAATCTAAAATATAAATATGTAGGCCTCAATGATCATAAATTTTAATTTTGTGATAGATGTATGGAAAACTAGATAAAATTTCTCAGATTTCCTTTTTTCTTTTTTCGTTAAATACAAAAACTATCTAAAAGTTAAGCATTTAATAATAAAAATAAACTTATTAAAATAGAAGACATGAACTTCTATTTGGTTAAACTAAAATATATTAAAAAAATCTTTTAATATGAAATCTTTCAAAATAATATATTTCAATTAAATTTTTGTAATAGAGGAAAATAATAGAAAACACAGACATTACGTATGAAGATGATTGATATAATACATTGAAAGAATCTAAAATGCAAATTTTTAGGCATCAATCTTCATAAATTTTAATTTTGTGATAGATATAGAGAAAACTAAATAAAATTTCTCAGATTTCCACTTTTGTTAAATACAACAAACTCTAAAAGCTAAGTGTTCAATAATAAAAACAGACTTATTAAAATAGAAGACATGAACTTCTATTTGGTTAAACTAAAATGTATTAAAAACTTCTATTTTTTTAATATAAATAAAATCTTTCAAAAGGATATATTTCATTTAACTGTTTGTAATAGAAGAAAGTAATATAAAACACAATTATGTATGAAGATGACTGATACAATGATAATGTGTTTAAAGAAGAATCTAAAATACAAATTTGTACGTATCAATAACTTGAAGTAGAGTATAACATGATTGTTTCAAACAGAAAAATAATGAGAAATAAGCAAAGAAAAGACATATGTATTTCCACATGGAAATGATAGTGATAAGAAGATATCAACCTATGTATCCAACTAGGTTATAAGATTAAAATGTATATATTTTGATAGCTTCTATCAATCCAATGAATTAATGAATTAGAAATAAAAGTCTAATATATACTTTTAATGTTCCTGAACATTATTTATAATATTAGCAAATAATATTTGGAACATCTAGAAAGTATAAGTAAAGGTGGACAGAAATATTACAAGTAAGGAAGCTGGCAATACTGAGAACCAATAAACAAAACACAGAACAAAACAATGGATGAGCAGAATAAAATATCACTTCTTCCAGGTAGGGGTTGAATGGAGAGACAAACTGAAGATATTTTGTTCTGATCATCAGTGTTTTGTTTGTTGGTGCTCAGCTGTTGTAAAAATGTATTGTCTGTTTCCATACTTGCAACATCTTTGTGCTTCCTGTATTTCCATTGCCCTTAATGATTTATAAATATAATCACATTATTAGATAGACACTCACCAAAAGTCATTTCTGTTTCACGAGCTTGTTCTGTTAAATGTAATGCATATAAACATCAGTTATTCATCAGTCAATGAGGTGCAACATACAAATAAACATATTTAGAGTTTCATTTACAAGGAGCTGATGTCCTTTGGTAAAATATTATTAAAAATACTCAATATATTAATGTTTTTCATGTAAGCAAATTATCAAATACAAGGTCTAATCAAAAAAATCAGAACTGTTGCTACGGTAACAGAGCTAAAATATACATAGTGAAACTGTTTGGCACAGACAGACCTTGAACTCTGTTGCGCATGCACACTAAGTTATAACATAATCACTTTTATGGTTTATAGGAGCACTTGGAAGGAAAGTGTATAAAATGTAGTTATCGCATTACACCAGAGAGATTCCATCAGTGACCATGGCTTTTACAGCAGTTTTTGGCCAAGGACAACATTCCCCAGGTTTGGCAACCACCATATTCCCCAGGTCTCTCCCCTCGCAACTTTTTCCTTTTAAAAATAAAATCCCAATTGAAAGCAATAAGATTTTAATATAGTGAGACAATCCAAGAGAATGTGACAAGACAGCTGCTCACTATCCCCAAAAGAGTTCCAGGAATGCTTCCATTAATGGAAATGATAATGGATAAAGTGTATAGATTCAAAAGGGGACTATATATACCCAAAACATATATCTAAAAAAAAAAAAAAAAATTAAATTCAAAATTTTCAGTGACCTCTCTCCGTGTGCATCAAAAAAATATCACTTTAGTCCAATGAAGGTCTAAAGGAAGAAATGCATCACACAAAATCTTTTTCCACTTTATCATAGTTTTTTCCCTAATATATATATATATATATATATATATATATATATATTATATTATATATAAATAGATAGATAAATAGGTAAATATATAGTGTATTTAAGCAGCAATCCTTCTTTCATGCAAGCTTCATTAAGTATGACAAAGTGTTTTGTTTTTTATATAATTTCTTATATGATCTTATAATTTTTTCTTTTCAGTAGATAAATTATACAAAAACAGTCCAAATATTATATTTTTCTGTGCACTTTGTTGTATGATGTATGTATTTAAATACATGCATACAACAATCTATTTCCAGTTAACAGTTGATATATTTCATCCTTGAAAATGGCTACATGTATAAGCAAAAGCACTTAGAAAAATAACATTTGAATTTTTGTATAATTTATCTACTGAAAAGAGAAAAATTATATGATCATATGAGAAAGTATATAAAAAACTTAATCAAAGCACCTTGTCTGTCATATTTAATGAAGCATGCACACACACATACACACACATATATATATATATATATATATATATATATATATGGATGGATGGATGGATGTCCAGTCAGTAATATAATGAATATTTAATAGTTAATCAAAAAGAAATATCAAGCATTAATTTTTGCTTTATTGCAAGCTCCCATCTCCTCTAAAAAATAATTTAAAATTGTTTTCTAATAAGATTATATTATAATTATTAATCATTGTTTATCAGTAAAATTTTAGCTCTTAATTGTAAAATTGCACTCACCAAGAGTAGTCTTGATTTCAACATCTTCGCCTGTGAAATGGTAATATATATTCATATTGATATGTTACAAAGTACAGTGATAAAATACTAGTATTATGGCATATATTTCAAACATTTCAGTTATGCTGAATATTATAATTTTAGAGTACTGTATATAATTTAATTATCTTCTAAGTCTGACATGATTGATTGACTGATTTGTCTTTTATGGATTATCAACCATTTGCAGATTATTTAAAGCCTGAAAATTTTTTTTTTTAAATTGTAAGAATTTTGAGGAAATAATAACAATATACTGATACAAGTACTACTAATTAATACATAGCTAGTGGAGAGAAGACATGGATTCATATCTTTCCCAAGGGTATTTGTGCAATTCCATACTTACTATTTCTTTTCATATTAACAAAAAACAAATTGCTACTAGTATCAAATTGTACAAATTAAATATTAAATAATTTATGCCTAAGCTTTCGTACTCTTGTATATACACTATTAATATAATGTAAGTGTCACAAGATATTTGGCATGCACCATATTTTTTTTTAGAAATGTGTTTAGACACACTCACCTATTAGAGCTTTGGATTCTTTGCTTTGTTCTGAAGAGAAGTAATCACAAAATTATGGAATTTAAAAAACTCTTAAGATTAATGAAATAGAAATTAACTTTCTTGTAAGTTTTGAAATTATTTTTCAAATAAATGTCATAATTTGATTTAAAATTTAATACAAATTTAGCATAATAATAAAAAGGAATTTTTTTATGATAATTAAAATGTCTTAGTTCTTATTTAATATTATTCATATTTTAATGTACTGTTAATCAATTACATTGTCAATAATGACAATAGTGCAATTACTTCCAACAATCTTGCCAGTTCAAATAGAATTTTTATTAACTGAAACAGTACAAAAGTATATACATAAGAACACAAGTAAGTGTATATGAATAAAGACTAAAGGAAAGCTTTTCTTTACTAGGTGAAAAAATATTGGTTAGCGATTAGTTATATGGTCTTATGTGCAGGAAGAGGTAATTTTATTTTTGTTAGATGTGTTTTTAGTAAATTAAGGCATTTCTTTAGGGTCAGATCAGACTTAGGCCTGTTAATAGCAACATATAACCCAATACAGCCTGTTATATGAATTGGTGGTTGGCCTCAAAATAAAAAAGCTCCCCCACTAGCTTTTTTGCTGGTGAGGAGGGGAGTATATCATACCACAGGGCAAAAAACAAGACCTGCCAAAATGTGAATGAGCTTCTTATAAGAGCCAACTGACTATATATATATATATATATATGGTACCTAGACTTTATGAATTTAAACACAGTATTAGACTAGCATCAAGATCTTGTAAATTTACAGTTAACTGTAAATTCTATGCTAACAGTTTCTTTTCTTGCACTTCTCACTTGTGGAACTATCTTCTGGCTCCATGCTTTCCAGCCAACTTTAATCTGCAAAACTTTAAATGCAATGTCAATCACCATCTGTCTTCTTGATTACTCTTTTCTCTTTCCACTTGTTATAAAATAAAATAAGACATATCTTGGCTGATTTACAGGCAAATACTCAAGAGCGAGAACCGGATGTGAACAGGACAAAGCCCCGTCACAAAATGACCATTATCTTTCTTTACAAAGACACACACGTGTTTCGTGTTTCGGTAGAAAAATAAAATAATATTTAAAGTGCTCTATTTTTCATCCAATAAAAATGCTTCCCTCCTAATTATACTCGCTTCGTTTCTCGAGCCTGTTAAGCCATAAAAAAACGCTATAAAAGGGGTCACACGGAAGTTCAACAGTCAGTCCACAGGTGCCCAGGATAGAGACCTGTCACGTCCAGCTGCTGACAGCAGGGGAGTGTCAACCACCGTCAACATGTGTGAACTACTATGAGAGATCGACCAACTTTACCACACCAAGGTAGGTGTCCCAAACCCTCACATTCCTGTTGAAATAAACCATGTAAATCTATTTCTACTGTTGTCGTATTTCTTTCTTGCAACCATACACTTGTCTCTAACACACTCATTATTAATGTTTCTATTCCTAATTCTTGTACACCCTTTAACTCTTTGTTTTTTAGCTTTACTGCCTTGCATGGGATGATACCAATTAAAAATAATACATAAATGTCCCTGTAAAAAAAAATACTTAAATTTATTAAAAAACACATCAAACAAAAATAAAATCATCTCTTCTTACAGATAAGATCATAAAAATGTGCCAATTAATTGACATTTTTCCACCGAGTAAAGAAAAGTTTTCCATTTGTTTGTATTCATAGTCTTTTTACAGATATATTTTTATTTATATTAGAATTTTTACACATAAGTGTATACTCTGGATTTCTTAATATATTTTAAATACCATGAAAATGATTTCTAGAAATACTTATTTAAGATATTTTAACATAATACTTTTAAACTGATTTTCTTTATTTATAAATCAAGTTAACCCACTATTAGGAATATAAATATCAAAATATGAAATTATGTCACAAGTAATCATAGATTTTATTTCTTTTAATTAGTTACTTAATTGCCATACACAATTGAGCAATCATGTCTCTTGTGATTCATGACTGAATAAGGAGAAGATTTCTTGCAGTAGGGTGCCATTTCTTTCTGCAGTAGACTGGTTGCCAACCAAGGCTACAGGACCCAATCTATCACTCTATTCAACCCATAGCAGAAGAAGAGATGGATTCATACCTTTCCTAAGGTTATTTGTACAGAAGTTAATGTAATGAACTCAACCGAAATTCGAACTTGGCTCTCCAATTTATTATCCGAAGTTATCTATTACACCATACTACACATCCATTCTTTTATTAATGTAACTAAAAACTGCTAAGAGTTACATGGGATAGGAAGTTTTACAGAGCCATGATTGCTCATATCCTGAAGCAGTACAGTATATAGAAGAAGAACTAAAAACTCACCAACAGTAGTTGTGACTTCAGCAGTTTTTTCTGTGGGAAGGCAATAAATATCTATGAACATTCAAACAACAAAAATATTTTCTACCTATAATAAGTTTTCTTATCTCAAGAGACTGAATCATAACTTTTTCTCTTGAAACAAGAATATTTTTTTTAAATTTAGTATAATTAAAAAAACTATTATATAACTGATGCCTTATTTTTTTTATTCCAAATTCTGTTGTAATAAATTAAGCAAGCCTCAAATATAAGAATACCATTAATACTTTTGTTATTGCAAATATAAACTTCTTTAAAAGAAGCAAAAAATATGACAATTCTATTATGACAGAACAATTATTCCATCTATATTAAAAAATAATTCAAGCGTTAAAATATTTTAAATATTAAAATACTAATATTATATGTGATTGATGCTATAAATTATAACAAATAGTATCATTACTATTTTGTATTATTATATATGTTGACACTCACCAATGGTGGTTGAATCAGCTTTTTCTTGTTCTGTGGAGATGTAACATATTCATATCAGTATAATTAAAGTAAGATAATGATTGAATATAATAACTACACAATCTTGATACAAATACTCTTGAAAAAAATTAAACTATTTTGAATTCCTTAATAAATAAATACTATAATTCTGTGTGCATAAGACACGGGGTTTTTTTTTTCATTCAAAATCATGTCCAAAAGTTTTATACTTTTGTTTAGAACTCAATCTCGTTTTTCCAGGACTCAAAGCATACAAAATTGGGTGAATTTGAACTTATTGGTTAATTGAAGAGATAATATGTCTTTCATAATGTTTCCCTAAATTCTGTATAGGTCCATACTTTTTCTGGGTTTCATTGAGTCTCAACATCTATGTGAGTTTGGAAATCATTCAAAAGTAAAAATATTTAATTTATGATAAAACAAAATTTTACATAATTTCAAAATAAAAATCATCAAAAGTTTTTTTAATGAAAGATAATGACTGTTTTACAATAAACACCTTTAAGTTAATATTCTATTTTATATTTTGATCTATATTCTCTATTTTTTTATATATATATATATATATATATATATATATATATATATATATAAAATAAGAAATATTTTCTATTACTTGAAGTGAGGATAACCTTTGAACTAGATGCAGCTCATGATTGATTACTGATTTATTAAACATCATTAGTAATGACATGAAAAATTTCCTTTTGCTTTGTTTTTTTTATAATAATGTAATGTTCACCCTGTATAGGCCCCAAGAGCCACTCATGGTAGAGGATTACAAAGTAAGAGGCACAGTTTATGAGGATATGTAAGGTATATAATGGTTAATCCAAGACTTGAATAGGTTAAGATTACAGTGATTGGGGAAGTATCAAGAAAATAAACTGTGAGTCGGTTCCACAAAACAGCAGTTTAAAAATGGTTTTCTTTTCTATAATTATAATCACTATTAAGAAGATTGGTTGATGATTTGTTTTCTATGGCTCATCAATCCTTTGCGGGTTATTTAAAGCCAGATAATATTTTTTAGATTGTATAAATTTTATTTTTTGGGGAGATAATAATGGTTTAGCAATACACGTCTTACCAATTAATCCATAGCTGGGGGAGGAAAGGTGTATTCATACCTTTCCCAAGGTTATCTGCACATAAGTGAATGCAACAAACCCAATGGGAATTGGAACTCAGCTCTTCAATTAACAATTTTGAGCTATTATCCATTACACCACTTGCTTAGAGTACCTGGCATTTCCCAAGTGGTCACCCATCCAAATACTGACCAGGCTTGAAATTGCTTAACTTCAGTGATCATATGGAAATTGGTGTTTCAATGTGATGTGGATGTAAGTCACTATTAAGAAAATATTGAAGAATAGGATAGATATCCTTATCAAAGTTGCACATTTTGGAAAATAGTTCTAATGAATGCTAGATATTTTGACAATTTACTGTCATTAAATTCCTAATATCATGCTAAATATTTCCCATCAACACAAACATTTATACAATGAATAATAATGTATTATAAATATATTTTGCTCAAAATCTAATATATACTTTCAAAATCCTTATTAAAAAAAAGTTTTATTTATCTTTGATTCTAAAAAACAAGAATCATTTTCTCTCATTATATGTACAAATGAAGAATCCAACCAGCATAAAATAAATACATGATATTTAAATCATGATATAACAGTACACAAAATATTTTAGAACAGTATCACAAATTGAATATAAAAAGCATAATGAGAAAAGAAAGGATCTTAAATCAATCTTTCAAACAAAATTTTTGTAAGAGATATTAATATATAATTTGGATCTTATTAAATGAGTTATTTTGTATTTGAATTTCAAGATAAAAAAATAGAAATAAAAGCAAACAAAATATAGATAGACAGAAATAGTAACTAAAAATTAATGAGTTTTATTCCAGCAAATATTTATTACTGGAATAGTAATAAAACTTTATAAGGCAAAAACAAAACTGATACATTGCAAGTATAAATTCCAAAATTCATGCCAGTGCTTATATAAAGAACTAAAATTTAACTACTCATAATTTAATAAGTGAAAAGAATGTAAAAAAAAATAATATATTAAAAAAAATAAGTGTGCATCAAATATGTGCTGATAGCATGAACTAAAAATAGAGAAATAGGCAAGCATTTCATGTGCAAATATAGGCAGAGTGCATTGTAGTCTGTAGAAATAATATTTAAAATCTCAGTTTACTTCAGACAGAAAAAATTTGAAATATTGTGATAAAGCCATAAACAAAAAATATTATTACATTGCTTAAACACAGTAATGTACATTTGTATTGTGTGAGACAATTCTTCTCTCCAAAATATATATATATAAATCTACCATCCTCCTATGCTTAGAATATTGCTGCTGCATATGGTTCAGGGTCCCTGCTATTTACCTTGAGCTCCTTGATAAAATCCAAAGAATCAGTAATATTATTAGTCCTGATATGGTGGCTCAACTCCATTCACTTTACCACCAACATAAGGTTGCCTCTCTATGTCTTTTCTATACATACTTTCATGGTAATTGTTTAAATGAGCTCTTTGCTATGGTATCTAGACTTTTTGAAGCACAATATTAGACTGACATCGAGATTTTCTAAATTTACAGTTGAATTGGCTAGATGTAACCATTAATACTATGTTAACTGTTTATTTTCTCACACTTCACATTCATGGAACTTCCTTCTGGCTCCATGCTTTCCAGCCAACTTTAATCTGCAAAATTTTAAATGTAATGTCAATCACTATCTACTATCCTCCTGGTTACTCTTTCCTGTTCCCATTCATTATCAATGTTTCTGTTCCTAATTCTTCCATACCATGTAACCCCCTTATGTCTTAGTGTCTTTACTACCTTGCATGGGGTGATATCAATTAAAAAAAAAATTATGTGCATAAACATTAAGAGACAAACAGCAAGAGAGAAGCATGCTAAAATTGCATTTGAAAAGAAAGACAAACAATTTCTGCATTTGGATACAATATTAAAATGCAATTAGCTTGGTATTGCATCTGTATCTAGAAGACATCAACAAACAAATTACAATGACATTACAAATGAAGCTGCAATAACACAAAAAAAGTGCAAAAAGACTAAATCCTTCAGCAAATCTTTCAGTTGAAGCAAACAAACAAGTCCAATGATGTTTAAAGAAAATCTGAATCATTATTTGGAACAATCAAGTACAAATTCATAAAATATAAAAGCAGCATAGATTAAAAGCTAACTCAACAAGATATTGTTCATTTTCATGAACTCCATCTTGTCTTTTATTTAATACTTTATTACTGTGTTAGAAACTCACCAATGATCACTTCAGCTTCATGAGCTTGTTCTAAAGAACATAAGGAAAATAAATAACAGGTTAGGAAATAGATTTTTTGATGAAGAATTTGTTAAATCTGAAATTTTTATCATATATTTTAACATATAGATTCCCCAACTTGTAATATTTACAAGTTATAAGTAATATAGCTTCATGTAATTAGGAAACTCTTGATTAGTAGATTGATTGTATTGTTATCATTAGTCTTCACTATATATATGAATTTGGCTGTCCATTTCAGTGGAGCACTTTTTTGGCTTAAGGCTTCAGCTCCTGTACCATGAAACTAATTTCACTTGTTATTGAGCACTTTTATTTGGCATACTGGTAAGCCTTTCCCTCCCCATCATGTGGGTTTGATTTGCCTATCAAATTGAATTCACCTGGTGATATATAAGGTTCTCATTCTACTACTACAGCCACTGGCCACCTGATGATTGTGTGCAAATGCATGAAACTTATAGTCATGGCCAGTCACTGCCTACCTGGTTTTTGAATTAATATCGAAGTTCTGCCATTTCTTATGGCATTGAGCACTTTTATGCCAGTAGGCTACTTTTGGGTAGACTCTTTTCAGAGTTGCTCATTCTATCCTGGATTTTTTTTTTATATATATATATATATATATATATATATATATATATATATATATATATATATATATAAATTGCAATTAAAAGTAAAGAATAAAAAATAAAATAACAGCTACTTAAGTTTACTTAAGTTTCACCCTTTAATCAAATGATTATCAGGACAGGTTCAAATTTTATTCCTGCTTAGCTCATCGTGTTGACCTTGTATATATATTGCAACATGCTGATGCATATTGAAATCCTCACAGTATTTAGTATTGTTGAACTTATCGCTAACATTTTTTGTCAAGATTTACAAATTCTATGTTTTATTCAGTTTCGCAAACCAATCAATAAAATCTGACTAGAGCAATAATTAATAAATCAATTAAGTCTTGATGATTGAGAAAACTAAAGTTAACATTCATAAATATTAAACTTTATTATACCTGATTCAATAATGTAATGTACTCATAACTATAGTAATCAGTATATACTTTTATTATTTTAAATGTTAAATTTAGTGAATACTTGTGCATGAATAGTTGTCCTATGATTTTTTTAAACAGTGTGTATTATGTGTGTCAATCTTCACATTCAAGAAAAATTAATAAAGAAAATGTGGTCTCCAAGTTTTCTCAAACATAATACACACTATTTTACAAAAGAACAAAAAACAGGGCATCTATTTTTACATGGTTATCCACTAAAAATAACATTAGAAGTAATGTTGGATTAAAATAATATCCATTAATTCTTTAGAAATATATATATATATATATATATATATATAGTGGTGTAGGGTAGGTCATGAACACACAGGTAATTTAAATTATTGAACCTTCACCTTAGCCATGAGCTGTTATAAATTCTAGTTTTGTACTTAATTTTTTTTATCCAACAAATTTTTGCATCCCTTAAAATCTATATTACATACAACAAGAATTAAAATTACTCCATGGTTAACCATGGAGTAATCTTAATTCCTATTGTATGTAATTTACATGCTCTGTTTGAATAAAACATTGAGTTCTCTCTATGAAATAGTTTTAATATTTTATATTATATTATTTGGACTCACTTGAATTATATACCAATGGATTATTACCTGTATATATATATGTCCATACACACTGATAATTATAATAAAAAGGTTTAAATTTTAAATGCAATATATTTAAACATGATAGTTGCTGAAAATCATATTCTGACTATATGTCATTACATCTTATAAAAGTTCCATTGTTTTATATACAAACTGAAAACTCACCTAAAGCAGTTTTTACTTCAACACTTTGGCCTGCATAAATATAATGAATATGGATATTAGTAGGTTTATCAATATTTTTTTAAATTTAATTTTAATATATATATAATTATTAGACAATTTGAGAAACTTGAAATGTAAATTAAAAGTTCTTTTAATTTATAAATAACCAAGAAGAATGCATATAATACTAATTTCGAAATTTTTTATCTTATTTTTTTCAAAATAATATGCAGCTCTTTCTACCTATCTTACTTTCTGAGAACAGATTGCTGTTGTTGCTAAATGTCATGCCATGAAGGCATTGAGCCCATGAGAGTCACCTTGTCTCTCCAGCTCTTATGGTTTTGGCAGAATATGATAACATCCTCCACCACCAGACTGATCCACTGGAGGTCCTGATGGATGACATCCTTTCAGTGGTTGCATGGTCTGCAATGAGGTTATCACCAGTTTGCAGATAGCAAGTCAAGTGGTAGATGACTCTGGTAAGGTGGTTATCAGGTCATTGTAGGAGATGATCAAGCCAGTGAACATGATGTGGAGGATGTTCAATGAGCTGGTCCTCTGGCAAGGCACCTTATTGGACAAGATCAGACCAGTGCACCCTCTGGATGGTCCTGAGTGCATGGGGTTGGGAAAAGTGTTAGTACCCTTCCGTGAGGCAGATGCATCCTTGTGACTTGTATGGCTCCTTGAAGCCATTCAGTATGATGGCAGCCATACCCTGGGAAACTGTTGTAACCTAGGAAAGGTTAGTGAATGGAATAATCAAACAAAGGTTGGTAACACACAATAATACTTAGGACAAGAACAACACATATAAGATTTGCCAGCAGCACATAGAAGTAGTA
Organism: Acanthosepion pharaonis; assembly: GCA_903632075.3. Taxonomy (NCBI): domain Eukaryota; kingdom Metazoa; phylum Mollusca; class Cephalopoda; order Sepiida; family Sepiidae; genus Acanthosepion; species Acanthosepion pharaonis. The sequence goes on from CAHIKZ030000791.1 coordinate 969,125, forward strand.
GTCAATTGCTAGAAGTGTGTCAAGTGAATTCCACAATGAATGTCCAACTACAGACCAACATACAGTATTTACTACTGTATTTATGTGAATGGGGACATACCCATCATCCTCCATAAGTATGCTACAACAGCAACAATATCAACCAGCTAGCCAAACTATATGTTGGTAGTCAGTCAGAAGTTCCCCAGCTGGTGAGGGGCACTCACACCATTTCAGCTTGCACTAGTGTCACTCCTTCCATGTCTGTCAGCTAAGACACCACATGGTTGGCTACCAAGATGGCAACCCCACCACCTGACTGGTCTATGTCAGGATAACAACCCAGCCAGATGAATCTTTCTATTGCTGTGATACACACCAGCGATTTTAACTTCTTATGATTGCAGATATAAATTAATCCTTATTATTAAATTGAAAAATGCAGAAAGTTAACAAAAACATATTTCTATCTTAGAAAATCATGAATTAAATCATTTTATTTTTTAAATCTAATGAAAAAGTGTAGACATTCAAATTAATTATTATGTATTCTATAATATAAACCATCAGAAAGATATTGACATGAGCCAAATAACATTAACAAAAACAGACTCACCAATGAGAGCCTCAGCTTCAAGACTTTGTTCTAGAGAAACAATAAACAAATGTTATTCACTAATACAAATTAAAAATATACTTCTTGCAAATGTTTCCTAAAAAGATATGTCTAATTTATGTAACTTTATAAAAATAACCTTCATTTTCTAGAGTATGTTATCATGGATTTTAATCAAATATTTATCTTTTTTGTTCTTCCAACAGATAAACATTTAATGTTAAATAATAATATGAAAGAAAATATAAATGTAAATAGAAAAATATTACTTTCCTTATTAAAAAAACACTGACAAATTAACTAGTTGTTTAGACATTAAATAGATTCCAACTTAGAATTCTACCATATTTGATAAATTATCAGAATAACTGAAAACTTACCAACAGTAGCTGTTACCTCAGTAGATTCCTCTGTGGAAAGGTAATAGATATTTTTTATCAATCATTTGCCTTAAATTAATATTTATTCAAAATTAGATCATTTCTTATATCTTTAACTAACCCATATTTAATATTTTCATAACTTTCTTCCATTAAGATAAATCTTGAAAACTATAAAAAAATATTAATGATTAATATAATAAAAAATTACTATAATTGTCTAACACAGTTACTAGCACAAGCCATAAATTTTAGTATATATTATTGATAAATGTGAAAACTGAAGTCAATAGTTAAGTACTGAGACTCAGCATATTCTTAAATACTCTCCCTTACAATGATATTTAAGTTATGCCATAATATTTCATAAACCAATATTATTTTGATATCATGTAATCCATATGACAATGTTCTTTCATGCTTCACCTTTGCTATATTAATGACATGCTTTCCATTCATTTCTTTCTATTTTTTATGATTCCATGAAAATCCTCATCGCCACTTTTGTGATGTTGGACGGCTTCACTTGTCACTTTTACTATGTCAAGTGAAAGCTCATTATCACTTCCAAAAATGCTTGTTATATTCAAGACTTTGTAGACACTGGTACTAGTAGTAATGCGTTCCAATAATATCCACACTAGTAATACTTGTTTAGGTAGTAATCGCCAAATAGTATAACGATCAGTAGATAATTGTAATCTGTATAGTAGTAGAGAGAGTGAACATATAGCAATAATGGATAGACAAGAAGAGTGAACAATGATCATATAGTCATCACGCTACTTCCTATTTATTCACTTCCTTTATGATCACATGCTCTACTTAATAATGGAATCACCCATGTTACTCACTGGCGATCTAGTTTCAAATCACAGTGTCAGCAATGACACTTAATCTTATACACTAACACTATTTACTTTAACACTATTATAAAAGAAGTACAACTTAAACCCAAATATATACAATATTAAAAAATATGCTTAATCATTATTAGATTTACTTTATAAAATAGAATATTTACAGCCAACAAAACAGGTAAATAAATAGATATATTTTGTATTTAATTATTTACATCACACACTAAATATAAGACAAAATCATATATTTGAATATCACATGTATTTTAAAATAATTTTTAATTGAGAAAAATCATTATTTTCTGCTCATTTAAGTACTAATTGGAAATGTCATTGTTTTAGACACTCACCAGTAGTTGTTGTAACTGTATGTTCTTGTTCTGCAGAGAATGTAACAAGGATAAACATTATTTATTATTATATGATCCCGTTTTATTGATAAACAATAATAGAAAACAACTTCTAATAATTTTAAGATAATACACTCAAAGATAATGAAAAAGGTTAAATTGAAAGTTATAAACTCAAAATTACCGACTAATAGGGGGAGAGGGTGGTCCATTAAAGCCAATTGTCTGTAGATGGGAAGGGATTATTTTTGAGTTATAAAACCACTACAGTAACTACCAGTAGTTATGATCATAATGTAAATACTATAAACATGTATATATGGCATAAATATATACATACAGCAACTGTATATATAATCTAATGTATACTACTTTACATACTGTACACTTGTCTTTGTTTACAATCGAAAGGCCTGCCACTGCCACCAAGTGGTCACTTTGAAAACTAATACGTTCCGCTAAGCCTGCAAATTTTGAAATACATTGCTGACAATTTGGAATTTTTTTTTGCCAGCACATTTTTTTTTTATTTTACTTGCAGTTTTATCTGTTGCATCGGAAGTCAGTTGATGAGGAGTTCATAGATAAGATGTTTATTTGTATATCTATTAAAATCAAATCATTTTTACCCAATATATACAATAAAAATAATATTATTAAATATTAAGCATCCTCACTATAAATGCTTTAAATCATTAAAATTGATGTTAATAAATAATAACTTACTATGTGGGCATATAGAGAAGTGGTTAGAATGTTACTGTTCTGATGATGAGACTCAGATTTGAATCAAAGGTCAAACTGTCAAGGAGAACTCTTGATAATATTGATGTGGGGAGGTCCCAAAATGTTGGGAAGTAGCTGAAAACCATAGCATAGGTGACCTAAGCTTTGTGAATAAAATTGGACAGACAAAACTGTTCAAAATCTGTCAATGATTGTATTAGCACAAAGTCACAAGTCATCATGACTGAGGGTTTGAGAGTAGTGGCCTTGTTCAACTTCTGATTATGCCATTCCTTACATGCTTTCTCTCAGAAACTATAAAATTTCCTCAACATAATTGCTGTATAAACCTCATGTTGCTCTGTGGGAATTGCAGAAAAAATAAATGGGCAATGTTTAGCTTCTGTACCTGCAAAAAAATGGTGTATCAAAAGGACAGTTATTCCCTTGACTCTGATATTACTGTATACACTTTTGACTTATAAATATTTATTTACAAGATTAATAAATATTTCATTATACTTGGTTCACATATTTTTATATTTACCTTTTATAAAGATTCATTTATCATTTGAAAAGAGATCAGTTTATTCAAAATTTTATAAAAAATTACAACATATCAAAATATGTAAGTGGAAGAGATGCTCTCAGCCTATTTTAATGAATTTATGTGGACAGAGCAAATGAAAATTCATTTTATTATTACAGTTATTCATCATGATGTGTTTATTTCAATTTTCTTGTTCAGGCATTTTTATAAATTTATAAATAAAAAATTTCTTTTCATATTTATTTCTTTGTAAAATGGTAAATAATAAAGATTTCATTATATTCAGTTCACATATGTTTTATAATGTTGTAAATAAGCAATATAAATAGTATTTAACATCTTTGTTGTCAATTCTCAAGAAAATGTTCAAATCATTTTTCATATATTTGGGTTTTAGTAAATTTCTAATCACCCCTTTTTTAAAATAATAAAAATTGCCAAGAGAATTAAAAGTGTATACAGTAAAACCAGTGTCAAAGGAATAACCACACTTTGGATGTACAGTTTTTTGTAGGCACAAAGGTTAAACATTGTGTGTACTTGAGAAGAGTCCTAACAGATGGATTTACTCAGAAATAGGCAGCTAGCTATTACATTAATTACTAGGACTTTTAATATGAACTTCTTAAATTCAATCTTTAACAGACAGCAATAAAATCTTATGTAAGTTTTCTTCATAAACATATGACAATGTATACCATTTTTATAAAAAAGCAAAAACAAAGACAGACATTCCAGAAACTTTAAATGAGATATTTGATGAGCTTTTTAATAAAAAGAAACTGTTAAATAAACCAAAAATATATTTCTAGTATGTCATAGCAAGAAGGAAAGTATATTCTTAAAGAAGCTGTTATCCATTATACAACACACGCATCCAAGCTTACAGCACCTGATATTTCCAAGTGGTTACCCATCTCGATACCAACCAGATTACACATTGCTTAACTTTGGGGATCTTACAAGAACTAGTGTTTCAATATGATATAGCTGTAAGCCTTATTTTTTTCTCTGATTTAGAGAAATGAAAATTATGAATATAAAAATGCACTTATATTACACCATCAATTTATTTTACTGAAGCAAAAAGCAGTGAAGAAAGACAAAAAGATTCAGTTTTGAAAGCAGTGTTCAATTTGCAATGATAAAAACGTAAACTAAAATCCACAATCTGTGATACACAAAGACATAAGATCAAAGAAATATATATTTGAAAAATATTGTGATAGTTAAGATTATCAAAAGCATTAACTTTAGCACTAATATATTCTAATTATAATCAGAAGCAGATATAAACAGAGAAGCAACAATGACTTACACTATATCTGATTTTATGATGCAAGTCAATGTTTTCGGAAGAAAATTGACAAAAACCAAACTACATTGGCAATATTTTCAGGATATATTTGTTTGAAAGATGTCCCAAGCAAATTTCAGCTTATAATACCATTATTTTCTTTGAAATATTTACAATAACTTATAAGATGGTAATGTGAGATTTTATTATGCAAATTAAGGGTTGGTCACCATAGTGTAAAACTATATATAAAATGGCAGTGTATGCTAGGCAATATACTCACAGGTGAAGAAAAGACTTGAAACATCAGAAATGTGGTTCTAAAGAAAGATGCTGAGAATACCACAGAGTGAACATGTGAGCAATGACAATGTTTTAGAAAAAATGGAAACAAACATGACCCTTATACTTAACTTTAGAAAGAGATGGTTGAAATTTACAGGACACATAATGAGGAAAGAGGGCATAGAAAATTTGATACTCACAGGACATTTTGAAAACATGAAGGGCTATGGAAAATAGCGCATAACCTACCTAATGAGCTTGTGTAAATGGTTGTCAGAATAGGGTTTTGGAGTGATAGGAAAAAAACAAAAAATTACTAAGAGCTGCAATAGACAGAAAGTTGTGGAGAGCTATGAATACCAATGTCCTGAAGAGACATGGCAAACAGAAGAACAAGAAATAGTAGTATAATTAGTGATATTCATTTTTAATCTTAAATATATCAAGATTAGAATGGGTCATGAAGATATAACCTCAAAAGAGAAACAAGATATAAAATAATTATAGAGAAAAGTTGAACTGAGCTCAGAGAACACTCAAAAAAGAAATTGAAAAACTTGGCAAGAACAAGAAAAAATTAGTTTTATGAATGACAAAGTTTTGAGAAAAGTTAAGAATAATAAGCAACAAAAAATTAATTTATTACTAAGAAAATATTCAAAGAAATTAGTGCTTCTAATTTAAACAGAGAAAATTTACAAATAAGAAAGCAACAAAATTACCACCTTTAAATAAATATAACAAAGAGAAACATTGTTGGGTGAAAAGTAAATGAAAACTGGTTTCTCAACAGTAATTTTTAGTGATAAATGTAGAGCTACATTGGATTGCCTAATAACTGGGCTAGAAATCAGAAACAGTTGACCAAGATAACTATAACAAGACAATGGGTTGGAAAGAGGTGGAGTAAGATTTTGAACTAGTATTGCACCCCTAAAATTATAAAAATTCTATTTTCCTTCAAAGTTGATGATACTATCAAGATAAAAAATTATTCAAAGTTGATAGATAAAATGTTTGAATGATACAGGTCACAATGAAAGAGCTTTAAGCAAAAGAGAATATTCACATTCTGCAAAGTTAACTATTGCTCATGTTGCCAAAAATCTGTTTCAAAGACATCAAAGTAATGGAATAGCATTCAGTCACTTTGGATATTAATCTCATAAAATATTTGTAATCCATCATTAAAAAAGATGTCTATAAGAACAGTAAACAATATTCAAGGAAAGAAGATCTATGGAAAGTAATAAAAATTACTTTTACAGTTAAAACAATAAAGTTAACAAAAGTCAAAAAATGGAAGATAAATGAAGGTTATAGAATGTCAAAGAGTCCACATTAGCAGGTAAAATAATAATTTATTCAGGTATATGAGATATTGTGCAAATCATATATTTCTCTGGGCTTTGTTTTGGATTTATTTATAATGATTTGTTTTTTTCATTTGTTTCCATAATAAAACCTTACACTTTCAAAAAAGTTATCAATATTTTTAATAAGGATAGATATAAGCTGAAACTCACATAAATAAAAAGCTCATAAATCCTGAAATATTTTATTGAACACCTGTTAGTTTATACCAATTGTATACCCTACACACAAGCCACCAATATGCCACCGGGTGGCATACCACTAGTGTTTACTGCTGGTGTCCCACTGTTGGACAGTCGGCATGTTCGTTTCAGCAATGTTGGCAACACCAGCAGAGGACTGCTGGTGTTGCCATCAGCAGCTTGCATGTAGGGTAATCATAAATTTTTATAACAAAATCTAACATGGTGTATGTGTGCAAGCAAACAAATTACAGATTACAGTAACTGCACAAAGAGAAAAATATACATACTTCATTTACATCTGTTAGTGACAATAAAACATTAAAAGTAAGCATAAATAATAGAAAAGAAATTGTTTTTAATATTGTGATGATTAACATTACCTATTAGCCACAAATTTAACACAAAATTTTGATTAATTGTTGTGTTTTGACGTTATATAAAAATGTAGAAATTTTTATCTTTAGAACTGGAAGCAGATCAAGATAAAATTGTTGAAGCAGACTGAATATTAATTGCAGTGTTCACACAAGCAAAAATGATTAAACACAATATAGACAATTAGTCTAAAGTATCTTTGCCAAGATTAGCAAAAATTTTCAGGCTATTCTTGAAAAAGACTTTTATTTGTAATTATAAGCCCTTGCTATTTTGTGTTTTATATCCAGTGGCAGACTGGGTTTAAAAATATTGGTGGCCAGGAAACAAAGGGGGTCCACCACAACTACAATGCTAGCATTTAAGTTTCATAATGAATAATAAAATTTTCAAAAAATACATATGAAGAAAAGAGTACTATTAAATTTTTTCTGGAAAAAAAGTGTATTGCTTATTAATTACAATGTACATATACTGTACATATTATTGGCAATAGATACCAAACGTAAATACAGAATTATTTGTTTTTACTTATTATTTTTAATTTTAAGTAATTAGTTAATATTTTTAGTTTACTGCACAATTTACATATTAACAGATAGTTTGAAAGTACAATATAGCATTGCATGCAATCCACTATATTAAGAGCAATTGTTTGTATTAACGAGATGATTGTATGAATCTGCCAATAATAGTTTCTGCATCCAATTCATCTGACAATTCCTTTTCAATGGATAGCAACATATATGATTCCAAATTATCCTCATAGAGGGAATTTCATAACCTTGTTTTTGAAAATTTCCTTTCACATTGGACTTGAGTAACTGATAGTGTGCAGATGACTTTATAAAGTACTTATTCCTTTTTATTACTAAAACAGTTGTGTGTTTCTTTATTGCATTTTATTTGATATAGAGGCCTACTTGACATCAGACAAGATGACACCCTGACCAGCCTGCCACTGTTTATATCTGATATTATTGTGGTGTTAAATACAAACACTCACCAAATGTCACTTCAGATTCTTGTGCTTGCTCTGAGGAAATGTAATAAACATAGGTATTAAACAGTTATATAAGAATGATAATGCGTTCATCATAACTAATGACAAAAAGATATCAGTCCCTTAGAATTTCTTTATTATGATTTTATAAAGTTACAAAGAATATCATCATTTAATATCTAATGTATGTTTACAAAAATAAATTTTGAAATATTTCTAAATGATAAAATATTTAATACAAAATTTGCTCTCATTCTACTGTTTATATCTAGTTCTTAAGGTCAGAAAGCATTTCAGAGTATAGTGTAAACTATATATGTATAATTTAAATATTCATGCAAATATAAAATTAATATATTCAATACTGTATTATATCATAAAATAGTATTTAGTCTTGCTATAATCATTATACATTATCAGCTACTAAATTACAGCACTCACCAGTTGTTGTCTTGACTTGAAACTCCTCACCTGTAGAATTGCAATACATACGTATATTATATATTGTACAATGAAAATAATTTCTGTAATGCCTTTATATGTAAATATTTGATATTTCAGATATTTTAAAGAATCTCAGACCATTGAAGTTAATTCTGTCACAATATTTTCTGCTATTTTCTTCCATTTTTATATTTCATACATCATATATGGAATATATTAAAATGTCTTTTGAAATAATAATACTACTGACAATGGAATTTCATATTCATAAATAGTTAAAAATATAGAATACAAGAGTAAATCAATAAATCTATATCTAAATTACCTGAATTTTTTATATGACAGTTTTATGGTATAATGTTCAATCTATGTGATTAACTGGGAAGTATAAGGTTAAGTGAATTGGCAAAAGATTATGTTGAAAAATCAACTTTTTATCATCAGGTTTTGAACTTACTGACTTTCATAGATGATAAAATTATTACAAATTTGTGTTTACACTACATGTAAGATCTTATGATTATATCTACAATAAAAATATGAAACATTCAATGCACAATTATTACATACACTCAACTCAAACAAAACATGAATATATAAGAAAATAATAACTATATTATTTTTTTTAATGGGAAAGCAATATATAATTTTTTATATATCAAGAACAATTTTATAGAAAAAAAACTGGCCAAGTGGAGAAAGTTTTTGTGTAACCCATTTTGTCTTCATCAGACTAAAGTGATGTTTGCATTGATACAAATACATCTGCTTATGAAGTAAAGTGAATGCTGAGAAAAAATAAATTTAATTTAAATTTAAAATTCTTGGTATCCCCTCTTCTTTGTGTTCATGTGTAGTCACATCAACATAAACATCACTTTAGTCCAATGAAGTCCTCAAAGGTTAAATGTGTCCCATGAAAACTTTTTTCACTTTGTCAGAGTATCCTTTTTTAATGAATGAGAACAAATAGCAAATTCCTAACATGACATAATTATACAACAATTGTTATAAAGGTAGCCATTACAAAATACAGGGGCTGCAAAAGTAGGTATACAGTAAGTATTATACCAATATTATAATAGTGCTTCTAGGATTCATTTAATTAATACTAGAATTCATTTAATTTATTAAAATCATTTTGAATATTTTTATTTTTTAATAAATATCAACAATAATAAATGTTTTGCAGGTAAAGAAGAGTATGAGAATGATGGGGAGCAAAGAGTTTGAATATTTGAGGGATTGATATGTTTGTATCATCAAAACAATATTTTGTGCACATGTTTTTTTTTATTATTCCATACCTACTTTTGCATCCCACTTTATAAAATCAAGCAAGAAGCTGAGATTTTAATATAAAGAAAAACAAGCTACTGTTTTATATTTACATAACTACCAAATAAACATAGGTTATATATATATATATATATATATATATATATATATATATATATATATATATATATATTTATGCATTATTATGCTCTTGACAGCTGAACACTGTTGAGGGAGAGGGTAATTCTAAAAAGCAGTAGTCTCCACTAATGCAATGCTCTTCTTTAAATGAATTGAGCACTATGGGCTTCTGGCATTTGTTTATATTCATAAAAATAATATGCTAGAATTCCCCTTTCCTTCTGCCATTGCACTGATAGCATATGGGTAGAAACTCCTGATGCCAAATCTGTTGACTTTCGATCCTGGCTTGAGACAATCAGATGTCTAGCCACACTGATGAGCTGTGATACAGTTAAACACACCTGTATGTGGATGACACACACACACACACACACACACACACACATATATAGTCATTAAGGCTCAAGGCTCAGTACGAACTGTCTCAGGTAATCAATAAAATCTGTCAAAATCTTTTACATACTTAGGAAATTAAATAAATTCTACTGAAAAAGATGTGAAAATAGCTAAAGCAAAATGGATGTAATCTGGAAATTTGATCTACCAGATAAACTCAAATGGACATTCTTTTGAGCCACTGTAGACACAGTTTTAATTTATGGGGCCACTGACTGAACCCTAGAACTCAAACCCTAGTCTAAGCTTGATAAAACTTACATTTGGATGCTGAGAGTTATACTTAACCTCTCTTGGAGACAATATCCAACTAAATCACAGCTCTATGGACTCATCCCTGATATTTCTACAATCTTACATGAACACAGAATGTGCTTTGCAGGGCACTGCTGGTGAGCAAAACAAAAACTTGATAGTGTTCTATTGCTCTGGACACCTAGCGATGGATCAAGATGGGTTGGTCACCCAAAAACCACCTACATTGACCACTTATGTAATAACACAGAATGCCACCCTAATGAACTTTCAAACTTGATGCAGAACTGAGATGGTCGGTGTGATAGACTCAGGAATGTCCGAGCTAGCTCAACCAAATAAATAAATAATTTAAGACAAAATTGATGAAAATTAAAAAAAAATACTATTAATAAATATATACAAAAAATAATTTTCAATATTCAAGTTTTGAATTAATGTATATTAAAGATTATCTTGCCTGTTATTTTTTTCAGCAGTATGACAATATTTTACATAATTGTAACACTATAAGCTTTTTTTTATATTGGGTTGTGTAAACACTCCAGGAGACTATCCATTTTCAGAAATCTGAGGTGACTAAGGCAGGGTTAATGATAATATGAGCTTTACATTAATATCAGTTAAATAGTTTATGAGTAAAATTTGTTAAGCCAATGCAATATAAAAACTAATGATAAGAAATATATGCAGGCAGACATTTTAAAGTCACAATACACATAACAAGCAGACAATATCTTGCTCAATATCAATATTTAAGATTTTACTTTTAATGATGATATTGTAGCAGTATATTCTCCTGATACAGAAAAAATACATATCGATGCATTCACCAATCATTAGCTTATGGTTATAAGTAGACAATATCTTGCTCAATATCAATATTTAGGGTTTTACTTTTAGTGATGATATTGTAGCAGTATATTCTCCTGATACAGAAAAAATACATATCTATACACTCACCAATCATTGGCTTTTTTTCACTTTTTCTTTCTGTAGAAAAGCAATGATTATCAAGGTTATTCCTTCTGATTCAAATCAGTAAAATAAACTTTTCACTCTTTCTCAGGTAACCTTTTAATCATTTTCTATTCTTTTGGCAACTTATATAGTAGGAATGATATAAAATTAAAAATGTGAAATGTTGGTATCATAAAATAATAAAAGTAGATCTTTAACAAAAATGCAAAATTTGATAATATTCCCACAAATCAGAATTTTAAAAAATATGATAAATGTTAATTATTTTTTGACATAAGTGATAAGTTCCTTAATTTGATGAAGTAACTGAAACTTACCAATTGTAGCCTTTACTTCTGTAATTTGTTCTGTGGAAAAGGCAATGAATAATATTAATATACTTTATGGAACTTACAATTTTAAAATATTTTTTAATTTATTACATTTTAAATATACAATTAACCTTTGAATAAATCAATATATGATATATACCTGGATAATCATTTCATGGGCATGTTTAACTTTCATTTCCTACAAAAAATGGTAAGTCAAAAGGATGTTTATTCCCTTGACAGCACTTTTATTCTATACACTTTTGACTTCCTTGGCAATGTTTGTTTTACAAAGCAATGATTACAATTTTAATAAAAACCAAACATATGAAAGTAGATTTACAGATTTTCTTTATTCTTGAGAATTGACAACAAAGATGTTAAACACTATTAATTATATATTTTATTTACAATAATAATTTTATATTTACAAAATTGAAGATAATGCAACAAAGTGAAAATGTTATAAACTACATGTTTCACCAAGAGTATCTGCTACCTTTGGCTTAACCTGAAGAAGGCAAAGGCAGCAGATGCTCACTGTGAAATATGTTGGCTATAGTTTTTCCACTTTGTTTCATTATTTATTACATTTCTTATTTGCAAGAATGATTTTATATTTACAAGATTATAAAAATTTAATAATTAATTAAATATTTATTTGCCATTTTATAAAAAATAAATACAAAACAAAAATTTTTATTCATAAATTTCTGAAACGGAAAATGTAAATAAACACATAATGGTGAGTAACTGTAAGTATAAATTTTGAAAAATCCATTTTCCAGACATTTTTTCATTTGCTCTGGCCATATAAATTCACTAAAATAGGTTGAGAGCATCTCTTCCTCTTACATATTTTGATAATTTTTTAATAAATATTTGAATAAAAAGATTTTTTTCAAATTTATTTCTTTATAAAATGTTAAATAATAGATCTTTATAAAAGTTAAATAAATATCCATTTGTACTTAGTTGACATATTTTTATAATCTTGTAAATAAACATTGACAAGGAAGTCAAAAGTGTATACAGTAATAGCAGTGTCAAAGGAATAACAATCCTTTTGATACACCATTTTTATTTCAGGTATGAAGGTTAAACATGCTCATTTTATTATACTGAATTAAATTATTTAATTCAAAAGGTGTTATTTAATTACTATATATTTAAAATATTAAAATTATTTACCTTATAAAGTAAAAATTAAACTGGCCTAAATCTTATTAAAAAAAAACTCAATAGATTTTAATCAGAATATATCATACCAAGTTAAAGTAAACTAACATTTTATGTGCATCTTGTTTTGAGATGTCATGACTTTTAGAAGTTCATTGTTTTTCAACAAAGAGAAGGATCTTTTAAGATGATGATTACTAATTTTATAACATTTTACACTTAAAAACTTACCAATTGAAGTTGATATTTCATGTTCTTGTTCTGTGAAGATGCAACAAAGTCAATTTAACATTGTTATGGAATCAATTCTTAATATTAAACAGGGAATTTTATTACTATACTACAGCATGCAGCAGAAATACCACCCACATTTACCTCCCAGATAATGGTAAGAGATTAGCTAGAGGAAGACACCATTGTCTGACCATTATGTGGGAGGTATTTCTGCTGCACCCTGTATTTTCAGAATATAGATATTATTATATATCTTTATTATATAATATGTACTAAAGATGAAATTTTGTTTCTATGTTTTTGCTTACATAATAAAAAAGTTATTATGGTTTGTATTTGTTGTTAATAGTGATCAAAATGAATTTCTAATACTGCTGAAACCATTTGAGATTTCAAAAGGAAGTTTACATTTATCTAGGACTTATGTTAACCTCATGAAAAACAAAAATATATATTTTGAATGAAACTAATGAATTTATAGAAAAATACCCATTCACAAAATTAGATAAATTATATACTTGGTAAAAAGTACCATTTATCTAGAAAGTAGATATTCATCCCAATCAATTGTAGGTGATAATTCCTGTTTATAAGAGGTTACTAAATATCTTCATATCATTGTTATAATCAAATTTTTTTATTTTATGTTTTTACAAAATATGAGAATTATATATCTTTTTTAATAATGTTTACTCATAAAAGGTCATTATACAATAGAAGAAAAAATATTCATACACTTGTTTAAATTCCATAAAGTACAGGCTGTGGCAGAAATACCTTTTACATAATGGTAAGACATTAGTGATAATGTCTTCATCTAGCTAATGTCTTACCATTATGTGGGGGTATTTCTGCCACACTGTATTATAAAACAAAATATTTTTAATCAGTGCAAAAGTACATTGTAGTTTTATCAAAAGTTACATGTTGGCATAATACTGACATAAGGAAAAACATATATCAGAGATCAATTACGAAAGTTTTGACAACTGATTTTAATAAGATGAACAATTATTTTGACAAACAGCAGTAAGACTGGAGTTCTAAGTTTCAGAGCTCATATAGATATGAAAGAAAAATTTTATTTTTGTTTGAAAAATACAATAACAAGAGTGATATAATTTAAAATAATTTACACATCAATATCTTTTTCACATGAAAGCATTCCTCAGCAAATAAAATGTTGCAAAAGCAGAAAACAAAAGTGCAGTACTTGGAAATGACAGATAAAAAAAATCAATAAGAGATTTTTGAAGCAATAAGCATAAAAGTATTTAAAAAAAACTGAAGTATTTTTTATTTTGTTTGAAGTGAATAAACTGCATTGTGAAAGCTAAGCTGAAGCAAAAATTAGTAGATATGCTTAATGAAATTGCAAGTTAATTTATTGAAGCAGACAGATATTTTGAAAATGCAGCATTTAAATCTAAGATCAACAATGAAGACTTCATAGATAATTACTCTGCCTCTTACCAAAAGCAAGGTATCTACAAAGAAGCACATGCCTGTTGTAGCACAAGTTATACACGCAACTAGAATCCAAACTAAAGTGGTTTACAGGGCAAATCAAAATAAATAAGAGAAAGCAATTAAATTATCACTGGTAAGATTTTCATTATGCAAACAGTTTATTTGCAGTATTTTATATCGGAAGAACAAAAGTTTGATAAATACTTCAGAGCTGATAGTGGAAAAAAATTACCTCATCTGAAAAATATGTCCAAACAGATATATATTGAGAAAAATTAAATCTTAATTAGTTTATATCGGTAATTATTCCCCATGTGAAACAGTGGCTTGGCAATTGTACAGCTTAAATTTTAATTTCAATATGCTTAAAATGGCAGATAAAAGTGCCTGGTATCTTGGTTTCAGTCATCTTCCCACTGCTGTCACATAGTTTCTCTGTGCCTTTTCTATAAATAATTTCATGGTAATTGTTCCAATGAAATTTCCTCTATGGTACCTAGACTTTATGAAGTTCAGTACTACATTGGTGACAAGGTCTCATCATTTTACAACTGAAATAAACATAAGTTCTAAGCTAACACTTTCTTCTCTCATACTTGGCTTGTGGAACTCTCTTCCAGCTTCTTGCTTTCCGGTTAACTTTGCTCTTAAAAAATTTAAATGCAATGTTCATCGTTATTTTTTTTATTTCAACTAATGTTCTTTTATTGTACTTTCTCCTGAATAACATTTTTTTCTAATATTCTCCCATGCTCAGTAACCCCTTGCATCTTAGCTTTATTGCTTTGCTTGGGGTGAAATGGTTATAAAAAAACAAAAGACAATACTAATTCTAAGCAGAGTGTACAGATACTCTGATCTAAGAAGTGCTAATCCATCTATGTTTTTATGAGTCCTATATGCATGCTAACTTTATTTCATTTAAATAAAATTTTCATTTTAGATTCAACTCAACAATGATAATATTACGTGTTATTTTCAGCAATTTTTTTCAAGCATAAAGGAGCATTTCAGTTTATTTTTAAAACCTGATAACATCAACTACATCTATAAACATTATCACAATAAGCACATTCAAAGTATTGCAGAATCAAAAATTCCATATAAACTTGTTTAAAATAATTACAAGCAAAAAGAAAGCAAAAAAGAAAATATGTAAAATAAAAAAATGAAATTCTAGTAATTTAACTGTTTTTTTTTTCATTATTTTTTTTTTTATTTTCTACCATGCAAAGAATTTTTAAAATTATTGTTTGCATTCACAAATATTAGGGCACTCACCAGCCAAAATATCTTCATGAACTTCTTGTTCTGTAGGAATGCAAAGAATATTATTAACTGCTTTTGATAAAAGAAAATTAAATAGATTTTTTAAATCTCACTGCTTCCATGATTAAGTTTATTTGGAACATTATTTACTCTAAAGAAATAACTTTTAATTGGTTATTTCAGTTTGTTGTATTTAGCAACAACATTCTCAGTTCTCCGACACATACAGAATATCTGGTGATGTAAACAAAAATAAATGTATTAACAAATCTTCTTGTTTCAAGTCTGAAAAATGTAGATGAATAAAATTGTCATGCAAATATGAAAAAATATAAAAGTAAAACAATGGATTAAAAGTCAATGTGTGCTTGTCATAAAGCAAAGATTTCTGACAGACATAACCATCACATTGAAGTATTTAAAAAAAATTAACCTGTAAACTCAAGTCATGTTCTTAAATATCGTTAGACTGAGAATTTCATATGGATGTCATGCATGGCACCAAACTCAGACAGAAATATGTAAACTGTCAGTTGTATACAACGCTTTATAAGATCAATGGTTAAAAATGGCAATGAGAGCATGAAGCTTATGGTCTTCATGAAGACCACACTTTTTCAAACATTGTTGACTGGCACTACAGAATCACAAGCAAAGAACAGTAACAAATAACAAAAACCACATGACTTGAAGACTTTCAACAGCAGCAACAGATAAAATGGATAGCACATGTAACTTAAAGAGAAAACAATAACATAATCAAGATGTTGGCATTCCAAACAACTTCAAATTCAAAGGTAAGGAAACCCTTTTTAACTGTGTGAATTTCAGGGATAAGTAATTACCATTGTTTATACTATTTACATGCAGACTATTATTCTCATCTTTGTTGTTATTATCACAATGTTTTAGCCATTGTGCCCTCTGTCCTTCATCAGATGTATATCAATTTTTTATCACACGGTTTTTTAAGTTTTCCTCACAATTCTTTAAATGTTGTACACAGTATGAAATTTAAAATGTTACTCAAATATTTTAAAATATCAAAAACAGTTATTAGAAATAAAAAATACCAAGAAAGCAAAACGGTACCAACACAACAGGCTAAACATGTTTTTCTTCTACTAATCTCCCTTGACTTTCTATTGATAACCACTCTTGGTTGTCACTCTCTTGATGTAAAATGTATCCATCTTGCTAGTTCATTAAAGTATTCTTAAGTCTCCCTTGCCATCACTTCAAACATATTTTAAAGTATAAGTACATCCAAATTATACGAAAACTTTATCCAAAAGGATCATATCTAGATATTTAGATATCTGTTTGTTCTATTTTAAAAAAAACTTGTCATATCCTGTTGGCACTCCCACAATTTTAAAAACAATTGAAAGAAAAAAGCTTGACCAGTGATCATTGTAAAACTTATCCAGGATATAAAAAGGCCTCAAAGCAACAAAAAAAAATTATCTTCCATAGCCCAGATGGCTCGGATCAAAGTGTGGCATCTGTTCTAGCAGCTGACAGCCAGGCTATGGCTCCAGCCATCAGCAGCAGTTCCTGCCAGCCATCATCATCTTCAGCTTGCCATCTCCAGTAGGCTTCCAGCTCCAGCCAACCTCACCAACAACAATGATATGCAATAAATTGTCCTTTTCAGCAACCCCAAAATTATTTCAGAACAACAAAATTGTCTTTTTCAGGACAAAGCCTTTTGGCAACTACAAAGCTGTTCTTTTCAGGTCAATGTTCTTCAGCAACTATAAAACTATTCTTCTCAGGAAAATACTCTTCAGAGACTACAAAACAGTCCTTCTCAGGAAAATACTCTTCAGAGACTACAAAACAGTCCTTCTCAGGAAAATACTCTTCAGAGACTACAAAACAGTCCTTCTCAGGAAAATACTCTTCAGAGACTACAAAACAGTCCTTCTCAGGAAAATACTCTTCAGAGACTACAAAACAGTCCTTCTCAGGAAAATACTCTTCAGAGACTACAAAACAGTCTTTCTCAGGAAAAAACTCTTCAGAGACTACAAAACAGTCC
This sequence comes from Acanthosepion pharaonis, assembly GCA_903632075.3. Classification (NCBI taxonomy): domain Eukaryota; kingdom Metazoa; phylum Mollusca; class Cephalopoda; order Sepiida; family Sepiidae; genus Acanthosepion; species Acanthosepion pharaonis. The sequence continues at coordinate 987,110 of CAHIKZ030000791.1, forward strand.
TTCTCAGGAAAATGTTCTTTTTTACTCAAGCCTTTGTTTGTTGTTGTCTTCTGTCACTCAATATCTGTTTGCAGGCCAATATACCACACAGAATAGACTAACATAAGCAAAGACAGTCCTATAATAATAACAGTCAAGAAATAGATATTTTTAAATGTAAGCATTAATTGATAAGCACAAATTCTTCTCAGAAAAATACAATTCTTATGTCAGTAATCACAGAGTAAAATAACTGTTAATTATAATTACTATTACAGAGATACACAAAAACAGACATGGATTTAAAACAAGATACTTCAGCACCAACATAATAATATATATGTAAATTAACAGAAGCACATTTATCTATAGAAGCTAAAATTGTCAATTATAAATTGCTCAATACATTGCTAGTAATGTATTAATCTTTGAACAGAAGCCAACAAAACAGGAATATACACACATATATATGTGCGTGTTTGTGTAGCATTATTTAACATTTTCAGTATAAAAGCAATATATTTATAACTGAAAGCTGACATTAACAATGAAGCATGTTGATGCTATTATAGAAGCAACTGAATACATGGCTTTATACATTATTGTCATGGTGTTAGAGAATAACACTCACCAAATGAGACTTCTGATTGAGGTACTTGCTCTGCAGGATTTAATAGATACAAAATATCAATAAATAATAGAACTACAGATATATCAAAAATTAAATTCAACATTTTAATTGGTCATTTACTTCTATTTTTACAGAAGATGACCATGGCCATTTTATGAATACAAGCCATTAAGAAAAAGGACTCCAAAAAGTAGAAGTATTATAAAATGTAAATCAAACCTGATTTTATACTGAATCAACTCTAATGTTGTTCATTTATAAAATCTTACAGTTTACATTTTCAATTCTTATTTACAAACCCACCTCCAAATAAAGAAAATCAAAATTGTTTATACCCTGATTTCTCATAAAAATCTGTTTATATATTATACAATGCAGCTTAGATGTATTTTTACAAAAGACATTCATCATGTTTTCATGACTAACATCTTTACATGCACAAATGTAGTAGATGTTAATTTACTTCAGAAAAATACATTTACGTAAGTAAATTAATATTCTTATATACTTATCTGATAAAACTGCATCTAACCTTTTATATTATTTGCATCCCTTATTCTTTAAGTAATTAATTTTTCTAAAGTATCTATTCTTAACAATGTAATCATATATCAAAAAATAGCATCATAAGACACACCAAACTTCATAATTTTTTTATACAATATTAAAGATACATAAGTGAGGTTTTCATTTTAATATTTAGTTACTATTAAAATCAAGTTAATATGAACTACTTTTAACCCATGTAAATTTTGAGGTTTTCCTATTTTAATATTCTGATGGATCTTAATTCTTAAGTTAATGATTGAGTAAGCTCATGGTGAATTATATGACAATAAAATATCTGTAGAAATTCCCCTATCACATTGTTAAATATTTGAGCTTAACAACTTTTACAAAATATTACAATAACAATCATAAATATGAATGCTGGTTGTTAAGAAGTGGGTACAAATGAGAAGAGTTGAAATTGATAACTTTTTTCATTTCACTTAGTTGTTAAACACTTCTATCTCCTCTTCTTTCATTCATTTTCTCACTGAAACCAAATAGTGTCTTTTTCCCTCTTTCCACAAGATCAAAATGGAATAGCCCATTATTTATGAGGTATTAGCAGGGCATAATGGTTGTGCAAAATAACAAAGGAAGAGACAAGGATAATTATAATAGGATTTAGATTGATATCACATGAACAGATAAATATTAAAATTATTGTTGCATTTCATGTCATCTCTGGTTTCAATTCTTCAGACTCAAACTATATCAGAGGCAGCATCAACAACATACAATTTTCTTTGCTTTATTATATGAGGGACAGTAGTTATAGCATCATTTCTAAGAGGAAGAAAAAGAGAAAGAGAGATAGGATACATGTCAACTGGTTGGCCAAAATCTCATCACCACATACTGGCTTGCCTCATGAAAGAGTTTAGGTATGACAAGGTACCTTGACCCTTCTAATTCTTGAAAGCACATGTGTGTCTTCATGAATTTTTGGCCTTATATCAAAACTTAAACAAAGACAATCCATCACTGTCAGAATTGCATGTCAACATGACTCAAATTACCAGCATCACCACTCAGTTTGGAACATCCAGATTCTGACCAGTAGTTTGCTATTCTGGGCCAGCCTATGCCTTCTGTAACATTATTTCTATTCATTAAAGTGTTTGATATTTAAAATAAAAACATGAATACCATATCAAACATTCTGATATGCATCACTGATCCTTATAACACAAGGCCTTTGTTCCATATAACAGTAAAAAAACAATTAGATTACTGACTTTTATATATTGAAGATATTAAAATGATATTATTTACACACATATACACACACACACACATATATATATATATATATATATATATATATATATATATATATATGCAGCATATTTTCATTCAAGCATGTTTGGTTGAATAATCTAGATATATTATGTATATATTTATTTGAATCCTCTCAAGTTCAGATAAATTTCTTAGTGTTGTTACAAAACTGATTAATAATACAAGTACTTTACATATCTATATTTTTGTATGGTTAAATTCTTCAGAAAAGTAACTATCCACTATAACCACATATCTCTAAACTAGTATTTTCAACTGGTGCACTACGTATCATGAAATTAACTGAAAAGTAATTTATGAATTATTTTTATATTAAAAAATTTTTTTTTTCAAAAGCTAGACACCAAGTACATGGCTTCCATGTCTATGTTGAATCTTTGTCATGATGCTAAATTCCTTAATCTAAGAAAGAGTGCATAATGCTTTCTCTTTTGCCTCCCTCAAATGATTTAAATCAGTCATTATTGGTCTCCCTAAAACAATAGTATATTCTTCATAAATCACTTAAATATACAATGTAATCTCTTAAAAATAAATCAGAAGATTTTTTTTATTTTTCTATTTTCAAATTGTATGGTTAATTTTTCCTTATTAAAATTTAAAACATGCCCTGAAGTAAAAAAAGAAAAACAGTTGAGGAACACTGCTCTAGACAGTGCATAATAGAAAGTGCATCAATATTTTTATCTTCATTAACTATTACAAACATGACATCCTTTTTTATTAAATTTCCTTTGAAAAAATACATCTGCACTGTAAATGTGTTTACTAATAATCTGAATAGGTAATTAAAAACTCACCTATTACAACCTTTACTTCAGTTGTTTCCTCTGCAGAAAGGCAAAAGAACATTTAAGTAATCCTTGTCAAATTAAACTCTTAATTAAGTCAAATATATAATTCTCTCAACAAACTAAATGCCTTAAATATAATTTTCACAGGAAATAATTCAATATTACAGCTCTCTGATAAAAACAGTAAATATAATTCAAATATTGAGTAAAATTAAAGAGGCTGCAGCAATTGAAAAGAAATCCATTGGTTTCTAAGCTAAAAAAAAACTTCTCCACTTATAAGAATAAGACCAATTGTCTAAAAGAAAATCTTTTTTATATTGGTATATCTTACAGTTCTGTGCACAAGTATGTAACATGCTTCAATATCAATGAGAAACTATTATCAGAGTGATACTGACATTAAATTTTCTTTTATAGAACCACAATATACATTGTCATGTTCTAACACTCACTAATTATTTTTTCAACTTTATCTGATTGTTCTGTTGAAAGTAAAAAATACAAATACTATCCACTAATACAAAAGGAAAATTAATTAGTTTACTTAATTACACTACTAATACTAGAATCATAAATACATCTTGTATTTTTTCTTCCTTTTTTTTTTCAATGCCATGCCTATTCAGGATGTTGGTGATCATAGCTATCCAGAATTTTTGATTTGTTTTCAATGGCTTATCAACACATTTCAGGTTATTTAAAGCCAGAAAATATTTTTAGATTAGAATTTTTTTAAGATAATAATGATTTAGTGATACAAGTCTTATTAATTAACCCACAGTTGGAGGAGAAAAAGTGAATTCATACCTTCCCAAGGGTATTTGCACACAAGTGAATATACCAAATACAACTGGAATTGGAATTCAGATCCCAAATTAACAATTTTGAGCTATTATACATTACACCACCTGCACATCTAAGCTTACAGCACCTGATATTCTCAAGTAGTCACCCATCTAGGTACCAACCAGACTCAATGGTGCTTAACTTCACTGATCATATTGGAACTGGTATTTCAACGTGATATGGCCATAAGCCTCCACAATTTTCTATCCTATGTAGAACAATAGATTTTATCTTTTTACTATCTCTCCCAAACCCTGTCCAACCATCCATTTATACAAGTTTGTTTGGTAGGTTTTCCTCTGTCCCTTTTGCCTTTAATGTCTTGTGAGTATCACATTTTCCAAGCCTTCTTTCCTTATTATGGGCTTTAGAAATTTCAGCTATCTCTTTCTGATGTTAAGTTTGTGTCTTTTTTGTTTCCATTTTCTATAAAACGTCATCATTGCTCACATGCTCTGTCCATAATATTTACTGCATCCTTCTGTAGAAAAACATTTCTGTTGCCTCAAGGTTTTTCTTCATTTGCTGTCCAAAATTCACTGCTATATAAGAGGATCAATAATACATAACAGTTCAGCACTGTTTTTTTCGTTTCTAACAAAATTTTCATGTTTCTTAATATGTTGCTTAGCTTTTGGAAGGCATCTTTTGGTAGCCTAATGCACTTTCGGATTTTGGTATTGCATTTACTGTCTTCTGTTAAAACACTTCCCATATATTTAAATTTTTGTACTTGTTTGATTTTGGTATCTTCAATTTGTAATTTACATGTTGGGCTCTTCCTTTTGATCACAAATGCAATTAAGAAAATGCAATGTAACATTAACCTTTTATTCATTTGTTATTTATTATAGCTGTATAAGATTTTATAAATAATGGATTTTTATTTAGCAAAGAAATAATTTCTCTGCTAATCTAAGTAAAATCCTAAAGACTCACTTCTAGCTTCTTGCTTTCCAGCCAACTTTGATCTTCAAAAATTTAAATGCAATGTCAATCATTATTTTTGTAATTCTCGTTTGTAGGAGAGACTTTGTAAATCACAGATACAATAATAGTAACACCTTTGAACAATACTCAGTCAGACTTCGCACTAATTCCCATATATATTTTTTTCCTTTACCCATCACATGATCTAATTATTTCAAGATAAAGTCAACTGTGCTTGCTCTCTGGCGATCCGCTTTCAAACCCAAGTGTCGGCAGTGACACTTTATTCATATATGACAATTATGTACAGTCTTCTTTATTTCTCTTTTACTATTCCCACTTGTTAATAATGTTTTACTTTTTCTAATTCTTTCACACCGTTGTATCTTAATGGCTATATTGCCTTGCTTAGGGTGAAATGATTAAGAAAAAGATGTGTAACTAAATCTTACAACATTCTTATCTTTACTTATTATTAACATTAAGTCAGGTAATATTTATCAATCTACATATTTGGTTTCAACTATTGGAATAGTCACTCACCATAAGTCTTCATGATTTTAATATTTTCACCTAGAGAAATGAAAGAAATACTAAAGTTAATGTTCCAGAATAATTAGTTTAACCTACTCAATAACAACTTTTGTATACCTAATATTCAAATATTCTCAACAGTTAGGTAACACAAAGAATAACATAAATTCACATGTATTTATATTTGTTTTAAATCAGCGGAATCAGTTGCTGAAAAAATCTCAAGAGAAAATCGAAAATTTACAAAAAACTTTCCAAACAGTGACTTCTCAAATAGTTCAAGTTTATATAAATAAAATCTATATTCTTATTCAACCAGCAAACAAAATACAATATGAAATGTATTAGACTTTTAGACACTCACCAGAGACAGATTCAACAGCAGGTCTCTCTTCTGTAGAGAGGTAAGAAAGAATAAAATCACCAATTTTCTTAATTATAAGAAAGATTCCAATTATAATGTTATTCATCATATGTGCATTATTCAGTCATAACACACAGAAACCACACATAATAAATATAAAAATCAAAGAAAATCAACTACATTTTAAAGAATAAGAGTGATATTGAAATATATATTTTATGTTTTATTTTTTTATGCATTTACTCCATTTATAAATAAGTAAATCACAGCATGTCCTGACCTAAAAAATGTTCATTATCCCCTATACCATTATAGGATGAATGCTGATTATAGATTTCTATATTGGGGAAATTGTCTTTCTTACATTTTCATAAAAATTAACCAAACAGCCATATATCAAGATGAGTAATATATTTTGCAAGCATGTTTAGATATTTTGAAAAACAACTATAAAACAAGACAGCTTTCTAATTTAGTACTATAAATAATATGAAAAATGAGACAAATATACTACAGACAATACAAAACTTCATAATTATAAACAAATATTATCCCATGAAAATTAAGATGACATTTGCTAGAGAATGACTTTCTTTAAGCATATTTTACAAACTATATAAAAATGATATTCAGACACTCACCCTGAGTAACTGTTACTTGAGGCTCTTCTTCTATTCACATGCAACAACAAAGATTATCAATTAAGTCTTGATTTTATTAAGATCATAGAGAAAATGCTCAAATAATTATATTTATCATCCAAAAGCAGCAAGCATTGAATAAATTTACAATAACTAAATCTTCGAAACTTTTCAAGACATCTTTATATACATTGAAATCGTTTATGATCATCATAACACCAGAGTTGTATTTACTGAATTAATTTTATTCCACATATAAATTGATTACATTATTTAAATTTTAATTCATACAAGACAAATGAAATGGGGAATAAAAATATTTTCCAATGAAGTGAATGCATTCATTGAATGAAGGTTTTTTCAACTGTATTCATAAGTTGACAAAGCAAAATAACCACAAAAATGAATTCATATTCTACTAAACTAAGCAATACTATTATTAAACATTATTACATTATTTCATAAAAATTATTCATGACTAAATTCTAGAAAATTATTTCCTTAAAATATATTTTACAAACATCATCATATAAAAATGATATTCAGACACTCACCCTGAGTAACTGTGACTTGAGGCTCTTGTTCTATTCACATGCAACAAACAAAGATTATCAATTTAGTATTTATGCTATTAAAACCATAAAGCAAATCTTCAAATTATGTTTACCAACAAAGAACAGTTGGCATTTATTTCCAATTCAATAGACAAGTCTTTTAACAATTTTCAAGAGATATCTATATGTACCTTCAATGCATTCATGAACAACATACACTCAAAACTTTATATCAAGATGATTTGTATACATTTTCTTGGCACATTTCAAATATTAGAAAGAATTACAAAAAGAGATAATTTTCTCTTTTACTAACAGGAATAATGTTTTGAATCAATTTGGATGAAAAATAAAGCAAATATATTACACAAACCATAATACAATACTTCATAATCATATAAACAAAATCAACTATACATTGAACAGAGCTAGCAATATTTCATAAAATTATTTAAGATGACACTTGCTAAAAAATGAATTTCTTTAAAAGATATTTTTCAAACATAATCACATGATATTCAGACACTCACCCTGAGTAATTGTTACTTGAGGCTCTTGGTCTATTCACATGCAACAAACAAAGCTTATCAAATAAGTTTTGACATTATTGAAATCATTGAGTATATATTCTCATATATTCTCATAATTATATTTACCAACAAAGGTAACATTAATTTCCAATTTAATAAATAAATCTCTTAAGAATTTTCAAGAAACATCTTTATGTACCTTGGAAACATTCATGAACAGAGTCGTATTTACTCAATTTTACTCCACTTATCAGTTAATTTCTTATGAGCATTTTAAATCAGACAAAAAATGAAAACAAGTAATAAAAAATATTTCCAAATGGAAAAATATAAATCATAAAATGTCATCAAATTCATCCACCATAAATATGCTCTATAAGCAGCCAAAAGAAAATAGCCACAACTAAACACAAAAGAAAATAGCCACAATAATAAAAATTTTCTTTTGCCTTTCTAGATTCCATTTTAAACATTTTACTTTAACAAGGACATTCCTATATTGGAGCAACACACAGATAAAAACAAAACACACATTAACTCCTTAGTTAGAAAATACTTAATAAGAATTAATGGGTAAGCATAAATTATACCCTCATCAACATATTTTATATGATTACACACATAGTAAAAGAAAAGCCAATTATAATATGTGGTACAGAGTTAAACTTTCAAGAATATCATACACATGAACAGAAGACAGTACAAAGTGCAGCATCACAATCAGAAAATATATTATAACCTTACCAGTACATCAACAGAGAAGCACATTTATAAATAAAAGCTCAAATTGTCAATAATTGCTCAATTCCTTTGTATTAACACAAAGAAGCCTATTTGTATGTTATTGCAGAAGCAATTAATAACATGTTTTAGACATGATATTTTTGTTATGGTGTTAGAGAATAACACTCACCAAATGAGACTTCTGACTGAGGTGCTTGCTCTGCAGGATTTAATAAATACAAACAAAAATAAATAATAGAACTGCAAACAAATCCAAACTTCAAATACACATTTTAATATATCATTAATATATGAGTGAATCTGGATAATGCTATCTGGAGGTTTTCATTACTGGAATGAAGTGATTTTGATGGTATATTATTTACCATTTTCTGCATAAATACTGTTATATAAAAAGAAATCACTTGATTTCTTAAAAACTATGTACATGAAAAAGAATGTGGAATATACTGGCATGTGCAATAACAATATTAAAAAGACAATGAAGAACAATTGTCCAAACAGAAGCTTGGAATAAAAACAATTCCAGATTTCCATAAAAGGAATAAAAATATTTAAAAATTAATGATGATAACAACACTTTTGAAAGTTACCTGCTATTTTAAAAATGAATAGATTTACCTTTAATAATCTAATAATTTTACTAATATACATGGCAACTCACCTAAGAATGTTTTAGTTTCATCACTTGGTTCTGTGAAATGTAATAATCATATCACTTACTTTCAAACAAGGAATATAATAACAATTTTAATAAACTCTTTTACACATATACAAATGTATATCATCAGAGATACCCTCACATCTCAAACATCACTAAAAATCTATTTTTATAATGAAGATTCAACAATTGGATTTTCTTATCATTTACAAGATATAAAAATATTTCACGATTAAGAAACCATAAAATCGTATTTTGTTATATTTAGAAAAATGGTTTGAGACTAAATAAAGAAATAATTCAATTTTGATGAACTTTTGTAAAGATATACAAAAGCATATAATAAGAGATGCTCTCTTACATTTAATCTATTGTTATAATGAAGATTCAAAAATAATATTTTCCCTTAGAAGATATATAGTTTATGATTAAGAAATTACAAAAATAAATAATTACTTAGATTAGTGATTTCAGACTCAACTTGCTTAAAAATCACTTTACACAAATATATTTTGCAAACAGACTGATATGAAAATTATAATTAAACACTCACCCTGAGTAACTGTTACTTCAGGCTCTTGTTCTGATAACATACAATGATTATCAATTAATTTATTTTAATTTCTGATATAATTAAGGGCTTCTATATACATGAGAGATATATTAAATTTCTACTTGAAAATCAACTAATCTTTATTAACAGATCGCAACAGCTATTAGGGAGATATGATTAAATATACTTTAACGTTTAAAAAAAAATTATTCAGTAGCTCAAATAGCTATATTGTGGAGAAAAGAATTTTTGACAATATATGCATTTTTTACATATTGATGGTTATTTTTTTAACTTTTAACAGAAACAATATTTTTGTAAATGTAGTTATGGATAATATTATACATTAATTACTATTTTTTTTTAATTAATAACTATTTGTGCTCAGTTGTTGACATTAATAGCTATCCACTGATATGTCAAAATTTTGGAATAATGCAATAATAAAAATTTAAATTTCATCCCTCTAATAGATGTTGTGATCTGTAAGCACCTTCATTTATCATGAAAATACTTGTAAATAGATTATCTCCAATTTGTTCACTGTAATCATTTTTCATTACAACACAGATAAATGCAAATTGAAGTATTTACTAACACATTTAAATTAAAATTCTTTAAATGTTGCACAGAGTATGAAAATTGAAATCATTGCTCAAATAATTTTAAAAAAAAACTGCCTGTTAAAATAATAAATTTAAAGCAAATCAGTCATAACAAAATTGTATATTGGATATTCCACTTCACTTTATACTTGAATATTCTTTTAAGGAACAAGAGGCAAAATGATAAAGCAAAGAAGGCTTATAGCAATATATATAAATTAAAGAAAGTCATTTATAACTACTGCTATATAAGAGCACATTTTTTAAAAAAAATAATAGACATAGAGCTAATACAAATGATGTTTCAGCAAAATCTAAGAAAATAAAGTGCTTAAAAATAAGTATCAAAGCACATTTATGTCTTGAAGCTGAAAGTGTAAATTAAAAATTGCACAACACAATTGTTACTAAAAGCTGCCAATGATAATAAAATTAACTGCAAAGCAAAATACTAATAGCAAAAGATATATGTGAACATTGTACTTAACTAAGATGGAAACATAAGCTTCATTTTAAGCAACAAGAAATTAAGATAACAACTGTTTCAAAGTATAACCAACACCAAAGAACGGTATATGGAAATTCTTGAAAACAGCCATATCAATCAGTATGATTTATGCCTTTCTAGATTCCATTTTAAACATCAAACTTCAACAGAGATGTTCTTATATCGAAGCAACATAGAGACAAAAACAAAACACTTATAGGCTGAACTCCTTTACAAAATGATGACATAAGCAGTCAATGAACATGTTTTTATTTTTTATAATTATGAAGCATTAATTGATAAATTATACTCCCATGAACACACTGTTTATATGAGTAACAGCATAGTAAAAGAAAAGCCAATTATAACTTGTGTTATGGAGGTAAACCTTCATAAACATCATATACATGAACAGAAGACAGTAAAAAGTGCAGCATCACAATCAGAAAATATATTATAACCTTACCAGTACATCAACAGAGAAGCACATTTATATATAAAAGCTGAAATTGTTAATAATTGCTCAATTCCTTTGTATTAACATGAAGAAGCCTATTTGTATGTTATTACAGAAGCAATTAACAACATGTTTTAGACATGGTATTTTTGTTATGGTGTTAGAGAATAACACTCACCAAATGAGACTTCTGATTGAGGTGCTTGCTCTGCAGGATTTAATAAATACAAACAAAAATAAATAATAGAACTGCAGACAAATCAAAACTTATATTATACATTTTAAGGTATCATTTTATTCCCTATTCAGTTCTGAAGCCAACTATATCTATCTTTAAGAATCGGAATGATTAAAAGAGAACCCAATAAGCATAAATATAATTCTAAGATATAAATCAAAACAGATTTCATTAAAAATCAGTAGTGAAGTCTTGTCTTTTTTATTTCCTTTGTAAAATTGTGCATTTTATATATTCAAGTTCTAATTACTAGCATAAAATGAAAATTCATTAATTACTTGATTTTCAGTTTGAATCTTTTGATAAAAATAAAAAAGAACCTATTTTACTAAATCTTTTTACAAAAGACACTCACCCTCAGTTTTCATGACTCTAACATCTTCACCTGCAGAAATGTAATAGATATTAATGTAATCTTTAGTAAAATTATATTTATCACTTAAATTAATATTCTTATATACTTATCATATGAGAATTAATGGAGATTTTTATACTATTCATATCAGTCAATCCACAGTTTTCCTCATGTAATTTTTAACATGATGCCACATTATATAAAAATTGAGTGCCTCATCAGTTGATATTACAGAACAAATCCCTTCTACAGAAAAGCAATAGGCAACCATATTGTCTTTCAACCAGTTTATACTTCTGACCATTATGTCATATATACACATAAAATTATCTATGATTTTCATCAATACCTCTATTCAGTCACCTTGTTTTAAAGCAAATATGAAAAATATTTCTATCTTCCTATGAAAGGTAACTTGCATTTGATAATTTTGAAGAGAATTTGATATTAATCTAAACCCACTGAGTAAAATTTATCTATAAGTATTCTAATATTTATAAAGATATTAGCTTCAAAATAAAATGTACATTTCTTACATCATTATAGAACATTTTATATCAAATAGTATAAAGATGTGCAACATGGAATACATTCAGACACTCGACAATTGTACTAATGACTTCAGTTTCTCGTTCTGCAGACATAAAAAAATACTAATGATACTTTATTTCATGTAACTGAGTTGATCTACTTGAAGCAACATTAACTCTAACAAAAATGTATCAACTCATTAAGCTATCAATCCTAACTCATCCCTAAAATTCATTTATAATTTTAGATATATTAAATGAAGACATGATATAAATAATTCTTACATCATGTTCAACATAAAATATTTCAGAATATTAATTCTTATATTTCTAAAATAAAATGTAAATTATAATCAGAAAATTAATTTTCCAGAAATTCATTATCCAATACAAGATATCTGTTGTAGTGTTGTTCTTTGCAACAGTACAATGTTAATTCAGATAATTTAAATGTTGAAAATGGCAATGACTAAAAACTCTACACTTGCAAAGAATCTTTAAATCATTCTACAGAATAAAATCACTTAATTTTCTATAAATATCCAACATAATCAGGAAGGTTGTTCCATCTAATGTAATTATATAAGGTTGGAACAAAAATTCTACCAGATTTTTGAGATGAAAATGTTGATCAAAACTCATTAAAGTATTGCCTATCTATATTTTTTAGGAATTCTCATGTGCATAATCTATATCTTTTTCTTTCATATTATAAGATTATATTCATAATATAATTCAGAATATGCCACTATGATCATCCCAACTAAAGAACTCATTAGAAATTCTGTACTCTGAGATTCAGAAAGTTAAAACAAGTGCAACATACTTATGGGATCAATGTACTGAGTAGAAGACATTGCAGGAGGTGATTTCCCATTTTAAAACTGGAAATTTTAGTCTAGAAGATGAGCTAAGGGAGGTAATCCAAATGGACTCAATTCAGGCTATTTAGAAGCTGCTCTTACAATAAATCCTGCCATTATGGCAAGGAAACTCAGTGAGAAATTTAATGTTCATTATATAAGTCCTATACAAATTGAAAAGAATAAGTAAGGTTTCAGTGATTGAAATATGGGTTTTGCACAAAACTGTCTCCACAGATTGGCAACAATGTGTCTATTGTTACAAGACATTTCTTATACAACAATTTTATGACTTTTCTGCACAGACTTAGTACTAGGGATAAGAAATGAATCCTTTGCTATAATATTAAGCACTGTCATCAGTAGATCAGTCAAGGAAATAGACCTGAGAAGCAACCAAAAGGAGAACTTCATCCAAAGAAGATTATATTGAGTTTATGGTGGAATATTCAAGGAATTATCCATTATGAAAAATTAGACAATAATCAAGCAATCAATGCTGATCTCTGTTAGCAGCAACAGCATCTCTTGAAAACAGCTTTGGACAGAAAATATCCATCCTTAGTCAACAGAAAGGAAGTAATCCTCCATCAGAATAATACTCATTCTCACACAGCACAACTGACTAAAGATCACTTAGAGGAGATCAGTTGGTAAAAATTTCTTCATCTGCCATATTCTCTCAAGCTTGCACCTGGTTATCACTTTTTTTAGAGGTTTACAGAACCATTTGTATTGCCAAAGGTTGACATTAAGAGGCAGGATTGAACATGTGTTGATCTTGTATTTTACATCAAAACCTAAAGAATTTTACAAACGTCATATGGAATGAGGTTCTAAGAGCCAAAGGAGATTATCTTCATCAGTAAATATTTCTATAAGCATAAGCATCTTCATTCATCATATACACAATAAAATCGGACAGAACTTTCATTTCAACCTGATATAACTCTAAACAACATATTAGGAAAAAATCTTTCTGTTTTTAATGTAAGTTTCTTGATAAAAATGTATATTCTCCAAAAATAATTATTTTCACTTGTAATCTGATAATATTTTATAATCAAAACTAAAAACTCACCTATTATAGTCTTTACTTCAGTTGTTTCCTCTGAAGAAAGGCAAATGATAATTTAAGTAATGATCTTTAAACTTGAAAACAACATTCAACTATCAAACCATCTAAATACCTAGAAAATTACATCTGGTAAAAAGGGGAAATATTTCACATCTATCTGATATAAATTACACACATATTTTACATAAAAAATCAAAGGGGATTAAATTTTGAAAAGTTAGAAAATTAGAATCCTTAACATTAAAAATAAGTTATATTCATGTATTTAACAATGAACCTAACAGATATTTTACAGATTTCATTAATATAGTTCAAGGATGAAAAAATAATTGAACTTTGTGTTTTCTGTTGCTACAACTACAACTACTGCAATGTATTTAATAGAACAACAATATTCTAGGTATATAGAAGGTTTAACTGTATCTAACAAAAGAAGAAATGTATAGGAGTGAGTATCAAACTAACTAGCACAGACTAAGTTGCTAAGCATTTTCCACAAAAGGTTCATCCAGAATAAAATTAATATAATAGCTAAATCATAAATATATATTTAAAAAATGCAGAGATTATAAATCTATATTTTTAAAAGCTAAACAGATTTTTAAATAAATGGCAAACTAAAGAATCAGACAAATAGAAAACATAATTTTAGTATTTCGTTTTACATAAGCAAAATATATATTGCATTATTCTAACACTCACCAATTATTCTTTCAACTTCATCTGATTGTTCTGTTGAAAATAACAAATACAAACATTACCCACTGATATCGATGTCAATTTAAGTACATTAAATAAAATTACTATATAATTTTTAAATCTTATGGATGAATATTACACTATAATGATATTATTAAAAAGCTAACCAACAATCAGATTTCATTCATTACTTATAATATTATTCCATAAACTAACTTAGCAAATAACCAATATATTTTTCCTTTGCAAAAAATAATTTCTCTGCTAATATAATATGTATGAATTTTAACCAAATTTACTTGAATCTTACAGCATTTCTATTTTTCCTTCATCATCAAAATTAAATCATATTTATTCATCTATTTTACTGGATTTCAACATTTACAAGAGACACTCACCATAAGTCCTTATGACTTTGTTATCTTCACCTAGAGAAATGAAGAAATACTCAAGTGAATATCTCCAAAAAAATCACTTTAACCTATTCATTAATAAATTTTGATATCTACAAAACTCACATATTCCTAAAAGGTATGTAAGCAATACAATAAGAACATTAATACCTTCATATCTTAAAAAATCCATGGAATTTACTGGAAGGATCTTAAGCAACATTTAAAATTTTAAAATATTGAAATAAAATCTTCCCAAAAACATACATGACTTCTTGAATAGAACCAGTTTACATAAATAAAATCTATCTTCTATCAGCAACCAGAAATAATATGAAATGTATTAGACATTTAGACACTCACCAGAGACAGATTCAACAGCAGGTCTTTCTTCTGGACAGAGGTAATAAAGAAGAAAATCACAAATTTTTATAATTATAAGAAAGATTCTGATCATAATTCTTTATATATATGCATTCTACACATGTAAGATACTGAATATATATATATATATATATATATATATATATATATATATATACACACCAGCACTTGAAGATACATAGCATATATTGACTTTTTTAAAGCAGTAAAAACGTAAAATATAACATTTCTAATTAAAGCCTTGAAGCACTTGAAGATGCATAGAAAATGCATTCTACACATATAAGATACTGAATATATATGTATGTATATATATATATATAAACACTTGAAGATGCATAGAATATATCGACTTTTTTTTAAGCAGTATAACTTAAAATATGACATTTCTAATTAAAGCCTTCTCCAAAGAAAAATATTGTCATAACAATATAAAAACACAAAGAAGAAATTCAATTGCCCAAACTTCTATTTCAATTGAAAACAAAACAGATTTCAGTAAAAAGAATATGAACAATAAAGATTAATGATGAAAAAACATTTTTGAAAGTTACCTGCTATTTTTAGAATTAATAGAATTTTACTTTTACATTCAAGATTTTAATAATTTTACTAATGTTTCATATCATATCACAACACACCTAAGAGAGTCGCTATTTCAGCACTTGGCTCTGTGAAATGTCACAAATAATCCAATCACACACTCATATATAGAATATAATAATCAGCAAGTCAATTCTAATAAATATTTCTACACACACTAATATTCAAACATGATCAGTGATACATTCTAACTTCTAACATCATTTTTAAAATATTTTAATAATGAAGATTCAACAATAATATTTTTACTTAGATAATATATACCTAGTTTATGATAAATCACAAAATAAATAATAGACTGATATGAAAATTAAAATCAGACACTCACCATCAGTAGTTGTTACTTCAGGCTCTTGTTCTGATAACATATAATGATTATCAATTAGTTTTTTATAATTACTAATATAATTAAAGTCTTATATAATCATGATGAAATCTATATTAAATACTTAATTGAAAAATCACAAAACTTTTAAAAGATATCTTAAATTATCATGATATCATATGTAAATGGATTACCTCAATTAAACTGACTAATTAAATTATTCATTACAATATAATTGATAACAACTCATCTAAAACATTTCAATTCTTTTAACATAGAAAATTAAAACCATTCTTCAAAATTATTTCTCAAAACTGTCAAAATATTTAAAGGAAATACGCAGGAACAAAATGATATATTGATATTTCAATTCATTTAGCTTTTACTTAAATTTTCTTTGAAGCAACGAGATGGTAAAATTTATTACAAATATGATGTGAATGGAGACAGCTCAATGATTAAGAAATATAACGTAATAAAAGAAATGTCAGTAGTAACTACTGCTATATAAAAGCGCAATCAAAGGCATCACAGAATTGGAGCTAATACAAATGATACTTCAACAGAGACATAATAATATGAAAAGCTTAAAACAAACATAGAAGTGCCTTTATACATTGAAAGTTAAAAGCTCTTCAACAAAATTGTTATTAAAAGGAAAATAAATAAAATTAACTGCAATAAACATGTGGACATTGTACTTTAAGCCAGAAAAATAAGCTTTTTTTTAAGCAATAAAAATTAAGATAACAACTGTTTCAAAGTATAACCTATTCCAGAACAATATATGGAAATTCTTGAAAACAGTTATCCTTAGTAAAAGATTCTATTTTAAATATAACATTTCAACAGAGATAGTTCTATATTGAAGCACATTCAGATAAAGCAACAAGTAGATTCAACTCTTTTGTAAAAAATAATGATGTAAAAAGACATGTTTTTTATTTTATTTATAATTATTGGGCACAAATGATACTCCTATGAAGATATAGTTTGTTAGCAATATAGTGAAAGAATAGCCAATTATAACATGTAGTATGGATTTAAACCTTCAAGATCATAATATACCTGAACAGAAAACAGTACAAAATGCAGCATCAAAATCAGAATATATGTATAACTTTAACAGAATATCAACAGGGAAGCACATTTATAACTTTTGTAATAACATAAAGCATATTTCATTGTGAATTGCAGAAGCAATTAATTACATGGTTATACATGTAATATAACTGTTATCATAATTCTTCTGATTGATCAATGATTTAATAAATACAAACAAAAATTATAACAGAACTGCAGATATATTAAAACTTCAATTACACATTTTAACAGGTTACTTTATTACTTGTTCAGAATTTTCGATCATTATTTTAAATGAAATGATTAAAAGAGAATCCAAAAAAATTCTAAAATGTAAATCCACTCAAATGGAAAGGTTTTCATACAAAATTAAAAATATATAAATGTGATGCTTATTAATATTTTTACATAGCTGCCAATGGTGCATGAAATTATCAAAAACACAAAATATAATTTCAAAACTCTTCTGAAAGCAGTAGATAATATTTTGCTTGGATTACTATATAATTTGGCTAGACTTTCCAATTTGAACAGTCTGTCACATTTGTATAATTTATCAAAATCTTAAGGACTTTAGAGTCATTAAAAAATTAAAAATGGAAAATGGACCATCTGAGACTTGCAAATTATGCCAAATGCTAACTCAGAAATTTCTTTCTATTCATTTAAAATTATGTGAAAAGTACATCATGCAATCAAATATTGATCAGTTAATTTTGCAGAAGGAAAAATCACTTCCATAGAAAAGCAAAAAGAAGCTACATTGTCTTTCATCCAGTTTATGCCTCTGACCTTCAACTCTAATGCCATATATACACATACCAACTAAATCATTGAGGATTTTCATCAATACCTCTAATCATTTATCCAGTTCTAATTCTCAACAGAAAATAATTTCATGTTCCAGTCAGAGATATTAATTTACACTTGATAATTTTGAAGAGAATTGGATATCAATCCAAACAAGATAATTGAGTAGAATTTATCCCTAAGTATTCTAAATATTTATAAACATATTAACGGAGAAGTAAAACATACAATTCTTACGGGATTATATAATATTTTCTATCAAATGATAAAGACTTGCAAAATGGAATACATTCAAACACTCACCAATTGTACTAATGACTTCAGTTTCTTGTTCTGCAGACATAAAAAACACCAATGATATTTTATATTGAATTGATTTAATTGAAGAAATATTAACTAAATAGTCAAATGTTATTAATTCTAACTTATTCCTAAAATGTATTTATAATTTTAAATATATAATTACATGATATGAATAATACTTACATCATGTTCAACCTAAAATATTTCTGTATTATTCCAATGTATGTAAAATATGTAAACTATCATAATTAGAAAAAGCATTTTACAGAAATTCTTTATCCAATGCAATATATAACACTGGAGAATATTTATACAATATTAATTCAAATAATATAAACCTAAAGATGGCAATAACCCTAAATTTGAATTTTCAAAAACATTTAAAATCATTGTCTATATTAAAGATATCTAATTTTCAACAAATGTTTAATGTAATCAGCAAAGTAACACCCCACCTCATTAAATATCTCTAAACAGAAATATATGGGAAAAATCATTGTTTTAATATAAGTTTCTCGGTAAAAATAAAATAAAATAACTGCATAAATGATAATTTCCACTTATAATCAGATGATTTTTATGAACTGAAAACTCACCTATTATAGTCTTTACTTCAGTAGTTTCCTCTGAAGAAAGGCAAAAGATAATTTACGATCATTAATCAAATGAAAAATTAAATTCAACTATCAAAACATCTAAAAGACTACAACTGATAAAGATGAGGAAATATTTCACATAAATATTCAAAGATGTTGCCATTTTGAAAAACTGCCAAATTGAATCCTTAACATTAAAATTGAATTATATTCATGTAATTAACAATGTACCTAAAAGATATTTTATAGATTTAATTAATATATTTAAAGAATGCAACAATCATTGACCTTTATGTTTCTTGTTACTTCAAATAAAACTACTTCAACCAATTTAACAGAGCAAAATATTCTGGGTATATAGACAGTTTAAGTGAATTTGAGAAAAGGACACATGTATAGCTAAAGGAGTGAGTATTAAAATCAATAGAATAGATTAGGCTGCCAAGCATTTTCCACAATAAGTTCATCCAGAATAAAATTAATATAACAGCCAAATCATAAATATATATTTAAAAAATGTATAGCTTATAAATCTATATTTTTAAAAGATAAACAGATTTTTAAATAAAAAGTAACAATGACAAACTAAAGAATCATACAAATAGAAAACATATAATTTTAGGATTTCATTTTACATAAGCAAAATATATATTGCATTATTCTAACACTCACCAATTATTCTTTCAACTTCATCTGATTTTTCTGTTGAAAGTAACAAATACAAACATTACCAACTGATATCGATGTCAATTTAAGTACATCAAATAAAATTACTATATAATTTTTAAATGCCTTATCTTATGGATGAATATTACACTATGATGATATTATTAAAAAGCTTACCAACAATCAGATTTCATTCATTACTTATAATATTATTCCATAAACTAACTTAGCAAATAACCAATATATTTTTCCTTTGCAAAAAATAATTTCTCTGCTAATATAATATGTATGAATTTTAACCAAATTTACTTGAATCTTACAGCATTTCTATTTTTCCTTAATCATCAAAATTAAATCATATTTATTCATCTATTTTACTGGATTTCAACATTTACAAGAGACACTCACCATAAGTCCTTATGACTTTGTTATCTTCACCTAGAGAAATGAAGAAATACTCAAGTGAATATCTCCAAAAAAATCACTTTAACCTATTCATTAATAAATTTTGATATCTACAAAACTCACATATTCCTAAAAGGTATGTAAGCAATACAATAAGAACATTAATACCTTCATATCTTAAAAAATCAATGGAATTTACTGGAAGGATCTTAAGCAACATTTAAAATTTTAAAATATTGAAATAAAATCTTCCCAAATACATACATGACTTCTTGAATAGAACCAGTTTACATCAGTAAAATCTATATTCTATCAGCAACCAGAAATAATATGAAATGTATTAGACATTTAGACACTCACCAGAGACAGATTCAACAGCAGGTCTTTCTTCTGGACAGAGGTAATAAAGAAGAAAATCACAAATTTTTATAATTATAAGAAAGATTCTGATCATAATTCTTTATATATATGCATTCTACACATATAAGATACTGAATATATATATATATATATATATATATATATATACCAGCACTTGAAGATGCATAGCATATATCGACTTTTTTTAAAGCAGTAAAATCTTAAAATATGACATTTCTAATTAAAGCCTTCCCCAAAGAAAAATATTGTGATAACAATATAAAAACACAAAGAAGGAATTCAATTGCCCAAACTTCTATTTCAAATGAAAACAAACAGATTTCAGTAAAAAGAATATGAACAATAAAGATTAATGATGAAAAAACATTTTTGAAAGTTACCTGCTATTTTTAGAATTAATAGAATTTTTACTCTTTTACATTCAAGATTTTAGTAATTTTACTAATGTTTCATATCACACTTAAGAGAGTCTCTATTTCAGCATTTGGCTCTGTGAAATGTCACAAATAATCAAATCACACACTCATATATAGAATATAATAATCAGCAAGTCAATTCTAATAAATATTTCTACAAACACTAATATTCAAACCCCATGATCAGTGATACATTCTAACTTCTAACATCATTTTTAAAATATTTTAATAATGAAGATTCAACAATAATATTTTTACGTAGAAAATATATAACTAGTTTATGATAAATCACAAAATAAATAATAGACTGATATGAAAATTAAAATCAGACACTCACCATCAGTAGTTGTTACTTCAGGCTCTTGTTCTGATAACATATAATGATTATCAATTAGTTTTTTACAATTACTAATATAATTAAAGTCTTATATAATCATGATGAAATCTATATTAAATACTTAACTGAAAAATTACAAAACTCTTAAATTATCATGAAATCATATGTAAACCTCCAATTAAACTGACTAACTATACTTATTATTCATTACAATATAATTGATATTACATTTGCATTCATCTAATATGCATACAGTCCAAATCTTTAAATACTGTACATAGTTTGAAAATTAAAACCATTCTTCAAGCAATTATTTCTCAAAAACTGTCAGTTCAAAATGACAATAGATTTAAAGGAAATACACAGGAACAAAATGGTATATCGGATATTTCACTTTATTTAGCTTTATACTTAAATTTTCTTTGAAGCAACGTGATGGTAAAATTTATTACAAATATGATGTGAATGGAGACAGTTCAATGATAAGGCAAAGATAACTTATAGAAATGTATACGTAATAAAAGAAATGTCAGTAGTAACTGCTGCTATATAAAAGCACAATCAAAGGCATCACAGAATTGGAGCTAACACAAATGATACTTCAACAGACACATAATAATATGAAAAGCTTAAAACAAACATAGAAGTGCCTTTATACATTGAAGTTGAAGATATTAGTTAAAAGCTCTTCAACAAAATTGTTATTAAAAGGAGTCAATGTAAATAAAATTAACTGCAAAGCGAACTATCAACAGTAAGACATGTGGACATTGTACTTCACTAAGCCAGAAAAATAAGCTTTATTTTAAGCAATAAAAAATTAAGATAACAACTGTTTCAAAGTATAACCTATTCCAGAGAACAATGTATGGAAATTCTTGAAAACAGTTATCTCCCTTAGTATGATTTATGCTTTTCTAGATTCTATTTTAAATATAACATTTCAACAGAGATAGTTCTATATTGAAGCACATTCAGATAAGATCAACAAGACAAAACACACATAGATTCAACTCTTTAGGTACAAAATAATGATGTCAAAAGACATGTTTTTATTTTATTTATAATTATTGAGCACAAATGATACTCCTATGAAGATATAGTTTGTATGAGTAGCAATATAGTGAAAGAATAGCCAATTATAACATGTAGTATGGATTTAAACCTTCAAGATCATAATATACCTGAACAGAAAACAGTACAAAATGCAGCATCAAAATCAGAATATATGTATAACTTTAACAGAATATCAACAGGGAAGCACATTTATATATAAAAGCTCAAATTTTCAGTCGCTGAACACTTTTGTAATAACATAAAGAAGCATATTTCATTGTTATTGCAGAAGCAATTAATTACATGGTTATACATGTAATATAACTGTTATCATGTTAGAGAATAACACTCACCAAGTGATACTTCTGATTGAGGTGCTTGCTCTGCAGGATTTAATAAATACAAACAAAAATTAATAATAGAACTGCAGATATATTAAAACTTCAATTACACATTTTAACAGGTTACTTTATTACTTGTTCATTTCTTACAGAATTCTACGATGGTCATTTTAAAGCTTGAAATGATTAAAAGAGAATCCAAAACCATAATTATTATTCTAAAATGTAAATCCAGTAAAATTTTATTTAAAACCTATACTGAAGACTTGTTTTTAAATCATTTATAAAATCTCACATTTTATATAGTCATGTCTAAATTAACAACATAAAATGAAAATTCCCTAATTACTTTTCATTCTTTTGATAACTTAAAAAAGTAGAACCTCTTTTATTAAATCTTTACACAAGGGCAATCTCTCTGTTTTCATGACTGTTACTTCTTCACCTCCAGAAATATCATAGCCCTAAAAGTAATCTTTTTTAGTAAAATTATATTCATTAAAGAAGGAAATTAATATTATTATATATACTTATCCTATGTGAATTAATGTAACTTTTTATGTTATTCACATCTCCTAACACGAACAATTTCATTCAATTTACTCATCTAAATATTTTTAACATGATACCACATCATATAAAAATTCAGTGCCCCATAAAGCCCATTAACAATAGAGATCATTTTAATAAATTATTAAAAATATATAAATGAGATGCTTATTAATATTTTTACATAGCTGCCAATGGTGCAAATTATCAAAAACACAAAATATAATTTCAAAACTCTTCTGAAACCAGTAGATAATATTTTGCTTGGCTTACCATATAATTTGGCTAGACTTTTCCAATTTGAACAGTCTGTCACATTTGTATAATTTATCAATGCTTATTTTATGAGATTCAACTCAGAATCTTAAGGACTTTTGAGTCATTAAATAATGTTATTAAAAATGGAAAATTGACCATCTGAGTCTTGCAAATTATGCCATTCCTATTTATGGCTAACTCGGAAATTTCTTTCTATTCCTTTAAAATTATGTGAAAAGTACATCATGCAATCATATATTAATCAGTTGATTTGGCAGAAGGAAAAATCACTTCCATAGAAAATCAAAAAGGAGTCATATTGTATTTCATCCAGTTTATGCCTTTGACCTTCAACTCTAATGCCATATATACACATACCAACTAAATCATTGAGGATTTTCATCAATACCTCTAATCATTTATCCAGTTCTAATTCTCAACAGAAAATTTTTTCATTTTATTAATTTACACTTGAGAACTTTAAAAAGAATTGGATATTAATCCAAACACATTGAGTAGAATTTATCCCTAAGTATTCTAAATATTTATAAAGATATTAACGGAGAAATATAATATACATTTCTTACGGGATTATATAATATTTTCTATCAAATGATAAAGACTTGCAAAATGGAATACATTCAAACACTCACCAATTGTACTAATGACTTCAGTTTCTTGTTCTGCAGACATAAAAAATAACAATGATATTTTATATTGAATTGATTTACTTGAAGAAATATTAACTAAATAATCAAATGTTATTAATTCTAACTCATTCCTAAAATTTATTTATAATTTGAAATATATAATTACATGATATGAATAATACTGACATCATGTTCAACCTAAAATATTTCTGTATTATGCACATGTATGTAAAATATGTAAACTATCATAATTAGAAAATGCATTTTACAGAAATTCATTATCCAATGCAATATATAACACTGGAGAATATTTATACAATATTAATTCAAATAATATAAACCTAAAGATGGCAATAACCCTAAATTTGAAATTTCAAAAACATTTAAAATCATTGTCTAGATTAAAGATATCTAATTTTCAACAAATGTTTAATGTAATCAGCAAAGTGACACCCCACTTCATTAAATATCTCTAAACAGAAATATATGGGAAAAATCATTGTTTTAATATAAGTTTCTCGGTAAAAATAAAATAAAATAACTGCATAAATGATAATTTCCACTTATAATCAGATGATTTTTATGAACTGAAAACTCACCTATTATAGTCTTTTCTTCAGTGGTTTCTTCTGAAGAAAGGCAAAAGATAATTTACGATCATTAATCAAATGAAAAATTAAATTCAACTATCAAAACATCTAAAAGATTACAACCGATAAAGATGAGGAAATATTTCACATAAATATTCAAAGATGTTGCCATTTTGAAAAACTGCTATATTGAATCCTGAACATTAAAATTGAGTTATATTTATGTAATTAACAATGTACCTAAAAGATATTTTATAGATATAATTAATATATTTAAAGAATGCAACAATCATTGACCTTTATGTTTCTTGTTACTTCAAATAAAACTACTTCAACCAATTTAACAGAACAGAATATTCTAGGTATATAGACAGTTTAAGCGAATTTGACAAAAGGACACATGTATAGCTAAAGGAGTGAGTATTAAACTCAATAGAATAGATTAGGTTGCTAAGCATTTTCCACAATAAGTTCATCCAGAATAAAATTAATATAACAGCCAAATCATAAATATATATTTAAAATATGTATAGCTTATGAATCTATATTTTTAAAAGATAAACAGATTTTTAAATAAAAAGTAACAATGACAAACTAAAGAATCATACAAATAGAAAACATATAATTTTAGGATTTCATTTTACATAAGCAAAATATATATTGCATTATTCTAACACTCACCAATTATTCTTTCAACTTCATCTGATTTTTCTGTTGAAAGTAACAAATACAAACATTACCAACTGGTATCAATGTCAATTTAAGTACATCAAATAAAATTACTATACGATTTTTAAATGCCTTATCTTATGGATGAATATTACACTATAATGATATTATTAAAAAGCTAACCAACAATCAGATTTCATTCGTTACTGATAATATTATTCCATAAACTAACTTAGCAAATAACCAATATATTTTTCCTTTGCAAAAAATAATTTCTTTGCTAATATAATATGTATGAATTTTAACCAATTTTTACTTAAATCTTACAGCATTTCTATTTTTCCTTAATCATCAAAATTAAATCATATTTCTTAATCTTTTTTACTGGATTTCAACATTTAAATGAAACACTCACCATAAGTCCTTATGACTTTGGTATCTTCATCTAGAGAAATGAAAAAATACTCAAGTGAATATCTCCAAAATAATCACTTTAACCTATTCATTAATAAATTTTGATATCTACAAAACTCACATATTCCTAAAAGGTATGTAAGCAATACAATAAGAACATTAATACCTTCATATCTTAAAAAATCCATGGAATTTACTGGAAGGATCTTAAGCAACATTTAAAATTTTAAAATATTGAAATAAAATCTTCCCAAATACATACATGACTTCTTGAATAGAACCATTTTACATAAATAAAATCTATATTCTATCAGCAACCAGAAATAATATGAAATGTATTAGACATTTAGACACTCACCAGAGACAGATTCAACAGCAGGTCTTTCTTCTGGACAGAGGTAATAAAGAAGAAAATCACAAATTTTTATAATTATAAGAAAGATTCTTATCACAATTCTTTATATATATGCATTCTACACATATAAGATACTGAATATATATATATATATATATATATATATATATATATACCAGCACTTGAAGATGCATAACATATATCGACTTTTTTTAAAGCAGTAAAATCTTAAAATATGACATTTCTAATTAAAGCCTTCTCCAAAGAAAAATATTGTGATAACAATATAAAAACACAAAGAAGGAATTCAATTGCCCAAACTTCTATTTCAATTGAAAACAATACGGATTTCAGTAAAAAGAATATGAACAATAAAGATTAATGATGAAAAAACATTTTTGAAAGTTACCTGCTATTTTTAGAATTTATAGAATTTTTACTCTTTTACATTCAAGATTTTAATAATTTTGCTAATGTTTCATATCATATTACATCACACCGAAGAGAGTCTCTATTTCACCACTTGGCTCTGTGAAATGTCACAAATAATCCAATCACACACTCATATATAGAATATAATAATCAGCAAGTCAATTCTAATAAATATTTCTACACACACTAATATTCAAACCCATGATCAGTGATACATTCTAACTTCTAACATCATTTTTAAAATATTTTAATAATGAAGATTCAACAATAATATTTTTACATAGAAAATATATAACTAGTTTATGATAAATCACAAAATAAATAATAGACTATGAAAATTAAAATCAGACACTCACCATCAGTAGTTGTTACTTCAGGCTCTTGTTCTGATAACATATAATGATTATCAATTAGTTTTTTACAATTACTAATATAATTAAAGGCTTATATAATCATGATGAAATCTATATTAAATACTTCATTGAAAAATCACAAAACTCTTAAATTATCATGAAATCATATGTAAATGGATTACCTCCAATTAAACTGACTAACTATACTTATTATTTATTACAATATAATTGATATTACATTTGCATTCATCTAATATGCTTACAGTCCAAATCTTTAAATACTGTACATAGTTTGAAAATTAAAACCATTCTTCAAGAAATTATTTCCTAAAAACAGTCAGTTCAAGATGACAATAGATTTTAAGGAAATAGGCAGGAACAAAATGATATATTGGATATTTCACTTCATTTAGCTTTATACTTAAATTTTCTTTGAAGCAACGTGATGGTAAAATTTATTACAAATATGATGTGAATGGAGACAGCTCAATGATAAGGCAAAGATAACTTAGAGAAATATATACGTAATAAAAGAAATGTCAGTAGTAACTGCTGCTATATAAAAGCACAATCAAAGGCATCACAGAATTGGAGCTAATACAAATGATACTTCAACAGAGACATAATAATATGAAAAGCTTAAAACAAACATAGAAGTGCCTTTATACATTGAAGTTGAAGATATTAGTTAAAAGCTCTTCAACAAAATTGTTATTAAAAGGAGTCAATGTAAATAAAATTAACTGCAAAGCGAACTATCAACAGTAAGACATGTGGACATTGTACTTCACTAAGCCAGAAAAATAAGCTTTATTTTAAGCAATAAAAAATTAAGATAACAACTGTTTCAAAGTATAACCTATTCCAGAGAACAATGTATGGAAATTCTTGAAAACAGTTATCTCCCTTAGTATGATTTATGCTTTTCTAGATTCTATTTTAAATATAACATTTCAACAGAGATAGTTCTATATTGAAGCACATTCAGATAAGATCAACAAGACAAAACACACATAGATTCAACTCTTTAGGTACAAAATAATGA
The DNA here is from genome assembly GCA_903632075.3 of Acanthosepion pharaonis. Classification (NCBI taxonomy): domain Eukaryota; kingdom Metazoa; phylum Mollusca; class Cephalopoda; order Sepiida; family Sepiidae; genus Acanthosepion; species Acanthosepion pharaonis. The sequence goes on from CAHIKZ030000791.1 coordinate 1,015,450, forward strand.
TGTCAAAAGACATGTTTTTATTTTATTTATAATTATTGAGCACAAATGATACTCCTATGAAGATATAGTTTGTATGAATAGCAATATAGTGAAAGAATAACCAATTATAACATGTAGTATGGATTTAAACCTTCAAGATCATAATATACCTGAACAGAAGACAGTACAAAATGCAGCATAAAAATCAGAATATATGTATAACTTTAACAGAACATCAACAGGGAAGCACATTTATATATACAAGCTCAAATTTTCAGTTGCTGAACACTTTTGTAATAACATAAAGAAGCATATTTCTTTGTTATTGCAGAAGCAATTAATTACATGGTTTTACATGTAATATAACTGTTATCATGTTAGAGAATAACACTCACCAAGTGATACTTCTGATTGAGGTGCTTGCTCTGCAGGATTTAATAAATACAAACAAAAATTAATAACAGAACTGCAGATATATTAAAACTTCAATTACACATTTTAACAGGTTATTTTATTACTTTTTCATTTCTTATAGAAATCTACGATGGCCATTTTAAAGCTTGAAATGATTAAAAGAGAATCCAAAACCATAATTATTATTCTAAATTGTAAATCCAGTAAAATTTTATTTAAAACCTATACTGAAGACTTGTTTTTAAATCATTTATAAAATCTCACATTTTATATAGTCATGTCTAAATTAACAACATAAAATGAAAATTCCCTAATTACTTTTCATTCTTTTGTTAACTTAAAAAAATAGAACCTCTTTTATTAAATCTTTACACAAGGGCAATCTCTCTGTTTTCATGACTGTTACTTCTTCACCTCCAGAAATATCATAGCCCTAAATGTAATCATTTTTAGTAAAATTATATTCATTACTTAAAGAAGGAAATTAATATTATTATATATACTAATCCTATGAGAATTGATGTAGCTTTTTATGTTATTCACATCACCCAACACGAACAATTTCATTCAATTTACTCATCTAAATATTTTTAACGTGATACCACATTATATAAAAATTCAGTGTCCCATAAAGCCCATTAACAATAGAGATCATTTTAATAGGTTTTCATAAATTATTAAAAATATATAAATGAGATGCTTATTAATATTTTTACATAGCTGCCAATGGTGCAAATTATCAAAAACACAAAATATAATTTCAAAACTCTTCTGAAACCAGTAGATAATATTTTGCTTGGCTTACCATATAATTTGGCTAGACTTTTCCAATTTGAACAGTCTGTCACATTTGTATAATTTATCAATGCTTATTTTATGAGATTCAACTCAGAATCTTAAGGACTTTTGAGTCATTAAATAATGTTATTAAAAATGGAAAACTGACAGAGTCTTGCAAATTATGCCATTCCTATTTATGGCTAACTCGGAAATTTCTTTCTATTTCTTTTAAAATTATGTGAAAAGTACATCATGCAATCATCTATTAATCAGTTGATTTGGCAGAAGGAAAATCACTTCCATAGAAAAGCAAAAAGGAGTCATATTGTATTTCATCCAGTTTATGCCTCTGACCTTCAACTCTAATGCCATATACAAACTAAATCATTGAGGATTTTCATCAATACCTCTAATCATTTATCCAGTTCTAATTCTCAACAGAAAATATTTTCATTTTATTAATTTACACTTGAGAACTTTAAAAAGAATTGGATATTAATCCAAACACATTGAGTAGAATTTATCCCTAAGTATTCTAAATATTTATAAAGATATTAACTGAGAAATAAAACATACATTTCTCAGAGGATTATATAATATTTTCTATCAAATGATAAAGACTTGCAAAATGGAATACTTCAAACACTCACCAATTGTACTAATGACTTCAGTTTCTTGTTCTGCAGACATAAAAAATACCAATGATATTTTATATTGAATTGATTTACTTGAAAAATATTAACTAAATAATCAAATGTTATTAATTCTAACTTATTCCTAAAATGTATTTATAATTTTAAATATATAATTACATAATATGAATAATACTTACATCATGTTCAACCTAAAATATTTCTGTATTCTTCTCATGTGTGTAAAATATGTAAACTATCATAATTAGGAAAAGCATTTTACAGAAATTCATTATCCAATGCAATATATAACACTGAGGATATTTATACAATATTAATTCAAATAATATAAACCTAAAGATGGCAATAACCCTAAATTTGAAATTTCAAAAACATTTAAAATCATTGTCTAGATTAAAGATATCTAATTTTCAACAAATGTTTAATGTAATCAGCAAAGTAACACCCCACCTCATTAAATGTCTCTAAACAGAAATATATGGGAAAAATCATTGTTTTAATATGAGTTTCTTGGTAAAAATAAAATAAAAAAACTGCATAAATGATAATTTCCACTTATAATCAGATGATTTTTATGAACTGAAAACTCACCTATTATAGTCTTTACTTCAGTAGTTTCCTCTGAAGAAAGGCAAAAGATAATTTACGATCATGAATCAAATGAAAAATTAAATTCAACTATCAAAACATCTAAGATTACAACTGATAAAGATGAGGAAATATTTCACATAAAGATGTTGCCATTTTGAAAAACTGCCAAATTGAATCCTTAACATTAAAATTGAGTTATATTCAGGTAATTAACAATGTACCTAAAAGATATTTTATAGATTTAATTTATATATTTAAATAATGCAACAATCATTGACCTTTATGTTTCTTGTTACTTCAAATAAAACTACTTCAACCAATTTAACAGAACAGAATATTCTAGGTATATAGACAGTTTAAGTGAATTTGAGAAAAGGACACATGTATAGCTAAAGGAGTGAGTATTAAACTCAATAGAATAGATTAGGTTGCTAAGCATTTTCCACAATGAGTTCATCCAGAATAAAATTAATATAATAGCTAAATCATAAATATATATTTAAAAAATGTATAGCTTATAAATCTATATTTTTAAAAGCTAAACAGATTTTTAAATAAAAAGCAACAATGACAAACTAAAGAATCAGACAAATAGAAAACATATAATTTTAGGATTTCATTTTACATAAGCAAAATATATATTGCATTATTCTAACACTCACCAATTATTCTTTCAACTTCATCTGATTGTTCTGTTGAAAGTAACAAATACAAACATTACCAACTGGTATCGATGTCAATTTAAGTACATCAAATAAAATTACTATATAATTTTTAAATGCCTTATCTTATGGATGAATATTACACTATAATGATATTATTAAAAAGCTAACCAACAATCAGATTTCATTCATTACTTATAATATTATTCCATAAACTAACTTAGCAAATAACCAATATATTTTTCCTTTGCAAAAAATAATTTCTTTGCTAATATAATATGTATGAATTTTAACCAAATTTACTTGAATCTTACAGCATTTCTATTTTTCCTTAATCATCAAAATTAAATCATATTTCTTAATCTATTTTACTGGATTTCAACATTTACAAGAGACACTCACCATAAGTCCTTATGACTTTGGTATCTTCACCTAGAGAAATGAAGAAATACTCAAATGAATATCTCCAAAATAATCATTTTAACCTATTCATTCATAACTTTTGATATCAACAAAACTCATATATTCCTAAAAGGTATGTAAGCAACACAATAAGAACATTAATACCTTCATATCTTAAAAAATCCATGGAATTTACTGGAAGGATCTTAAGCAACATTTTAAATTTTGATATATTGGAATAAAATTTTCACAAATGCATATATAACTTCTTGAATAGTACCAGTTTATATAAATAAAATCTATATTTTATTACCAACGAGAAATAATATGAAATATATTAGACGGTCAGACACTCACCAGAGACAGATTCAACATCAGGTCTTTCTTCTGGACAGAGGTAATAAAGAAGAAAATCACAAATTTTTATAATTATAAGAAAGATTCTTATCATAATTCTTTATATATATGCATTCTACACATATAAGATACTGAATATAATAATTATATATATATATATATATATATATATATACATACACACCAGCACTTGAAGATGCATAGTATATATCGGCTTTTTTTAAAGCAGTAAAATCTTAAAATATGACATTTCTAATTAAAGCCTTCTCCAAAGAAAAATATTGTGATAACAATATAAAAACACAAAGAAGGAATTCAATTGCCCAAACTTCTATTTCAATTGAAAACAATACAGATTTCAGTAAAAATAATATGAACAATAAAGATTAATGATGAAAAAACATTTTTGAAAGTTACTTGCTATTTTTAGAATTTATAGAATTTTTACTCTTTTACATTCAAGATTTTAATAATTTTACTAATGTTTCATATCATATTACATCACACCTAAGAGAGTCTCTATTTTAGCACTTGGCTCTGTGAAATGTCACAAATAATCCAATCACACATTCATATATAGAATATAATAATCAACAAGTCAATTCTAATAAATATTTCTACACACTAATATTCAAACTTATGTTCAGTGATACATTCTAACTTCTAACATCATTTTTAAGATTTTTTAATAATGAAGATTCAAGATATGTTTTCAAAGATATTTTTACTTGGAGAATATATAAATAATTTATGAGAAAGAAATCAAAAAATAAATAATTACTTAAAGATTTAAGTTTCAACTTACTAAAGAATCACTTTACTCAAATATATTTTCAAAAAGACTAATATGAAAATTAAAATCAGACACTCACCATCAGTAGTTGTTACTTCAGGCTCTTGTTCTGATAACATAATGATTATCAATTAAGTTTTTTAGAATTACTGATATAATTAAAGGCTTCTAGAATCATGATGAAATATATATTAAATACTTAATTAAAAAAACACTAAATTTTAAAAGACACCTCAAGTTATAATAAAAACATTTGTAAATGGATTACTTCCAATTAAACTGACACTATACTCATTCTTCATTACAATTGATATTACATTTGCATTCATCTAATATGCTTACAGTCCAATTCTTTAAATACTGTACATAGGTTGAAAATTGAAACCATTCTTCAAGCAATTATTTCCCAAAAACTGCCAGTTCAAAATGACAATAGATTTAAAGGAAATTTGCAGGAACAAAATGATATATTGGATATTTCACATCATTTAGCGTCATATTTAAATTTTCTTTGAAGCTACGAGATGGTAAAATTTATATGACGTGAATGGAGACAGCTCAATGATAAAGCAAAGATAACTTAGAGAAATATATACATAATAAAAGAAATGTCAGTAGTAACTGCTGCCATATAAAAGCACAATCAAAGGCATCATAGAATTGGAGCTAATACAAATGATACTTCAACAGACACATAATAATACAAAAAGCTTAAAAACATAAACATAGAAGTGCATTTATACATTGAAGTTCAAGATATCAGTTAAAGCTGTTCAACAAAATTGTTATTAAAAGGAGTCAATGTAAATAAAATTAACTGCAAAGCGAACTATCAACAGTAAGACATGTGGACATTGTACTTCACTAAGCCAGAAAAATAAGCTTTATTTTAAGCAATAAAAAATTAAGATAACAACTGTTTCAAAGTATAACCTATTCCAGAGAACAATATATGGAAATTCTTGAAAACAGTTATCTCCCTTAGTATGATTTATGCTTTTCTAGATTCTATTTTAAATATAACATTTCAACAGAGATAGTTCTATATTGAAGCACATTCAGATAAGATCAACAAGACAAAAACACATAGATTCAACTCTTTAGGTACAAAATAATGATGTCAAAAGACATGTTTTTATTTTATTTATAATTATTGAGCACAAATGATACTCCTATGAAGATATAGTTTGTATGAATAGCAATATAGTGAAAGAATAACCAATTATAACATGTAGTATGGATTTAAACCTTCAAGATCATAATATACCTGAACAGAAGACAGTACAAAATGCAGCATAAAAAATCAGAATATATGTATAACTTTAACAGAACATCAACAGGGAAGCACATTTATATATACAAGCTCAAATTTTCAGTTGCTGAACACTTTTGTAATAACATAAAGAAGCATATTTCTTTGTTATTGCAGAAGCAATTAATTACATGGTTTTACATGTAATATAACTGTTATCATGTTAGAGAATAACACTCACCAAGTGATACTTTGATTGAGGTGCTTGCTCTGCAGGATTTAATAAATACAAACAAAAATTAATAACAGAACTGCAGATATATTAAAACTTCAATTACACATTTTAACAGGTTATTTTATTACTTTTTTCATTTCTTATAGAATTCTACGATGGCCATTTTAAAGCTTGAAATGATTAAAAGAGAATCCAAAACCATAATTATTATTCTAAATTGTAAATCCAGTAAAATTTTATTTAAAACCTATACTGAAGACTTGTTTTTAAATCATTTATAAAATCTCACATTTTATATAGTCATGTCTAAATTAACAACATAAAATGAAAATTCCCTAATTACTTTTCATTCTTTTGATAACTTAAAAAAATAGAACCTCTTTTATTAAATCTTTACACAAGGGCAATCTCTCTGTTTTCATGACTGTTACTTCTTCACCTCCAGAAATATCATAGCCCTAAATGTAATCTTTTTTAGTAAAATTATATTCATTACTTAAAGAAGGAAATTAATATTATTATATATACTTATCCTATGAGAATTGATGTAGCTTTTTATGTTATTCACATCTCCCAACACAACAATTTCATTCAATTTACTCATCTAAATATTTTTAACATGATACCACATTATATAAAAATTCAGTACCCTATAAAGCCCATTAACAATAGAGATCATTTTAATAGGTTTTCATAAATTATTAAAAATATATAAATGAGATGCTTATTAATATTTTTACATAGCTGCCAATGGTGCAAACTATCAAAAACACAAAATATAATTTCAAAACTCTTCTGAAACCAGTAGATAATATTTTGCTTGGCTTACCATATAATTTGGCTAGACTCTTCCAATTTGAACAGTCTGTCACATTTGTATAATTTATCAATGCTTATTTTATGAGATTCAACTCAGAATCTTAAGGACTTTTGAGTCATTAAATAATGTTATTAAAAATGGAAAATTGACCATCTGAGTCTTGCGAATTATGCCATTCCTATTTACGGCTAACTCAGATATTCTTTCTATTCCTTTAAAATTATGTGAAAAGTACATCATGCAATCATCTATTAATCAGTTGATTTGGCAGAATGAAAAATCACTTCCATAGAAAAGCAAAAAGGAGTCATATTGTATTTCATCCAGTTTATGCCTCTGACCTTCAACTCTAATGCCATATACAAACTAAATCATCAAAGATTTTCATCAATACCTCTAATCATTTATCCAGTTCTAATTCTCAACAGAAATTATTTTCATTTTATTAATTTACACTTGACAACTTTAAAAAGAATTGGATATTAATCCAAACACATTGAGTAGAATTTATCCCTAAGTATTCTAAATATTTATAAAGATATTAACTGAGAAATAAAACATACATTTCTCACAGGGTTATAAAATATTTTCTATCAAATGATAAAGACTTGCAAAATGGAATACATTCAAACACTCACCAATTGTACTAATGACTTCAGTTTCTTGTTCTGCAGACATAAAAAATACCAATGATATTTTATACTGAATTGATTTACTTGAAGAAATATTAACTAAATAATCAAATGTTATTAATTCTAACTTATTCCTAAAATTTATTTATAATTTTAAATATATAATTACATAACATGAATAATACTTACATCATGTTCAACCTAAAATATTTCTGTATTATGCACATGTATGTAAAATATGTAAACTATCATAATTAGAAAAAGCATTTTACAGAAATTCATTATCCAATGCAATATATAACACTGAGGATATTTATACAATATTAATTCAAATAATATAAACCTAAAGATGGCAATAACCCTAAATTTGAAATTTCAAAAACATTTAAAATCATTGTCTAGATTAAAGATATCTAATTTTCAACAAATGTTTAATGTAATTAGCAAAGTAACACCCCACTTCATTAAATATCTCTAAACAGAAATATATGGAAAAAAAATCATTGTTTTAATATCAGTTTCTCGGTAAGAATAAAATAAAATAACTGCATAAATGATAATTTCCACTTATAATCAGATGATTTTTATGAACTGAAAACTCACCTATTATAGTCTTTACTTCAGTAGTTTCCTCTGAAGAAAGGCAAAAGATAATTTTCATTAATCAAATGAAAAATTAAATTCAACTATCAAAACATCTAAAAGATTACAACTGATAAAGATGAGGAAATATTTCCCATAAATATTCAAAGATGTTGCCATTTTGAAAAAAACTAAATTGAATCCTTAACATTAAAATTGAGTTATAATCATGTAATTAACAATGTACCTAAAAGATATTTTATAGATTTAATTAATATATTTAAAGAATGCAACAATCATTGACCTTTATGTTTCTTGTTACTTCAAATAAAACTACTTCAACCAATTTAACAGAACAAAATATTCTGGGTATATAGACAGTTTAAGTGAATTTGAGAAAAGGACACATGTATAGCTAAAGGAGTGAGTATTAAACTCAATAGAATAGATTAGGTTGCTAAGCATTTTCCACAATATGTTCATCCAGAATAAAATTAATATAACAGCCAAATCATAAATATATATTTAAAAAATGTATAGCTTATAAATCTATATTTTTAAAAGCTAAACAGATTTTTAAATAAAAAGTAACAATGACAAACTAAAGAATCATACAAATAGAAAACATATTTTAGGATTTCATTTTACATAAGCAAAATATATATTGCATCATTCTAATACTCTCCAATTATTCTTTCAACTTCATCTGATTGATCTGTTAAAAGTAAGAAATATAAATCTTACTCACTGATATCTATGACAACTTAAGTACATTACATGCTTTATCTTATGGAGGAATACTTCACTATGATAAAATTATTAAGAAGCTATCCAACATTCAGATTTCATTCATTGCTCATAATATTATTTCACAAACTGACTTATCAAATATCCAACATATTTTTTATTTTGCAGCATTTCTATCTTTCCATGATCATCAACATTAGCTCATATTTATTAATCTATATAACTGGATTTCAACATTTACAAGAGACACTCACCATAAGTCCTTATGACTTTGGTATCTTCACCTAGAGAAATGAAGAAATACTGAAGTGAATATCTCCAAAATAATCAGTTTAATAGGTCTTATGTAAAATGGTAATAAAGAAGAAAATCATCAATTTTTCATAAGAATCTGATCATAATTTTTTTATATACATGTGCATTTTATAGATATAACATTGTGTATGTATATATATATATATATATATATATATATATATATATATATTATTTAAGCAACTTGATGATACATAGAATATCAACTTTTATTTAATGCACTCAGAACTTAAAATATGGCATTTCTAATTAAAGCATTTTCCAAAGAAAAATATTGTGATAACAATGTAACAACACAAAGGAGTTCAACTGCCCAAACTTCTATTTCAAATGAAAACAAACAGATTTCAGTAAAAAGAATATGAACAATAAAAATTAATCATAAAAAACATTATTGAAAGTTACCTGCTATTTTAAGAATTAATACAATTTTACATTCAAGATTTTAATAATTTTACTAATGTTTCATATCATATCACACCTAAAAGAGTCTCTATTTCAGCACTTGGCTCTGTGAAATGTCACAAATAATCAAATCACACACTCATATATAGAATATAATAATCAGCAAGTCTATTCTAATAAGTATTTCTACACACATACACCCACTAATATTCAATCATATGATCAGTGATATTTTCTCACTTCTAATATCATTTCTAAGCTATTTTAATAATCAAGATTCAATATTATTTTCACTTCGAAAATATATAAATAATTTATGATGAAGAAATCACAAAATAAATAATTACTTAGATTAATGATTTAAGTCTCAACTTACTAAAGAATCACTTTACTCAAATATATTTTCAAACAAATATGAAAATTAAAATCAGACACTCACCATCAGTAGTTGTTACTTCAGGCTCTTGTTCTGATAACATATAATGATTATCAATTATTTTTTTACAATTACTAATATAATTAAAGGCTTATATAATCATGATGAAATCTATATTAAATACTTAATTGAAAAATCACATAACTTTTAAAAGATATCTTAAATTATCATGAAATCATATGTAAATGGATTACCTCCAATTACACTGACTAACTATACTTATTATTCATTACAATTGATATTACATTTGCATTCATCTAATATGCTTACAGTCCAAATCTTTAAATACTGCACATAGTTTGAAAATTAAAACCATTCTTCAAGCAATTATTTCTCAAAAACTGCCAGTTCAAAATGACAATAAGAAATAGGCAGGAACAAAATGATATATTGGATATTTCAATTCATTTAGCTTTATACTTAAATTTGCTTTGAAGCATCAAGACAGTAAAAATTATTAGAGATGTGACATCAATAGAGACAGTTCAATGATAAAGCAAAGGAAACTTATAGAAATATATACATAATAAAAGAACATCAGTTATAAATGCTGTATATGAAAGCATGTTCAAAGGCATCATAGAATCAGAGTTAAAACAAATGATACTTCAACAGACACATAATAATATGAAAAGCTTAAAAAAATAAACACAGAAGGGCATTTATACATTGAAGTGGAAGATACCAATTAAAAGCTGTTCACCAAAATTGTTATTAAAAGAAGTCAATGTAAATAAAATTAACTGCAAAGCAAGTTATCAACAGTAAAACAAATGTGGACATTGTACTTCACTAAGCCAGAAAAATAAGCTTTATTTTAAGCAACAAAAAATTAGGATAACAACTGTATCAAAGTATAACCTATTCTAAAGAACAATATATGGAAATTCTTGAAAACAGTCATATCAATCAATATGATTTAGGCCTTTCTAGATTCCATTTTAAATATCACATTTCCGCAGTGATAGTTCTATATTGAAGCACATTCAGATAACAGGAACAAGACAAATCACACATAGGTTCAACACTTTCAGTACAAAATGATGACATGAAAAGACATGTTTTTATTTTATATTATTAAGTACAAACTATACTCCCATGAAGATATAGTTTATATAAGAAGTAACATAGTGAAAGAAAAGCCAATTATATCAGGTGGTACAGAAGTAAACCTTCAAGAACATCATATAGATGAACAAAAGACAGCACAAAGTACAACATCAAAATCTGAATATATTTATAACATTACCAGAACAACAATAAAGAAGCACATTTATATATAAAAGCTCAAATTTTCAGTTGCTGAACACTTTTGTAATAACATAAAGAAGCATATTTCTTTGTTATTGCAGAAGCAATTAATTACATGGTTTTACATGTAATATAACTGTTATCATGTTAGAGAATAACACTCACCAAGTGATACTTCTGATTGAGGTGCTTGCTCTGCAGGATTTAATAAATACAAACAAAAATGAATAATAGAACTGCAGATATATTAAAACATTTTAACAGATTATTTTATTCCTTCTTCATTTCTTATAGAAGTCTACAATGGCTATTTTAAAAATAGTAATGATTAAAACAGAATCCAAAAGCACAATTATTATTCTAAGATGTAAATCCAGTTAAATTTTATTTAAAACCAATACTGAAAACTTTTTTAAAATCATTTGTAAAATCATACATTTTATATAATCATGTCCTAATTAACCATATAAAATTCTTCAGAAATTCAGAAGCAAAAATCACTTCCACAGAAAAGTAAAAAGGAGCCATATTGTCTTTCATCCAGTTTATTCTTCTTCATGTCTAATGCCATATACAGTGTAACCCGGATATAAGAGAGTTGTCGGGACCAGAGAAGAAGTCTCTTATATCCGGGTTTGGTCTATTTTATATACATTAACACAGGCTCTAATTTGGGACCAGAGAAAATCACTCTTATATCCGGGTCACACTGTATACACATACCAACTAAATCATTGACAATTTTCTTTTACATAAGCAATATATATATATATTGCATCATTCTAACACTCTCTAATTATTCTTTCAACATCTTCTGATTCTTCAGTTGAAAGTAACAAATATAAACATTACTCACTGATATCGATAAAGATCTAACTCCAGTTTACTTAATTACTATCTAATTTTTAAATCCCTCATCTTATAGATGAATATTTTATGATGATGAAATTATTAAGAAACTATCCAACATTCAGATTTCATTCATTACTCATACTACTATTCTACAAACAGGCTTTTCAAATATCTGATAGATTTTTATTTTGAAAAATATCATTTCTTTGTTAATGTGATACTGATGATGCTTAACTGTATTTACCTGAATCATAAAGCATTTCTTTCTTTCCTTAATCATCAACATTAACTCGTATATTAATCTATATAACTGGATTTCAATATTTACAAGAGACACTCACCATAAGTCCTCATGACTTTGCTATCTTCACCTAGAGAAATGAAGAAATACTCAAGTCAATTTCTCCAAAATAATCAGTTTAACTTATTCATTAATAACAATTGGATATCATCAGATATTCCTAACAGATATATAAGCAACACAGTAAAAACATTGAACTCTTAATATCTTTAAAAATCTATGGAATAAAGTCATGTATTATAAGGAACTTAAGCCAAATTCCAAAATTGAAAATATTGAAATAAAATCTTCACAAATGCATGCTTGACTTCTTGAATAGTACCAGTTTATATAAATAAAATCTATATACTATCAGCAACCAGAAGATAATATAAAATGTATTACACATTTAGACACTCACCAGAGACAGATTCAACAGCAGGTCTTTCTTCTGGACAGAGGTAATAAAAAAGAAAATCACCAATTTTCATAATTACAAAGAAAGATTCTAATTGTTTATATACATGTGCATTCTACAGACATAATATATTTAATATATATAAACACTTGAATATGCACAGAAAATCTTTTGCATTTTAGAAATTAAGAGAGATTCTAAATTTTTGACTTGGGTTTTTTTAATGCATCTAATCTATTGATGAAGGCATAAATAAATATAAGTTATATACTGAAGGGAATACTGTTTATATTTATTAAACTTAAGAGAACTAAATTGGTTATGTATTGATATATACTGAAAACTAGCTTATACAAATAGAAATAAAAATTTAATAAGTAGTTTTATATTAAGAAGACAGATATACACTTTCTTAGTATATTTAAATATTTCTAACTTTCTAATTTACTAGCATAAATAGTGACTGAATAATTTCATGAAAAATAAAGGACATGTATTGCAGAAGCCATAATACAATACCTCATAATGAAATAGTCAAAATAAACTATTAATTGAGCAGAACTAGTAAATCTCATGAAAATTGTTTATCATGACACTTGCTACAGAATGATTTTCTTCAAATATATTTCACAAGTATAATGACATGAAAATGATATTCAGACACTCACCCTGACAAACTGTTACTTGAGGCTCTTGGTCTATTCACATGCAACAAATAAAGATTATCAATTTAGAATTTACATTATTGAGATCATGGACTAAATATTCAAATAAATATGTCTGCCAACAAAAAACAGCTAACATTAATTTCCAGTTCAATATTCAAGTCTTTTAACAATTTTCAAGAGATATCTATATGTCCCTTGAAAGCATTCATGAACAGCATACCCCTAAAGGGTTTTATTTACTCAATTTTACTCCATAAATAAGATGATTACATTATTTAAATTTTAATTAATACAAAACAAATGAAATTAGCTATAAAATTTCATAATTAATTGAATGAAAAATTTCACAACTCCATTTATAATATATTCCAAAATCAGCCAAAGCAAAATACCACAATTAAACACAAAGAAAAAATAGCCACAATAAAAGAAGGACATTAACATTTCACTGAATTAAGCAATAAATATCAACATTTGTTTTAAGCAGAAATTAAAAATATAAAACAGGTCTAATTAAACCTTAGAGTAGGTTTAATTAAAAAGTGACCAACTTTTCCAAATTTAACATTATAAAAATAATGTTAAATTATCTTTTATTTTAAATAACTAAAAAGAATTTTGAGATGAATTAAATCTACAAGGTAATTTGAAAAGACTTCCATTAGAAATACCAAATATATGCACTATTAGAAATACCAAATATATTACACTATAAGAAGACAAATTAATATGAACTATGGATAGAGTTAAGAATAAGTTTCCAAAATTTCAAAAGGCATTTTGTTACACTATAATAAATTAGCATCACAAATTGTCTTGATTGGACTCATCAAATAACAGGTGTTTAACTAGAAGGATCAAGTAAAGCAATGAGAACACACTCCTCATCCCACACACCACTGCAGAAATAACAACTTCATTCTTGCCTGACCAGATTTTAGTCAAAAAACAGGGAGCCCAACAGTGAGATATTGGGTGATAAAGTCATCAAAACCCTTCCCCTGTTGTTATGCTCAGATGCAAATCAATTTATTACCTAACATCTGTAAGAAATGTATTCCCCATAGACATGAAACTGGGTGGGGGAGTCACATGGAGAGAAGAGAGGAGCCATCACACCAGAAACCAAGATGGAGCATTCAGACTCAGGCAGTCAGAGACCAAAATGTCACAGTGAAGTTCACATCACCAACTCTCTTTGTCACCTGTTCAAGTGATTTGTAAGAAAACTGGTAACAATAAAATGGCATGTTGGATATTGGAAAACATAAGGAAAATTAATTCCTTTTAATAATATGTTGAAAGAACCACTATTTGCCTGATGAAGGTCACAAGACTGGAAACACGTGTAACATGTAAAATAAAGTGGAATATATATTTTTAAAAATCCACATTATAACCAAAATCATTTGCGGTTTCTCTCTTCTCTTTTATATATATGTGTGTGTGTGTGTGTGTGTGTACACACAATAAAAATAAAGTCTGTTATCACTGCTGAGCACACTCAAACACGTCAAAGGCATAGAGCTATGAAAAATGTTACTTATGCGGAACCTAAATAGCTTAAAACCAAACATAGAAGCACATTTATGCACTGAAGCTGAGACTGTCAATCAAAAACTGTTCAACAAAACTGTTACTAAAAGCAGTTATTGTAAATGAAATTAACTGCAAGGGCAAAAAAAAAAACATATATGGACATTGTACTTAACTAAGCTGAAAACATGAGTTTCATTTTAAGCAACAAGAAATTAAGATAACAACTGTTTCAAAGTATAACCTATTCCAAAGCAAAGTATAAAGAAATTCTTGAAAACAGTCATCTCACACAGAATTATGCCTTTCAACAAAGATAGTTTTATATTGAAGCAATACATAGACAACAACAAAAACACACACAGTTTGAACACCTTAGGTACAAAATGATGACATAAGCAGTCAAGAGACAGATTTTTATTTTATTTATAATTATTAAGCACAAATTATACTCACATGAAAATATAGCTTACATGAGTAGTAAAGAAAAGCCAATTATAATAGGTGGTACAGAGGTAAACTTTAAAGGACATCATATACATGAACAGAAGACAGTATAAAGTGTAACGTCAAAATCAGAATAAATGTATAAGTTCAAATTATACTCTAATATATGATTAGCGGCATTGTTAAAAAAAGCCAATTATAACAGGCGGTACAGATTGAAGTACAAGAACACCATATACATGAATTGAAAATAAAATGCAAAAGCACCAAAATATACTTATAATTTTACCAGAACATCAACAGAGAAGCACATTTTTATATAAAAGCTCAAACTGTCAATAATTGCTCAATGCTTTTGTATTAACACAAAGAAGCATATTTGTATGTTTCTGCAAAAGCAACTAATTACATATTTTAGACATGATATTATTGTGATTATGTTAGAGAATAACACTCACCAAGTGATACTTCTGATTGAGGTGCTTGCTCTGCAGGATTTAATAAATACAAGCAAAAATAAATAATAGAACTGCAGACAACTCAAAACTTCAGATAGATATTTTAGTATAACATTACTGTATGAGTGAATGTGAATGTCATCTGCAAGTTTGCATTGATCAGATTAAAGGATTTTGTTGGTATATTATTTATCGTTTACTGCAATAAATTGTTACTTAAAAACTACGTACATGAAGGATGTAGAATAGTCAAGCCAAAAAAGTGGGATAACAACAATCTAAATGTGTTCAATTGTCTGAACAGAAGTTTGGAATGACAAAGATCCAGATTTCATTAAAAGGAATAGAAATAATTAAAAATTAATGAAAAGAACATCTCTCAACATTTCCTGCTATTTTAAAAATGGAATAGAATTTTACTCTCTTATACTCAATACTTATATAATTTGATTAAAATGTCAGATATATAAGAACTCACCTAAGAGAGGTTTAGTTTCAGTACTTGGCTCTGTGAAATGTAACAAATAATCGGATAACTTATTTTCATACAAAGAATATAACAATTTTAATAAACTTTTTTACACATATATAAATGTATTTCATCAGAGATACTCTCACAAATAATTTATTTTTATAATGAAGATTCAACAATTGGATTTTCATTTTACAAGATATAAAAATATTTCAGGATTAAGAAACCATAAAATAGTATTTATTTTGTTATATTTAGAAAAATGTTTTAAGACTAAATAAAGAAGTAATTCAATTTTGATGAACTTTTGTAAAGATATACAAAAGCATATAATAAGAGATGCTCTCTTACATTTAATCTATTGTTATAATGAAGATTCAAAAATAATATTTTCCCTTAGAAGATATATAAATAGTTTATGATTAAGAAAATATAAAAATAAATGATTACTTAGATTACTGATTTCAGACTTAACTTGCTTAAGAATCACTTTACACAAATATATTTTGCAGAGTCATATGAAAATTATCATCACTCACCCTGAGTAACTGTTACTTCAGGCTCTTGTTCTGATAACATACAATGATTATCAATTAATTTCTTTAGAATTACTGATATAATTAACAGCTTTTATAATCATGATAAAATCTATATTAAATGAAATATCAATTAAACATCTTCCTTTATCATGAAAAGTTTTGTAAATAGATTACCTCCAATTAAATGTGTTTACTGTACTAATTCTTCTTAACTGATATTACATATGCAATTATTTAAATGCTGTACAGAAGATGAAGATTAAAAAATGCTCAAATAATAATTATTTTCAAAAACTAGCAAGAAATTTTAAGCAAATCAGCAATAAGAAAATGGGATGTTGGATATTCAAATTCACTTAATTGTACCAGTGAATTTTCTTTTAAGGAACAAGACGATTGACAAACTATTACGAATGTGACATCAATAAAGACAGTTCAATAAAGATGGCTTATAGAAATATACATATAAATATGAAAATTCTCATCGGACACTCACCCTGAGTAGCTGTTACTTGATGCTCTTTTTCTGATAATATACAATAAATCAATTATTTAGTTACTGATATAATTAAGTGCTTCTGTAATCATGATAATATAATCCCTACTTCAAAAATCAACAAAAACTTTAATAAAAATCTTTATTTATGAAGACATTTGTAAATATATTACTTCGAATCAAATTTGCTCTCTCTACACATTTTTCTCTGCAATACAGTTAATATTTCATTTTCCAGGTTTAGATTTCAATTCTTTAAATGCTGTACACAGTATGAAAAATAAAGCCCTTATTCAAATATTTTAAAAAATAAACTGCTCTTGAAATAATAGCTTTAAAGTAAACTGGCAACAACAAAATCTTATGTTAGATATACCACTTCACATTGTCTTATACTTGAAATTTGTTTTCCAAGGGTAAAATGTGTAACAAATGTGGCATCAATAAGGACAGTTCAATGATAAAGCCAAAATAGCTTATAGAAATATATATACAACAAAAGTAAAGTCTGTTATCACTGCTATTGTATAAGAGCACATTCAAACACAATCATAGATATGGAGCTACTAAATATGATACATCAACAACAGCTAAAAATAACTTAGAAGTATCAACACAGAAGCAGATTTATACATTGAAGCAGAAAATGTCAATCAAAATTGCTCAAGAAAATTGTTATTAAAAGCAGTCAATGTAAATAGAATCAGCTGCAAAGCAAACTATCAATAACAAAACCTATGTGGACATTATACTACACTAAGCTGGAAATAGCTTCATTTTAAGCAACAAGAAATTAAGATAACATCCTTGAAAACATAATAAACCGTACATGAAAATTCTTTTTGCCTTTCTATATTACAATTTAAGCATCTAACTTCAACAGAGTTAGTCCGATATTGAAGCAACATATAGACAAAAACAAAACACATATAAGTTGACCTACCTAGGCACAAAATAATAAATGTCAAGAGACAGGTTTTTATTTTGTTTATAATCATGAAGCATTAATTGATAAGCACAAATTCTACTTTCATGAACATATTGTTTACATGAGTAGCAATATAGTAAAAGAAAAACCAATTATAACAAGTTGTATAGAGGTACACTTCCAAGAATATCATATACATGAACAGAAGACAATACAAAATGCAGCATCAAAATTTGAATATACATATAATTTTACTAGAACATCAACAGAGAAGCACATTCATAAATAAACTCAAATTGTCAATAATTGCTCAATTCTTTTGTATTAACATGAAGAAGCCTATTTGTATGTTATTGCAGAAGCAACTAATTACATGGTCTTAAATGTAATATTATTGTTATTAAGTTAGAGAATGACACTCACCAAGTGATACTTCTGATTGAGGTGCTTGTTCTGCAGGATTTAATAAATAAAAACAAAATTAAATAAAAGAACTGCAGACAAATCAAAACTTTGATAACACATTTTAATGAATCATTTAATTCTATATTCAGTTTTGATAGATGGTCATTTTTAAGAATTAAAAGGATTAAAAAACTCGAAAAGTAAAAATATTATCCTAAGATTCACATCTGAGGATAATATTTTTGCTTTTCATTCAAAACCAGCATTGAAGACATTCTTATTTAATTTGTAAAATCTTGCATTCCATATATTCAAGTCCTAATTAGTATAATAAAATGAAAATTTGTTAATTACATCATTTTCAGGTTGGATCTTTTGATAAAAATAAAAAAATAAACTATTTTTATAAATCTTTTTACAAAGGACACTCACCATCAGTTTTAATAGCAGTAATATCTTATATATAGATATTGATGTAATCATTTTTAAAATGATTAAAAGAGAACCCAAAAAGCATAAATATTATTCTAAGATGTAAATCAAATCAAATCAAATTTTATTAAAAACCAATACTGAAGATTTGTTTTTAAATCATTTGTAAAATCTTACATTTTATATAGTCATGTCCTAATTAACCACACAAAATGAAAATTGACTAATTACTTTTCATTCTTTTGATAAATTAAAAAAGAACCTATTTAGCTAAATATTTTTGCAAAAGACACTCACCCTCAGTTTTCATGACTCTAACATCTTCACCTGCAGAAATGTAATAGATATTAATGTAATCTTTAGTAAAATTATATTTATCACTTAAAAAAGGAAATTAATATTCTTATATACTTATTATGAGAATTAATGGAGCTTTTTATACTATTCATATCAGTCAACCCACAGTTTTCCTCATGTAATTTTTAACATGATGCCACATTATATAAAAATTGAGTGCCTCATCAGTTGATATTACAGAACAAATCCCTTCTACAGAAAAGCAATAGGCAACTATATTGTCTTTCAACCAGTTTATACCTCTGACCATTATGCCATATATATATATATATATATATATATATATATATATATATATATATATATAAAATTATCTATGATCTTCATCAAGACCTCTATTCAGTCACCTTGTTTTAAAGAGAATATGAAAAATATTTCTATCTTCCTATGAAAGGTAACTTGCATTTGATAATTTTGAAGAGAATTTGATATTAATCTAAACCCACTGAGTAAAATTTATCTATAAGTATTCTAATATTTATAAAGATATTAGCTTCAAAATAAAATGTACATTTCTTACATCATTATAGAACATTTTATATCAAATAGTATAAAGATGTGCAAAATGGAATACATTCAGACACTCACCAATTGTACTAATAACTTCAGTTTCTTGTTCTGCAGACATAAAAAAATACCAATGATACTTTATTTCATGTAACTGAGTTGATCTACTTGAAGCAACATTAACTCAATAACGAAAATGTATCAACTCATTAAGCTATCAATCCTAACTCATCCCTAAAATTCATTTATAATTTTAGATATATTAAATGAAGACATGAGATAAATAATGCTTATATCATGTTCAACATAAAATATCTCAGAATATTTCTTCTCATATACATAAAATATGTAAAGTATCATAATTAGAAAAAGCATTTTACAGAAATTCATAAGCCAAAAGAAGATATGTCACACCTGAAAACATTTGTACAATATTAATTCAAATAATATAAATTCTAATAACTCTAAACTTTGCACTTTCAAAAACTTTTAAAATCATTCTCCAGAATAAACAACTAATTTTCTATAAATGTTTGATGTAATCAAGAAAGTGACCCCACCCAATTTAATTATATAAATCTAAACAGAGTACATCTGAAAAATGCACAAATAATTATTCAGAGATTATGAAGTAATTTAGTTTTTAATTAAAGTTTCTTGGTAAAAATACAAAATCCTCAAAAATAATTATTTTCACTTATAATCTGATATTTTTTATAATCAAAACTAAAAACTCACCTATGATAGTCTTTATTTCAGTAGTTTCCTCTGAAGAAAGGCAAAAGATAATTTAAATAATTCTCTTCAATCAAATTAAAAACTAAATTCAACCATCAAAATATCTAAAACATTACAACTGATAAAGAATAAATATTTACATCTATCTGGTCTAAATAAAACATGTTTTACATACAAAAATCAAAGAGGATTTAATTTTGAAAAGCTATAAAATTAGAATACTTAACAGTAAAACTGAGTTCATTTTTCCACTGGAAGGTCATCCAGAATAAAAATAACATAATTGCTAAATCATGAATGAGAATATATTTTATATTTCAAAAATGTATAGTTTAGAAATCTAATAGTTTTAAAAGTTAAAAAGATTTATAAAAGAGAAGTAACAGTGAGAAACTCAGTAAAGAATCACATTAATACACATATTTAAATAGGATTTTGTTTTACAAAAGCAAAATATATATATATCATAATGATCTAACACTCACCAATTATCCTATCAACTTCATCTGATTGTTCTGTTGAAAGTAACAAATATAAATATTAGCCACTAATATAGAAGGGAAATTAGAGTTTACTTAATTATATTACTAACCTTATTATACCATTATTATTTGGATCCCATGCTCATTTTGTTTGTTAAAACATAAAATGTCAGCTCTTGTACCCTTCAGCCTTTTTTATGTCTCTGTCTTTTTATTCAATAAGTTTCTTGGAGTTTTAACCCAACCTGTTTTCATTCTATTTAGAGATTATCAGTACTATCCAGTTTCATTTATTTTTGTATCATGTGTTTGTTTCCTTCAATGAAATATGGTGACTTTTCAGCACTACCTGGTTCAAAGATTGAACTCATAAATATGTTTTAACCAATTCTTTAACTCATATAACCATGTGTCTCTTGTACAATCAAATGTTGAAATTCTGGAAATTTTTGAAGTTGAATTGCCTGAGTTCAGTTTTTGCTTTCTTGAACAGAGCCTTTCAAATGGTATTCATCTCTCTGCCAAACCTACTAAGGAGGGTGTCAGTGCATAACATGTATAATGATTTTTCAGTTGTTTTATCTGCCAGTGTTTTAAATTCCAAAAAGGTTACTGAATAAAAAGAGAAACCCCTGAAGAAGGTTGGAGAATACAACTGCAGAAACATTGTGAGTATAAAAATCAGCCTGCTAGTCCAAATAGCAAAATATACAATAATTCCTCATTAAAAAAATTCTAATAAAATTTACTAATAGTGAACTCTTAATATGAATCATTTTATGGATTTTAACAAGATTAAATTGATATAAATCAAACCAAAATTCAGATTTTACTGATTAATAATATATTTTCAACAACAGATTCTTCAAATAAATGATGGATTTTTATTTAGCAAAAATTAATTTCTCTGCTACTGTAATTAAAATCCTGAAGATGTTTAAGTAAATTTTAAAACCTTTTTATTTTTCCATAATCATCAACATTAACTCATATTTATCATCTATATAATTTGGTTTCAACATTTTCAATAGACACTCACCATAAGTACTCATGATTTTAATATCTTCACCTAGAAAAATGAAAGAAATACTCAAGTCAGTTTTCCTAAATAAATTAACCTACTCAATAACAACTTTTGAATACACCCAATACTCAAATGTTTGCTACAGATGTTTACAGCTAAGTATCACACTTATACTTAACATCAGAAAGAGACAGCTGAAAATTTCTAGGCCATACAATGAAGAAAGAGGGCTTGGGAAATTTGGCACACACAGAGGATAGATTGAAGGCAAGTGGGACAGAGGAAAACAGTGCATAACCTACTTGATGAGCTTGTATAAATGGATGGCAGAACAGGGTTTAGAAGAAATAGCAAAAGGACAAAATTTACTAAGAACTACAATGATCAAGAAATTGTGGAGAACCATGATTGCCAATGCCCTGAAGGTACATGGCATATCAAAGAATAATACTAATAAGAACTCAAAGAATAATATGAACTTACATTAATACTTTTTAAAATCAGTAGAATAAAGTTACTGAAAAAATTTTAAGTCAAATTCCAAAATTTACAATTTGAAAATATTGAAATAAAATCTTTTCCAATACATAAACAACGACTCCCCAAATAATACAAGTTTATATAAATAAAATCTATATTCTTTTTCTATCAGTAACCAAAAGAGAATATCAAATACATTAAAACATTTAGACACTCACCAGAGACAGATTCAACAGTAGATCTTTCTTCTAGAGAGAATGAAGAAAGAAAATCACTTATTTTCATAATTGTAAGAAAGATTCTGATCATAATTATTTATTCACATGTTTCTTCTACATTCTTAACAAATATAGAAATACATATATAAATATCTATATAGTCAACTTCACTTGATCATTGAGGCACATATATATAAATAAATAAATATAGTTAAAAATGTTAGAAGATAAATTGCATTTTAGGAAATAGATTTTAAAATTTATATTTGATGAATGATTAAATTGTAATATACTGAAAGGAATACTGTTTATATTCAGTGAATTAATATTAGAAAAAATTGGTTACAAATTGAAGTAAGCTGGAAACTAGCCTATATAAATGGGAATAAAAATTTACAAAGTAGTTTTATATCAAGAAGATAGGTATAGACTTTGTTGGCACATTCAAATATTTCTATCAAAATAGATAATGCCCTAATTTAGTAACATGAATAATAACTGAATAAGTTGTATAAAAATTAAAATAAATATATTACATAAGCCATAATACAATATTTGATAATCAAGTAATCAAAATAATCTATGAATTGAACATAGCTAGTAATATTTCATGAAAATTATTCAAGAAGAAAACAGATAATTAATTTCCTCAAACACATTTTCAGAACATAATCATATTAAATGATATTCAGACACTCACCCTGAATAACTGTCACTTGAGGCTCTTGATCTATTCACATGCAACAAACAAAGATTATCAATTTAGAATTTATATTATTGGGATCATAGAGCAAATATTAAAATTATTTTGACCAAAAAAAAACAGCTCACATTAATTTCCAGTTTAATAAACAAGTCTTTTAATAATTTTCAAGAGATAGTTATATGTACCTTGAAAACATTTACGAACACCATATACCCAAAGCTTTATATCAAGATGATTTGTATATATTTTCTTGGAATATTTCAAATATTAGAAAGAATTACAAAGAGATAATTTTCTAATTTAATAACAGGATTGATGATTTGAAATAATTTGAATGGAAAATAAGGCAAATATATTACACAAACCATAATACAATACTTCATAATCATATAATCAAAATCAACTATACATGGAACAAAACTACCAATATTTCATAAAATTATTTAAGATGATACTTGCTAGAAAATTAATTCCTTTGGAGATATTTTACAATCATAATCACATGAAAATGATATTCAGACACTCACCCTGAGTAACTGTTACTTGACGCTCTTGTTCTATTCACATGCAACAAACAAAGATTATCAATTAAGTCTTGATGTTACTGAGATCATAGAGTAAATATTCAGA
The DNA here is from genome assembly GCA_903632075.3 of Acanthosepion pharaonis. Classification (NCBI taxonomy): domain Eukaryota; kingdom Metazoa; phylum Mollusca; class Cephalopoda; order Sepiida; family Sepiidae; genus Acanthosepion; species Acanthosepion pharaonis. Next base: position 1,039,829 of record CAHIKZ030000791.1, read on the forward strand.
CTATGTTTATCAACAAAGAACAGCTCACATTAATTTCCAATTCACTAAGAAAGTCTTTTAACAATTTTCAAGAGATATCTATATGTGCCTTGAAAGCATTGATGAACAGCATATACCCAAAGCTTTATATCAAGATAATTTGTATACATTTTCTTGGCACATTTCAAATATTTGGAAGAATTACAAAAAGAGATAATTTTCTCTTTTACTAACAGGAATAATGTTTTGAATCAATTTGGATGAAAAATAAAGCAAATATATTACACAAACCATAATACAATGCTTCATAATCATATAATCAAAATTAAACAGAACCATGAATATTTCATAAAATTATTTAAGATGACACTTGCTAGAGAATGACTTCCTTTAAATATATTTCACAAACATAAACAAAGGAAAATGATATTCAGACACTCACCCTGAGTAACTGTTACTTGACGCTCTTGTTCTATTCACATGCAACAAACAAAGATTATCAATTAAGTTTGATGCTATTGATATTAAAGAGCAAATATTTAAATAATGATATTTACCAACAATATTAATTCCAATTTCGATGAGCAAATCTTTTTTCAAGAGAGCTTTATTTAAAATTTACTAAATAGCTATATCTCAAAATGATACTTATACATTTTGAAGGCATGTTTAAAATAAATGTTTTGAAGAACAACTATAAAACAAAGCAAGTTTCTAATTTACTATCATATATAATTAATATGATAAATAAGGAAAACATATTACAGAGAATACAAAACTTCATAATTAATAAAAACAAACATAATCATATAAAAAATATATTCAGACACTCACCCTGAGTAACTGTTACTTGACTCTCTTGTTCTATTCACATGCAACAAACAAAGATTATCAATTAAGTTTTGATGCTATTGAGATCATAGATTAAATTTTCAAATAACTATTCAAATTTCATCTAAAAAGGGATAGATATGTTCAAATTAATTTCCATTTCAATGACCAAATCATTAAGAATTATCAAGAAACATCTTTATATACTGTTCAAAATTTATAAAGAGCATGTCTCCAAAGAATTCTAATTATTCAATTAATTTTATTCCACATAAGATAATTACAATATTCAAATTTTGCGTCATACAAAAAATATAAAACTAGCAATAAAAATATTTTTCCATTAACTGAAGGGAATTTTTTAACTCCATTCATAAAAAATGTTTCAAAAGCAGCCAAAACAAAACTGACACAAGTAAACACAAAAGAAACTATCCACAATAATAAAAAAGCACATTGATATTCAATTGAACTGAACAATATCAACTTCTGTTCAAAGCAGCAAGAAATTACATATATTAAACATTACAAATAATCAACTGCTAAGAAAACTTACCAGATCTTTCTTGAAATTGTATTTATTCAATTATTTTTACTCTACAATAATGATAATTATTTTATTTAAATTTTAAAACTGTAGTACTGTATGCAAATGAGAATGCCCAAAATGTACTGAAATAATTAACTTTTGGCAAAACAAAATTCACTTGTGCCCTAAAGAAAAACAACCACAGGCTCAGGTACACATGGATCATGCCCATATTAAAGGCATGAGGCTATTTTTAATTTTAGTAAACTCATTTTAAGGATGGCCAGAAGTAATTAAAGTTGCTGACAGAAAAGCCACCACTGTAAAACAAATATTAAGAACAATATTTTCAAGGTCTCAGATAACACACCAGAATTTTGTGAGGAATGATTGTGCTTATGGCGAAAGCTTATTGGATGCCTTCTATATAAAACCCCATCCTACAACCCATAATCGAATGGAATCACAGAAAGAATAATACAGACTGTGAAAATGGGACTAAAAGCATTTTCCCCATCTAATGAGAGTTACATACCAAGATTACTGTTAAGCTATAGGACAATTCCACATGCTGGCAGACTACAAAGTCCCTCCACATTAATGGGTAGACAGCAATGACATTTTCAACAAGTGAAAGTGTATGGTATAAAAAAGACAAGGAATTTAATCCAGAGAAGGTGAACTTTGTAGTACAAAAAGGACGTAACACAGCAATAATAATGAAAAATGGACAAAATGTACTGGCCCATGTGGATCAATTCAGAAGCAGAATAGAATCTGAGGATATAGAAATGGACAAAGAATCTGAAGGTGAAGAACATGAAAGGGAGGAGGGGACTAATGAATCCAGTAATGAAACTGAACAATCTATGGATGATAATGACCAGAAATATGATGCAGAGTCGGAAGAAGAAAATGAACTCAGACCTAGGTCCCCTGTAAGAAGAAAAAGATACACACCAAGAAAAAACAATTTAGATCCCCAAGAATAATTGGAAGAAATCAAAGATCAACAAAGGGCATAAGCCCATTTCATTTCAGGGAGGTGTAGTATTGTATGTAAATGAGATACTGCTATAAAAGCAGAGTGCCACAGCAAATGTCAATCAAGCTACTATTTGTTGAGCAGACATCTATTCCAGAGATTACTTCATAACAAAAACAAAACAAGTGAAACTAATAATAAGATACTTCCCAATTAATTGAATGAAAAGTTTTTCAACTCAGTTCATAATAAATATGTTGCCAAAGTAAAATAACTATAAAAAAACACAAAAAAAAAATATAGACAATAATAAAAACATGCATTAATATTCTACTGAAATAACCAATAAACATCAGCTTTTATTTAAAGCAGTATTAAATTACAAATGATATATTTCATTTTATAACCTATTTCAAAGAAAATTACCAACTATTTCTTCAAATCATCATCTGATTTAACATTATTTTATCTCAATTATCATCTATTTTAAATACCCCCAAACAATTGTAATAATTTGAATTGTAGCATTAAATTCACAAGGGAGATTAATGAAAGGATTCCACTAGAAATATCTGACAGACACCAGTTGAACTACAGAAAGGTGAATTGACCTAGATTATGGATATAATAAATGATAAGTTTAAAATAATTCTTATATGATTTAACATAATCTTTGCTCAATTATAGTTTTGCACACCAGATAACAAGGAAGGAATTACTATGATAAAGTAGACATTCCTAGCAACATTTCAACAAAAAGCAACATAGATCTACATTTAGATGAAAGCAATGAATAAATAAGCAGTCTAAAGTTTTTTATTTATTGTTTTTTTAGCATTAGGTATATATTATTCCAGCATGAGAATATTTCCATATTAACAAAAAGCAAAAGACAACTTCAACTGACATTCAAAGACATCATTAGAGATTTAAGGCATATTTCAGCAACAATAATCAATGTTAACAAAATGCCACCAATATCAGCAGGAAAGCACACAGATATATAGAAGCTAAAATACTAATTCATAAATTGATGAATAGTATGATATTCATATCCAGAAGCCAACAAAAGCAGAAAAATATATATTCGTTATTTAATTGAATTTTATGCTTCAAAAACAGGAGCTTGCATTAGCAAAGAAGCATGTTGATATGTAATTGTTGAAGCAATATTATTATGGTTTTATAGAATAAAACTCACCAAGTGTTATTTCTGATTGTGGAGCTTGCTCTGAAGTAGTTAATACATCAAAATTATAAATGAATAGTAAATGAACTAGTTGCAATTATTCACAAATTCAATTACACATTTTATTCACTTTCTATGAATAACTACCAATGACAACTTTTTAAAAGTTTAAATAACTTCATAAAAAAATTAAATTTTATTAATGAAATAAATCCATATTTAATAACTGAGAATAATCAGTAACATTACAAACTTTATTTGGAGAAATGAATTCCTTATCATAGTTTATTTTGTTACCACAACATTGAAGCTATCTATTGTCTTCAATGAATAGGTTAGTTCAATGACTTCAGTACTAGGCAATAATCACTGGCACTGATCAAGTAATGATGAAAGTAGTTCATACATAGCACCTCCCAACACAATTATCCATCCCTTCTTGATTCTAAAAAATGCAAACATGATTACACTAGAATCATCAATTCTTTAGCTATCTTAAGCAAAACATATGTAAAAATTGAAGTTGGAAGGATCCAGAGAATCTGTAAACATTATGGTAGCAAGGAAACTCTTTCTAATTTCCTTAAGAGATTTTGTTCATTACAGGACAATAGCTTGATAAATGATCCCATTTGTAATTTCCAATGCAAACATGGAAAAGAATATCAAGAAGAAACTAGCCATCAATTTCTACTCAAACTTGAGGAACAGAAGAAATTTCTTGGTAAAGAGGAAGGGAAAAACTCTGGTAGGGTGGTCAATACTATATCTGGTTGAGAGAATGGCACAGATTACTCTCTTTGGAATTAGGTCTAAATATTTGACAAGGAAGATCTTTAGAGAATGAGAAAATTGGGAGAAGTGACAAACATTGTGTTTTCAGCTCATTGTTGAAATCATACCAGTATAGATTTCATTATGGCATCGTTTTCTTTGCTAAGCAGAGAACAGGTTGGGATCATATCTCTCCATGTATAAATCAGAAACACAGAAGTTTCTGTTTGAATGAGAGTGAATATCATCATCTGCAGGTTTGCATTGTTAGAAAGAAGTGTTTTTTTTTTGTTTTTTGGGGGTTTTTTGTTATATCATTTTCTGTGTAAATTTTGTTACATAAAATGTTTCTAAATTCCTTAAAAACTATAAACTCTAGAAAAGAATGTAGAATAGGCTGGTCAAAAAATGTAGGATAACAACATTCTAAATAAATTCAATTGTTCAAAAAGAAGTATGGAATGAAATCAATCCAGATTCCAGTAAAAAGAGTATAAATATTTAAAATTAATGATAAAAAAACATTTTTGAAAGTTACCTTCTATTTTAAGAATCAATAGAATTTTAGATTCAAGATTTCTATAATTTTATTAATGTATCATACATATGAGCACTCACCTAAGAGAGTTTCTGTTTCAGCACTTGGCACTGTGAAATGTAACAAATAATCACATCACACTTTCATACAAAGAGTATAATAACAAACATGAAAATGACAATTATTATTTATAAAACATCATGAAATCAATTGAATTTCATAAAATTTTGCACATCAGATTTTATTATGTAAGTCAATGTTTTACATAAAAAAATTCACATTAATCAATTGATATTGGTAAAAATTTCAGTATATATTTATATCTATAGGGTTTGAATTACAGCTTATAATATTTGTTTTTATTAAAAATATTTCCAATAAGTTTTTTGATGGTATCAGATTTTATCAGGTTGAAAGTTGTTCATCATAAAATCTGATATTTTGAGTTGATCATTTCACCCCAAGCCAGGTGATAATGCCACTAAGATGCAAAGTAAAAGAGAATGAGAAAATGCTAGTGTGGAGAAAGGGCAGTAAAATAACAAGATTCAGGAAAACAGAAGATGGAAATTAATGTTGTATTTAAATCTTTGAGGTCATATGTGGCAGAAAAGCAAGAAACTAGAAAAGAGGACCATAGGTGAGAGAAGTGCAAGAAAAGAAATGTTTAAAATAGAACTTATATCTGGCTATTTCAACAGTAAAATGGTGAGACCTAATTGCCAATCTAGTAGTATGTTTAAATTCATGCAGTCGAGGTACCAGGGATGAATGTTCATTAGCATAATTGCCATGAAAATATTTATAGAAAAGACAGGGAAGCCATGTCACAGCAGTGGGAAAGTGACTAAAGTGAAGATGCCATGTCAGGACTGATAACATTACAGACCCTTTTTTGGATTTTGTCAAGGATCTCAAGATATATAGCAAGAGTTGCCCTTCAGGAGATTAACATCTGCCATGCTGACAGGAGACAAAAATAGTTTACTATGATTACTAAACTATCTCACTTCTATTACCATTTTTAAAAGGAAGAATCAACAATAAGATGCTTATTTAGCTCAAAGATATTAAAATCTATAAAATAATAATTTATGAGGAATGAATCACATGAATAAATACTAAGATTACTTTTATACTCAGAAAAATGATTTAAGAGTAAACTTGCTAAAATGTCCCTTTTCTCAAATATATCTTACAAACTTATATGAAAATGAAATGCAAACACTCACCCTGAGTAGCTGTTACTTGACGCTCTTGTTCTGATAACATACAAGCAATGATCATTATTTTAGAATAAAGTGTTTCGATAGTTATGATTAAAACTATATTATACTAATCACTACTTGAAAGATCAACAAATTTTTAACTAACATCTTTATATACCATGAAAATATTCATCAAACAAAAATAACTTGATTTGCTCATTGTATTCATTTTTCTCTTCATCACATTTAATATTAACATTTTCAAAACAAGTTTACATTGCAATTTTTTAAAATTCTGCACACAGTATATTAAAAATATTGCTAACAATAGCTTTAAAGCTAATCAGTAACAATATGATGACATGGATATTCCACTTAATTTCAGATTTTCTAAGAGGCAATAAATGAATAGAGTTAAATTTATTACAAATTTAGCATCAGTAAAGAGAGTTCAGTGATGAAGCAAAACAGCTGATAACATTGTATAAACAATAACAAAAAAATAATTACAATTGCTGTTATATAAGAGCACATTCAAGCACATCATAGTCATGGAAATGGAACTAAAACAATTGATATTTCAGCATCAGTATATACTGTATTTTCTTGGATATAATACAATAATGGCATGCAGATATTCCATTTAATTGCAGATTTTCTAGGAGGCAATAAATGAATAGAGCCAAATATATTACAACTTTAACATCAAAAGAGTTCAATGATAAAGCAAAACAGATGATAGCATTTTATAGACAATAACAGAAAAGCCAATTGTAACTTGTATAAGAGCACAGTCTTGCACATCATAAACATAGAATTCTTGTTCTGATATCATACAATAAAGAATGATAACTAATTAATTTTTTTAATTACTTATATAATTAAGGCTTTCTATCATCATAATGAAAAATGTTGAATTAAATCCTACTTGAAAGATCAAACAGATTAACAAACAAATTCAAATATCATGAAGATATTCATAAACAAAATACATCTAATTTGTTCCTTGAACTCATTTTACTCTACATCCGTTAATATTTCATTTAAATTTTCTAATTCATTTACATTGCAGTTTTTTAAATGCTACATGCACACAGTATTAGAATTGAAGAAGTTGCTTAAATAATAATCATTTTCAAAACCTGCAATGTAACAATGTCTTTAAAGCAATTCAGCAGCAAAAAAAAACGGTATGTGGATGCACCAGTTCAGTTAAATGTGTACTTGAATGTTCTTTTAAGCAACAAGAAATTAAGAGGACAAGACGTGTTACAAATGTTACATCAATAGAAACATCTTATAGAAATGTATAGGCATTATAAAAAAGCCAATTATAAGTTGTTACAGAGGAGCACATTAAGCACATCTTAGACATGAATCTAAAACAAGAGACTTCAGTGTTAACATCATTATATATAACTGTACAAGACCATCAACTGAAAAGCATATATACGCTAATCACAAAACCATCAACAAAATTGCTTTCAAAATCAGTCAATATAAATACAATTAATAACAAAGTAAAATATCAACAGCAACAATGTGGATATTCCACTTCACTAATCTGGAAACAGCATTTGCACTTCAAGCTGGAAGAAACTGATAGTCATACTTATTTTAAAATATAAAACACTCAAAAGGAGATTACAAGTACTTTCCAAAAGCATCATATCAGTTAGTACTATTTAGTCATTTTTATATTACATTTTAAACAACTAGCTACAACAGATAACGACAGCAAATATAGATCTTAAAACACAGAAAAAAGCAATATATGGACAAAAAGCAACATAGATCAAACTACTTATGCAGAACATAATATATAAGCAATCAAGAGACATGGTTTCATTTCAGTTTGAATTATTAGTATTGTTTTGCACAAATTATTTTCCTATAAATATACTGTTTCTACCAGTAGACATATAGAAAAAGAAAAGTCAATTATAACAGTTGTTATATAAGGGCACAAGTTTAACAAAGACGGTCCTACTATTATAAAGCAGCGACAGCTTCTGGCAATATATAGAAAGCAAAATGAAAAGTCAATTGTAATTGTTGTTAGAGATACATGTTCAAGCACATCATAGACATGGATCTAAAGCAATAGATACTTTAGTATCAACACCATAATAGACACAATTTTTTGCTAAAACATCAACAGCAAAGCACATTTACACATGACAGTTAAACTTGTCAATAATTGCTCAACCTTTTATATTAACACAAACAAGTGTATTTGTATGTTATTGCAGAAGCTTCTAATTACATCATTTTACATGTACTATTGTTATTATGTTAGAGAATAACACTCACCAAGTGAAACTTCTGACTGAGGTGCTTGCTCTGCAGGATTTAATACAATCATCAATAAATAGTAGAACTAACTGCAGACATATCATAAATTCAATTAAACAATTTAATGGATGATTTAATGTTTATAATTTCAAACAATTAAAAAGGAAGCAAAAAGCTATAATATTACAAGATGTAAATAAAGAACAATCACATTAAAAAACAGCATTAAAGTGCTATTCTTATTTCATTTATAAAATCTTACGATTTACATATTTCAGTCAGAATTACTAACATAAAAACCAATTCATTTCTAAGATAAATCTAATGATAAATTAATATATAATCTATTTTATCTATCTTTTTACAAAAGACACTCACCATAAGTTTTCATGACTGTAACATCTTCACCTGCAGAAATGTAATAGATATTAATGTTATTTACTTTAATAAAATTATATTCATTACTTACAGAAGTAAATTGATATTCTTAGATCCTATCAGAAGTAATGTAGCTTTTTGAGTATTATTCAAATCTCTCATTTCCTATTTAAACAATATCTTCCAATAATTCAAACTATTATATATTCAAAAGCAATATATATGACTTGAAAGTGACAATGACAGATAATGTATTGCTAAATTGGAAAAATATCTTTATTCATTCAAAAATACATTAAAGCTATTACAATATACATTCAGACCCTTTTTACTGATTCTTTCAGATGCATAACTGACTTTTACAAAAAAACAATAAACAACTAAATTATTTACTTTCATCCAATGAAGATACATAGAGTTTTATATATATATATATATATATATATATATATATATATAACAACTATTTCACTGTGCCATACAAACTAAATTATCTATAAATTTTCATCAATGGTTCTATTCATTCACTGTTTTAATACAAATTGGTAAATATTTCGTTGGTCCTGAGAGATTATAATTAAAACTCGACTGTTTTGAAAAGAATATTAAGAGAAATTCTGAGCCCTTAACTAAGGTGATATACATAAATATTCAAAATATTTATAAAGAAATTTATTTCAGTGTTAAAAGTACAGTCCTTAAACACCATAATGGAATATTTCGTATCAAATAGTATAAAGATGTACAAAAATGGAACACATTCAGACACTCACCAATTGTACTAGTGACCTGGGTTTCTTTTTCTGCAGACATAAAAAAAATACCAATAATATTTTATTTCATATAACTGTGTTGATCTATTTGAAGCAATATTAACTCAATAACAAAAATGAATCAACTCATTAAGTTATCAATCCTAACTCATTCAAGAAATTAATTTATAATTTTAAATATATTAAATATATTGAATGAAGACATAAGACAGATAATGCTTATTTCATGTTCAACCTAAAATATTTCTGAATATTTATTGCTTGTTCCATTCCTGTCAGGAATGATTGCAAAAACAACTGCTTCTAAAATTTATAGACAAAACACACAGATGCATGCTGAGATTTCTTCTTAGCCAGTAAGATTGATCACTTCTTGGTCTCATCTGATATAGTTCTGTTCTTTCTTGTCTTGAAGTCAGAACACTGCAATCGCTTATATCAGATGAAACCATTCTTAGTTTCTGAACTTAATAACTTATTACTGTTGATTTGACTACTTTTTTGCCTTGCATATATTGTTTCCTCAATATTATTTTTGCCCTATTATTTTCTTTCTCATGTTATTGTTTATTGCAGACTTTGTCAATTCTGTTTGTTGGATATTTTTGCTAATTACATTTAACCATGGCTAATTACTCTACAAGTGTCATAATTAGAAAATTATTTCTTTTAATTCATTAGCCAATGCAAGACAATATATAACACCTAAGAACAACTCTATGATATTAATTCAAATAATATAACTTTTTAAAATGGTAAAAATGATTCTCCAGAATAAAGACACCTAGTTTTCTTTAAATGCCTCACATACACAAGAAAGTGGTTCCATCCAATTTAATCATATATCTCTAAAGACGGTATAATGGAAATGTTAAAATCAATCTCTTGAATAAAGACAGCTAGTTTATATGAATGTTTAATGCACTCTGGAAAGTGACCCTACCCAATTTAATCATGTATCTTTAAACCAAGCATAATGGAAAACACAAACAATTATTTAATCATAGACTATTAAAATTATACAATTCTTTTTTTATGACAGTTTCTTGTTAAGAATATAAAATATATATCATAGAGAAATCAGATGTATTATGTTCAGATCAATATTTTTCTCATCTATCAAAAGAAGTATCAAAAATGTTATTATGAGAAAATGTATTTTACACAGATAACCTGAGAACATAGGTATCATAATAATATAATTTTAATATTGAAACATGACAAAAACTAAACTCTGTAATATATTTGATCAATATTTATGGATTATAAACAGAAAAAAATACAGGGACATTTCATATATATTTCTATAAATGCTTAAATTTGCCAAGGAAATGATTCTACCCAAATTAAGAAATGGTTTTAAAATGATATAGTTGTCATAGTCTATTAATGAAGAATTGTTCTTGCATTTTCCATTATAGTTTTTTTTAGAGATATAACTATAATAGGAAATGCAAGAACAATTCTTCATTAATTGACTATAACAAATATACCATTTTTTAAACCAAAATACATATAATATTTTAATATTTAATAATAAAAATAATACAAGAACTTCACATATATATTTCTATAAATTCTTAACTTTGTCAAGGAAAAGATTCTACCCAAAGGACAATTCTTTATAAATAGACTATCACAAATAAAATCATTTTTAAAACCAAAGTTTCTCAGTAAAAGAACATGTTCACTCATAATCTGATAAATTTTATATACATAATAACTAAGAACTCACCAATTATAGTTGTTACTTCAGTTGTTTCCTCTGCAGAAAGGCAAAAGGTAATTTAAATAATGGTCCTGATCAAATCATTTTTTTTTAATCTAAAACAACTTAAAAACAAAATTCAACCAACAATCTATTAAGAAACATGACATTAATAATAAAAAGTAAATACTTCATAGTATCTGATAGATCATTAATGAAAATATATTATTTTAAAAAGGTGTAGTTCAGAAATCTATTTTTTATAGAGTAAAATGATTATAAGACTAACACTTAAAAGTAGAAAATAACAATGAGAAACTAATTAAAGAATTACATTAATAAAAACCAAAATCTATGTTTTTAGAAGTAAAATGCTTACTTGCATTATTTACATAATTCAGACAGTTATCCTCATTTTCATTGCCATATTCACATTTCAGCTATTGTACACTCTGACCTTCTTCAGGTGACTGGAATTGGTTTTGGTTCACCAATACTGTGGCCTGGTACTGAACTCACAACTCTTTGGGTCTAGTCACTGGATCTAACCAATGTCTTTATCCACTGAATATGGCAATGAAGATGAGGATAACAATCCAAATAATGTAAATAATTCAAGTAATCATAATACCTCATCTCAGAGATATAGACAGATAGTAAAATGGTTATAAGTGAAATACTTAAATCTAAATAGTAACAACAAGAAACTAAGTGACATTAACACAAAGCATTTAAATAGGATTTTGATTGACAGAAACCAAAGACATATTACAATGTTCTAACACTCACCAATTATTCTTTCAACTTCATCTGATTGTTCTGTTGAAAGTAACAAAGACAAACATTAGCCACTAATATAGAAATAGAATCAGAGTTTACTTAATTACATTAATAACAATGAAATCTTTAACATGTTGACTGCCAGAAGTCAATTACAAAATTAGCCAACTTGGGTAATAATTTTTTTTTATGATTTATAGCTTCAATTGAAATAAATTCATTGTTGACATAGGATAACTCATAGTCAGCATCATAATAAAAACTGCTAACCACAAGATAACTTATGGTTGGCAGTCAATGTGGTTAAAAGTTAAATCTTATGAATGAATACTTTATCAGAATAAAATTATGAAGAAACCAACATTTGGATTTCATTCATTACTTTTAATATTTTTCCAGTAATAGAATTTTTTTTTAAATAACTAAATCTTACAACAGTCTTATCTCTCTATGATCAACATTAACTCAGGTAATATTTATTAATCTATTTGGTTTCAACTATTGCAACAGACACTCACCATAAGATCTCCTGACTTTTTTATCTTCATCTAAAGAATTGAAAGAAATACTGAAGTCAATTTTCCAAAATAATCAATTCAACCTACTCAATAACAATGCTGCGACATTTGCTATAGATGTTTACAGCTAAGTAACTCAAAGAATAATATGAACTTACAGGTCTTAATATATCCAATGCTCAGATATTCCATACAGTTACATTACTCTAGCAAAAGTAACTGGAATCTATTATCATTGTTTAAAATAAGAGGAATAAAACATGCACTGGAAGAAACTTAATTCAAAACAATATAATTCTGAAGATCTTTAGATAAAATCTTACCATATATACAATGACTTCTCAAATAATGCAAGTTTATATAAATAAAATCTATATTCTTATTCTATCAGTAACCAAATACATTAAAATATTTAGACACTCACCAGAGACAGATTCAACAGCAGATCTTTCTTCTAGAGAGAATGAAGAAAGAAGAAAATCACTTATTTTCATAATTATCAGGATTCAGTTCATATTTTCTCATGTATATTCCACTAATCAATCCACATACAGAAATGGTACTTCCTATATATGTATACTTGAAAATGATACACAGTCATTTTGAAGTCAATAAAAACCTAATCTGAAATTTATATTTTTAACTTTTCTTATGCATTGAACCTATTTATAAGCAGTACACACTAAAGTGAATATCTTTATATACTTAATACTTTAATTAAGAGCAAATTTACTAGGAATGACTTTCTTTAAATATATTTCACAAACATAATTATATTAAATGATATTCAGACACTCACCCTGAGTAATTGTTACTTGAGGCTCTTGGTCTATTCACATGCAACAAACAAAGATTATCAAATAAGTCTTGACATTATTGAAATCATTGAATAATTATTCTAATAATTATATTTACCAATAATAAACAAAGTTATTCTAGGTATTTAAAAATCATAATTGAATCTGAATACCAAACTCCATAGAATAACTTACTAAACTAGATTGTAAAATTTATAATTTAATTAATTTTTTATGTCCATAATCTGATAAATTACTAAAACACATTATATACTTAAGAGAATGCTGTTTTTATCCCCTAAAATACTTTGGGAAATAAATTGGTTAAAGGTTTCTATACTCTGAAAAATTACTTTTCTTGAATACTAAAAATAATTTACCAAAGGATCTTATATCAAGATGATAGTTATGAACTTTCCAAGCATCATTAAAATGATTCAAAGAGCATCATTTACAAAAAGAGCCAAATTTCTAATTTACTACTATAAATAATTACTGAATAATTTATAAGAAAAATATAATACAAACAATAAAAGCCTTAAGACATCTTAATCTAAAAATCATAACAAACAATTAGACATTATTTCTATTATATCAACAGAAATTTAAGACTAAAATTCCAATACTGGCTTCCTTTAAAAAATATTTTAAAAATTTAATCATATGAAAATGATATTCAGACACTCACCCTGAGTAACTGTGACTTGAGGCTCTTGTTCTATTCACGTGCAACAAACAAAGATTATCAATTTAGTATTTATGCTATTGAAACCATAGAGCAAATCTTCAATTATGTTTACCAGCAAAGAACAGTTGGCATTAATTTCCAATTCAATATACAAGTCTTTTAACAATTTTCAAGAGATATCTATATGTGCCTTGTAAGCATTCATGATCAGCATACACACAAAGCTTTATTTCAAGATGATTTGTATACATTTTCTTGGCACATTTCAAATATTAGAAAGAATTACAAAAAGAGATAATTTCCTCTTTTACTAACAGGAATAATGTTTTGAATCAATTTGGATGAAAAATAAAGCAAATATATTACACAAACCATAATACAATATTTCATAATCATATAAACAAAATCAACTATACATTGAACAGAGCTAGCAATATTTCATAAAATTATTTAAGGTGACACTTGCTAGAAAATGAATTTCTTTAAAGATATTTTACAAACATAATCACATGAAAATGATATTCAGACACTCACCCTGAGTAACTGTTACTTGAGGCTCTTGTTCTATTCACATGCAACAAACAAAGATTTTCAGTTAAGTCTTGATGTTATTGAAATCATTGACTAAATATTCAAATAAGTATATTTTCCAACAATATATAAGATTAAATGAATTTCCAATTTCAATGATCAAATCCTTTAATAATTATCAGGAGACATCTTTATATAACTTAAAAGCCCTTTTATGAGCAGCATGCCTCCAAAGAGTTGTTTACTTAATTTTATTCAATGTCTCAGTTAATTATTTTTAATTAACTTTTTAAATCAAACAAAATAATGAAAACAAGAAATAAAAAATATTTCTAATTCTTTAAATGTTGGAAAAATATAAATCATAAAAGTTCAAATTCATCCACCATAAATATGCTCTACAAGCAGCCAAAACAAAATAGCCACAACTAAACACAAAAGAAAATAGCCTCAATAATAAAAATGTACATAGATATTCTACTAAACTTAGAAGGAAACAGCAACTTTTATTTAATGCAGCAAGAAATTACAAAGAGGAAGCATTTCAAATTATAGTCTATTGCAAAGAAAATTTACTATGTTCAATTCCAAATTTTCATATTATTTACCATTGTTTTCTTAGTTATATTTTTTAAAATGCACAAAACTATGAGAAAGTGAAAAAAAGTTTTGTTTCATCTTTCAGAATTTCACTGGACTAAAGTGACGTTTATGTTGATGCAGCTACAGATACACATGAAGGAAGGAGGTCGCTGAGAAATTTAAATTTAATTTGTTTATTTTTTTAAAAATATGTTTTGGGTATATAGTCGAGACAATTTCATTTAGTTTCTTTTTGTTTGTGTTTCTATCACTTTTATCATGAAGTATCCTATATTGTGATAAAATAAAATTTGCCAAGAAAGGTGAAATGCTCCAAGAACCTGGACAGAAATTTACTGTGGATGATCTAGCAATTAAAGAACTTTCTAAACATTTTCATCTCAAGAAAATGCTCTCTTTCACCTAGAGTAGCTTTTTACCATAATTTTGATTTAAAAATGCTACTCTAGTTGAATTTGAGCAGTTTGCTGAAATTAAAATGTTTAAAAAGTGGTTTAATTGTAATATAATCCACAGTAAATTTGTGTCCAGGTTCTTTCATCATTTCACCTTTCTTGACAGATCTTCTATTATCACAATATGGGATATTTGATAACAAAATTAACGGAAACATAAAGAAAAAGGAAAAGCAACTAAATGAAATCAGCTAGATTATATCCCCTAAACATGTATTTAACAAAAAAAGAAAAAAATTAAATTTAAAATTCACCGCATCACTTTCCTTTATATATGTATAGTCATATCAACATAAACATCAATTTAATCTGATAAAGACCTGAAGGACAAAATATGTCATGCAAAAACTTTTACCACTTTGATAGTTTTTTTTTTCCTAAAATTGTTCGTGAAATACAAAAATTTATACAGTGGAACCTTGGGTCACAAATGCCTCTCGTTATGAATAAATCGGTTCATGAACAAATTTTCTGAACAAAAACAGTCTCAGATGACAAACTGTGTCTCAACTGATAAACATTCAAGCTGGCAACAACATGGGGTGACATACTGGGAATATCAGCAGGTGATCATCATTTGCAGTGTAGTTTTCGCTTCATACACATCCTTGCTCACATTCATCATGCCTTCTCTTAAATTTGATTTTTCTTTATAAATTATTAAATAAGGCAGCATGGGGACAAAGAAGAATAATGATGATGGTAGGAAAGTGAAAATAAAAATAATCAGAATCATGATTAAGATGAAGTAAGAAATCATATGAAAACATAGTTAACTGATGTTTTTTATGGAAGGGGACTCTAATAATAACATCTCTCCCCTTCCCATTCCTAGCTACTTTCTACTTACACCATCAATTCTCCCACTGTACAAGTACAGTAAAATTACTTTCATTTTCATAAAATTAATTAAGTCTTCATCTAATATTGTGTTTATCTTTTTTGTGTTAGATTTAATGACTTTCATTGGTTTTGTGTATGAACTTGTGTCAGAAAATACTGTTGTAAAAGTTTAAATAAGCAATCATCTAGGTTCCAGGAATAATCCATTTTACATTGATTGCTATAGTTTCGGTTTACAAACATTTTGGGTCACAAACAGCCTTCAAGAACAAATTAAATTTGTTAACCATAGTTCCACTGTATATTGTTTTTCTAACACTCAATCACAATAAAAGAATGTTCTATGATAAAGCAGACATTGCAACACTATTTCAACAAATATACAAAAGATGTACATTTACATGCAAAAAATGATAAAAAAAAAACAGTCTAAAAGTTGGAATTTGATTATTATTTTTTTGAGCATTAGAGCAAAATTATTGCAGCATAAGAATATTTTCAGTTGGTAGATAGGAAAAGAAAATTAAAATTCATATTCAAGCACTTCATGAGACATAAGACAAAAACTACATACTATGGAAACTATGCACCATATCAATACAATTTTTTTAGTGCCATCAGGAAATCACATTTATAATATAAAGTTTTAAATTATGAATTGCTAAATAGTTTAAAATTAGCATATTAATTTCTTTCCAGTATACAATAAAAGCAGACAAACACATATTCATAACTTAATTGAATCCCTACACACAAGCCAGTAGGATGCCACTAGCGTTTACCGCTGGTGACCTGTTGTCGGACTGTCAGCGTGTTTATTTCAGCAATGTTACCACTGGCAGACCGCTAGAAGCCTGCCAGTGGCTGCCACCAGAGGACCGCTGACATTCCCATCAGCAGCCTGTCAGTGGACCACTAGCAGCTTGAGTGTAGAGATCGTATGCTTCAAAAACATACATCAATAAACAGGAGTTTGCATTAGCAAAGAAGCAGGATGCAATGTTATCACAGAAGCAATCAATTATATTTATTTAATAATTGTAAGTTTATAGAATAACACTCACCAAGTGATATCTGTGATTGAGGTGCTTGCTCTGGAGTAGTCAATACAAAATCATAAGTAAATAAAAGAATAAACTGCAAGCATATCAAAAATTCAATTATGTATTCGTAGTTCTCTATAGGTATTATGAATGATTACCAAGAATATTTTATACAAATTTAAATAATTACAGAAATAAACAAAACATAAAAAATATTTTGTAAATAAAATAAATCTATATTTAATAACTTTGAGAATTGTTATATAGGAATAAAGTGTCCCTGCCAATGCTGGAGTTTGAACACAGATCACCAGAGAACAAAAACAGGTGATCCCATTTTGAATAAGTAGATCATGTGATAGTAAAGGAAATATATATATGGGAATTAGTGTGACGTCTAATTGATCACTATTCAGATCACTATTTGGTGGTTACTTTTCAAGCAAGTATTATCAAGCAAGTACTATTAGTGTGAGTGTTATTCAAAGTCATCTGACACCAGTATTGTTCAACAGCATTACTATAGTTGTATCTGTGATTACACAGTCTCTACTACAACAAGCATTATGAAAGTGACTACGAGTATTCATTAACATTACAAAAGTGGCAACGACTGTTTGTTAACATTGCAAAAAGAATCATATTAAAAAAAAGCCAAATGATACAGTCAAATTTTTAAAAAAACAATTTTCTAATACTCTGAAAATAGTCATTAACATTCTAAACTTTGGAGAGCTGAACAGCACTGCATAGTTGATGTTGCTATCACAGCATTCTAACTATCAATTCTCTAGTATGAATGGGTTAGTTCAGTGCCTTCAATACTGGCACTGATCAAACAATGATCAAATAATTTATGGATGTAAGTATAACCCAGCAACATAATAATTATCCATCCTTTCTTATTTCTGAAATGAGAGACAAATAGGATGATCACCAGAATAACCAATTCTATAACTAAACCAAGTAAGACATGTATAAAAGGTGCAGCTGAATGTAGTCAAAAGATTTGTAAACATCACAATATTAAGAATGGTTTTCAAGAGAAAAACAACTCTTTACAATTTTCTTAGGAGATTTGGTTCTGTACAGAACATTGATAAAAGATTGCATTTATAATAATATCCAATGCAAATATGGAAAGGAATATCAGGAAGTAACCAACATGTTAAAGTTAAAATTGATAAACAAAGTTATAGCCAAAGAAGAAGAAACTGGTCTGGTGGACTATAATATATCTCGAGAGAACAACATACATTGCACTCTCTTGTATGAAGTTCAAATATTTGTAATATCATTGGAAAACGAGAAAATTGGTAGAAATGAAAAACTTTCAGTTCTCTGCTCATTATCTAATTCAGACCAATATAGATTTCCCTATAGCATGGTTTCTGTTGATGATCAGAGAAGAGATTGAGAGTTATATGCATCCATGTATAAATTAGAATCATATGGTGATTAGGTGAGCAATGGTGAGTTATATTTTTTGTACAGACTGCTTTGCTGGAATGAAGTGATCTTGTTGGTATATGATTTCCTGTAACCAACATACTTCATGAAAAATGTCCCCTATCTTGCTAAAAAAAATTATACACCTGAAAAAGAATATAGAAAAAATTGACCAAAATAGTGTAATAATAATACTAAGAATACAAAGATGGAGTTTGATTGTCCAAAGAGAAGCTTGAAGTAAATCAATCCAAATTTCAGTAAGAAGAATATGAATATTTAAAATTAATGCTTATAAAAATATTTCTGAAAATTAAAATGGAAAATATTTTTATAATTTTACTAATGTGTCATATATATGTGACCTCACCTAAGAGAGTTTCAGTTTTGGCACTTAGCTCTGTCATACAGCAAATAATCACATCACTTACTCTCATACAAAGAATATAATAATGATCAATTCAATTCTAATAAACTCTTTTACACACATACAAATGTACAAGTATATTATCAAAGATACTCTCACACTTCCAACATCACTTATAATATATTTTTATAATGAAGATTCAACAATAAGATTTTCATTTAGAAAATATATAAATATTACATAAAATAATAGTTTATGAAGAAATCACTAAAATAAAGTACTAAGATTACTTTTGTTATCTTTATAGAAATAATTTAAGACTAAATTTACAGAAAAATGTCTTTCCTAAAAATATTTTACAGACTAATGAAAATGATATGCAGACGCTCAGCCTGAGTAGCTGTTACTTGAGGCTCTTGTTCTGATAACAGACAAACAATGATTATAAATTATCTTTTTAGAATTAAGTGATTCTACAATTAAAAATAAAACTATATTACAATAAATTCATTCCTATGAGAAAGAGCAATACATTTTTAACAAATATTTGTAAGTGTACCATTCATCCATTTTTTAATATTGCTACCACATAAGGTCAGGTGCTCCTGCTATATATTTGGAGATTCTTGATAAATTCCCAAGAAGAATTTGCAATGTTATTGGTCCTGACCTGGCATACAGGCTTCAGTCACTTTCCTACCATCATAATCTAGCTTCCCTGTGCTTTTTTTATCAATTCTTTCATGATAGTTGTTCTGATGAACTTTGGTCTATGGTAACTAGAATTATGAATTTAAGTGCAGTACTAGATTGGCAACAAGGCCTCATTATTTTACAGTTAAATTGGCTAGATGTAACCATAAGTTCTTTGCTAACAGTTTCTTTTCTCACACTTCTGATCTGTGGAACTTACTTCTGGCTTCTTGCTTTTCAGTCAATTTTGATCTTCAAAAATGTAAATGCACTGTCAGTCATTATCGGCTGTCTTTTTGATCCCTCTTCTTTTATTGTTCTTGCTCCTTAATATTATTCTTTTTCTTATTCTTTTACACTCAGTGTTTTAGTGGCTTTATTGCCTTGCTTGGGATAAAAAAAAATATATCTCCATGTACCATGAAAATATTCTTGATAGAATATTGTACTCCTTTTTCTCTCAATCATACTTAACATTTCATTTGCATTTTCTAAGAAGTTTACATAACAATTCTTTAAATGTTGATCAGTATGAAAAATTAAAAATGCTGCTCAAATACTTGCATTATTATTTTTAAAAAAGGCCAACTAAAATAAAAAAAACAAACTCCAAGGAACAGCTTTAGTAAGAAATCAATATGGTCATTCCACTTAGATGTAGATTTCAATTCTAAGTAACAAGAAATTAAGACAGTGAAATATATTAAAAATATATCATAAATAGATATAGCTTATATTTCTAGTCTTGGAAATAACAAACTATTATAATTGTTATTATATATAGGCATGTCATATAAGCATATCATAAATAAGGTTCTAAAGCAATAGATACTTTATATAATTTTACATAAATCTCAACATAATAGCACATTTATGCTAATCATAAAACCATCAACAAAATTGCTTTCAAAATCAGTCAATATAAATACAATTAATAACAAAGTAAAATATCAACAGCAACAATGTGGATATTCCACTTCATTAACCTGGAAACAGCATTTGCACTTTAAGCTGGAAGAAATTGATAGTCATACTTATTTTAAAATATAAAACACTCAAAAGGAGATTACAAGTACTTTCCAAAAGCATCATATCAGTTAGTACTATTTAGTCATTTTTATATTACATTTTAAACAACTAGCTACAACAGATAACGACAGCAAATATAGATCTTAAAACACAGAAAAAAGCAATATATGGACAAAAAGCAACATAGATCAAACTACTTATGCAGAACATAATATATAAGCAATCAAGAGACATGGTTTCATTTCAGTTTGAATTATTAGTATTGTTTTGCACAAATTATTTTCCTATAAATATACTGTTTCTACCAGCAGTGACATAATAAAAAAGTCAATTATAACAGTTGTTATATAAGAGCACAAGTGTGACATTAATGAAGACAGTCCTATTATAAAGCAGAGACAGCTTCTAGCAATATATAGAAAACAAAATGAAAAGCCAATTGTAATTGTTGTTAGAGATACATGTTCAAGCACATCATAGACATGGATCTAAAGCAATAGATACTTTAGTATCAACACCATAATAGACACAATTTTTTGCTAAAACATCAACAGCAAAGCACATTTACACATGACAGTTAAACTTGTCAATAATTGCTCAATCTTTTATATTAACATAAACAAGCATATTTGTACATTATTGCAGAAGCTTCTAATTACATCATTTTACATGTAATATTATTGTTATTATGTTACAGGATTTTTAATAAAACAGCAGATTTATTTATGAAAGCTAAAATATTCCCCCACTGCTCAACACTTTTGTATTAACATGAAGAAGCGTGTTTATGTTATTGCAAAAGCAACTAATTTCATGGATTTGCATCTAATATTATTTTTATTATGTTAGAGAATAACACTCACCAAGTGAAACTTCTGACTGAGGTGCTTGCTCTGTAAGATTTAATAAATACAAACAAAAATAAATAATAGAACTGAAGGACATTGAAGATATCAATTAAAAGCTGTTCACCAAAATTGTTATTAAAAGGCGTCAATGTAAATAAAATTCACTGCAAAGCAAATTATCAACAGTAAAACTCACATGGATATTGTAATTCACTAAGCCAGAAAAATAAGCTTTATTGTAAGCAAAAAGAAATTAAGATAACAACTGTTTCAAAGTATAACCTATTCCAGAGAACAATATATGGAAATTCTTTAAAACAGTCATCTCACTATGATTTATGCCAGTCTAGATTCCATTTTAAACATCAAATTTCAACAGAGATAGTTCTATATTGAAGCAGATTCAGATAAGAGCAACAAGATACAACACACATAGAGTCAACTCTTTAGGTACAAAATGATGATGTCAAAAGACATGTTTTTATTTTATTTATAATTATTGAGCACAAATGATTCTCCCATGAAGATATAGTTTATACGAGTAGCAACATAGTGAAAGAAAAGCCAATTATATCAGGTGGTACAGAAGTAAACCTTCAAGAACATCACACATATGAACAAAAGACAGCACAAAGTGCAGCATCAAAATCAGAATATATGTATAACCTTACCCGAACATCAATAAAGAAGCAAATTTATATATAAAAGCTCAAATTTTGAATAACTGCTCAGCTCTTTTATATTAACACAAAGAAGCATATTTGTAAGTTATTGCAGAAGCAACTAATTACATGGTTTTACATGTAATATAACTGTTATCATGTTAGAGAATAACACTCACCAAGTGAAACTTCTGACTGAGGTGCTTGCTCTGCAGGATTTAATAAATACAAACAAAAATAAATACTAGAATTGCACATTTATAAGAAAAAATAAATTATACATTTTAATGGAACACTTTATTCCTTATTCAGTTCTTAGATATTGCTATAGTCAATTTTAAAATTTCAAACAATTAAAAAGCAACTAAAAAGCAAAAATATTATCATAAATTGTAAATCAAACTAAATTTCATTCAAAACCAGTGTTGAAAACCTATTTTTATTACATTCATAAAAAACTTTGAAAAATTTAAGTCAAAATTATTTGCATAAAAACAAATTCATTCATATTTTCATTTCTCAGTTGAATCTCTTTATGAAAGTAAAAAGACATCTATATCTACATAAGACACTCAATACAAACTTTTATGACTGTAACATCATCTTTACCTGAAGACATGTAATAGATATTAATGTAAACTTCTTTAGTAAAATTATATTCATCACTTAAAGAACTAAATTAATATTCTTACATACTTATCCTATGAGAATTAATGTAGATTTTTATATTATTAACATCTCTCATCCTACAGTCACTAAATCAAAAGACATGATAAAAAATTCTGTCATGATCCACCCAATTTTCTTTTAAGAACACCACACACAACAATGTTGACAGTTGTTGGTGAACCGGCAAGCTGTCAATGTCACCAGCAGTGACCTCGTACATCAGCTCCAGGCCCTACCAGCTTTCCCCATCTTCCACACTGCTTCCCTTGCCCACAAAGAGATATTCCACCTTGATCCTCTATATAGCAATAGTAGAAAGAATTCTATCTTAACAATTCTAGTCTTCTTTCTGCCTCATCAGTGATATCTTGTTATTTTCTTTGTGCTCTTGTGCAACTATACACATCGATAATGCTACCAAAGTCAATAGAAAACTGCAGTAACATTTTGCTAGCCTTATCACAATAATAATTTGGATGGAACTACTCTAGTTTGAGTAGTCTATATGGCATATATTGATTCATGCAAACAATTTATTGTACAAGAAAAGTAAACCGATATCAAAACTTGAAAAATTATGTTAAGTCTCCTTATTACTAAATCAGAAAATTATATGAAATAACACACTGTATATTTAAACAATGATTCTTTTAGAACTAGAACTCACTTCTATAGAAAAATCAACAAACAACCAGATTATTTACTTTCATCCAACACAAACATATAGATCCATACTTTATAACTGTATTATTTCATAATGTCATACATAATTACAAAGTAAATCATCTATATATTTTAATTAAAGCCTCTATTCACTCAGCTTTAATGCAAATGCATAGGATATTCTAATGTTCTTTTCAAAGGTAATTCAAAATTTATCATTTTGAGGCAAATATTGGTATCACTCCCTAGCCCTCATCTGAGAAGTATTTATCTATAAGTATTCTAAATATTTTTAGCTTCAAAATAAAAAGAAGTACAATCCTTGCATAGCATTATAGAATATCTGATATTATGCCTAATTATAAAATTTCAAAGAGGCCTGATTTCTACAAAAAGGCAATAAACAACCAGATTATTTACTTTCATCAATCTTATACCTAAGACAATTACTTCATCATACCATATGGTGGAAATTGACTTTTGACTGAGAAAGAAATAATTATAACTTCCAAACGAACATTTTAGGGATAATTTCCATGTCATTGATGATGCCTTAAAAGGATCATAAGCCCTGCAAGTGACTTGCAAGCCATTCCACATTGTGTTCAGGCAAGTCTTCTGACATCAGTCTGGATGCTTATTTTTATGATGCCATCTTAGTTGACTGACTGACCTACAAACTTTGTCATATATACACATAAATACAAACTAAATCAGCTATGATTTTCATCACTGTTTTAATTCATTCACCCAGTTTTAATGAAAACAGGCAAATATTTCATTGCTCCTATGAGAGATAATAATTTAAACTTAATTTTCAAGAGAATATTGATATTAATTCCAAACCCTTAACTAAGAAGGGGTTGTCTATATTTATGAGATGAGGTATTGTAACTATTTACATTGTTCAGACTGTTGTCATTATCTTTATTGTCACATTTATGTTTCGGCTGTTGTACACTCTGGCCTTCTTCAGGTGACGTTTGTTTGAATTTCAAACCAAACCAAGAACAGTCAATACGTATGTTGCCATTTCTGAAGATTGGCTTAATGTAAAAAAAAAAATGGATTTTCTTCAAATGGGGTTGTCTTCTGCAGCTTTTATTCCCACTTGAGTCCAGCTAATTTTGTTGGTTTTAGACAGAAAACATGATAACTAGTCTATCCTTAAACTGTGTAGAGGTGCCAATTACAAGATAGAAGGAGGTGTCCACTGGAGTATGTCAGAAGTCAGGAGGTGTCCACAAGTATGTCCGAAGTCTTAAAGCATAAATCAAAACTCATCTTGAAAGTAACACCTAGCTTGATGATGAAATTGTCAAAGTTATATAATTGTCACATCAGGAGATTAACATGTTTACAGCCATCTGACTGCTTCACAAATAGTGCAAATGAGAAGGATTTATCCATAAGTATTCCAAATTTTTATAAAGATATTTGCTTCAAACTAAAAAGTAGAATCCTTACATATCATTAGAGAATATCTTATATAAAATCATAGAATTGTGCAAAATGAAACACATTCAGACACTCACCAATTGTACTAGTTTCCTGGGTTTCTTGTTCTGCAGACATAAGAAAAATATAGCAATGTTACTATATTTTCTAAAACCAAGTTGATTTGCTAGAAGTACTATTAACCTCAATAACAAATTCATTATGCTACCAATCCTAGCTTATTCCAAAATTCATAATTTCAAATCTATTATTAGAAGATTTCAAATGAATAATATTTATACCATAATCAACACAACGCATTTCTGAAAATTTATTCTTTTGTATCAAAACAGTATGAAATTACCATGAGAAAATTCTTTAGGAAAGACAATATATAAGACCGGAGAACATTACTCTTTTTCTATGTGCTGTGTCACTTCAGAATGTTGGTGACGATGGCTGTTCAGTTTCCTGTCCTTTGTAGCTCTTAGTAAACTTTGTCTTTTTTGTTATTTCTCTTAAACCCTGTTCTGCCAACTACAAGCTCATTAGATAGGTTATGCACTGGTTATCTCTGTCCCTCTTGCTTTCAATATGTCCTGTAAGCAGAAAATTTTCCAAGCCTTCTTTGTTCATTATGTGCTCTAGAAATTTTAATTATCTCTTTCTGAGATTAAGTATAAGTGTCTTTTATGTTTTCATTATCTCTAAAACTTTGTCGTTGTTCACATGTTCAGTCCATGCTATTCTCAGCATTCTTCTGTAGAACCACCTTTCTATTGATTCAATCTGTGATGAGAATGTCCAGTATTCACTGCTATGTAAGATGACCTATATTGCATCTGACATACATTACATATATTTGATCTCCTCTTTTTAGTAATGAGACATTTTATTATTAAAAGGTCAACAACAATAATTGAAATTACTGTGTTACCATAACAATTGAATATCTCCTATGTAGTTGATATACTGCTTTTTCTTTTTGTTGTTTCATGTTGTTGTTCTTTTATGTGCCATGTTCCTTCAGGAGGTTAGCAGTTATGGCTCTCCACAATTTCCTGTCCTTTGCAGCTCTTAATAAATTTTGTCTTTTTATTATCTCTCCTAAACCTTGTTCTTCCATTTACTCAACCTTTATTTGGTAGGTTATGCATTGTTTTCCTCTGCCCCTCTTGGCTTCAATTTATCCTGGGAGTATCAAATTTTTCAAGCACACTTTCCTCACCATGTGTACAAGAAATATAAACTATTTCATCCTGATATTAAGTATAAGGAGTACAATACTAATTTAGATAATTTAAATTTTAAAATATAACAAAAGCAATAAATACTGCACTTTGCAAAAAATTTGAAATCATTATCCAGAATACCTAATTTTCACTTAATTTACCTAATGTATTCAGAAAAGTGTTTCCACTCAATGTAAATTTGTCTCTAAATAGGGCCTAAAGGAAAAAGGCACAATTATTTAAAGACTGTTAAAATTATACCATTCTTTTTTCTTAATGAAAGTTACTTGGTAAAAAATCTCTGAAAATATTTATATTCACTCATAATCTAATAATTTTTAAAAACATAACTAAAAACTCACCTATTATAGTCTTTACTTCAGTAGTTTCCTCTGATGAAAGACAAAATATAACTTTATTAATATTCAACAGTGTAAATATTTCATATCTATCTGATACTGTTAGCTCAATATCAAAATAAATCAACTAATTAAGCTTTAAAGCCTAAATTACTATCAAAATTCATTCATAAATTTAAAAATATATGAAAATGACATAAGACAATGTTTACATTATGTTCAATGTAAAAGATTTCTGAGTATTTGTATTTAAAATAGAATTAAATGTACCATTATTAGTAAAGTTGTTTCAGAGAAATTCTTTAACCAATACAAGATAATACTAGTGCAATATTAATTCAAATAATATAAATTCTAAAAGTTTGACGCAATGTCTTCTGTCTTATTAATTCCAGTTCATTTGTTTTCTCTCCTTAATAATTTTTTCTTTTTCTCTCAGATTTTTTCACACCCTTGCATTTTAGTGGCTTTATTGCCTTGCTTGGGGTCAAGTAATTAAAAAGAAAAACTATGAATTCTGTGCTTTCACAAGAAATCATTCAACAGAGTTAAGACAACTAATTTTTTTCCAAAAATAGACAAAATAAAATTTAGACAACTAAATTTAATTTCAAAATGATATATTTGATAAGTAATTATGGACTATTAAGAATTATACAAAAAATAGTTTACATATATATTTCTATAAATGCTTAACTTTCTCAGGAAAATGGTTCTACCCAATTAAGTCTATATCTCTAAAGTATAATGGATAACACATGAACAATTCTTTACTAATAGATGATGACAAACTGATCATTTTTAAATCAAATTGTCTGAGAAGATCAGATTATTTTTATAAACATAACTATAAACTCACCTATTGTAGTCTTTACTTCAGTAGTTTTCTCTGCAGAAAGGTAAAAGATTATTTAAGTAATGATCCTCAGAAAAATTGAAAACAAAATTAAACCATCTAAAACCTTATATTCAACAAAGAGTAAATATTTTCTATCAATCTGATATAAAAAAAATGCACGTTTTAAATATAGAGAGCAAAGAGGATTCAGTTTATAAAAACCTTGAAATTAGAAACCTTAACATTGTAAGACTGCTTTTATTATAGCAGTTTTTTCACAGATGATCAAATTGTATTATATTCATGTAATTAACAATGTATCTAACAGTTATTTATATATTTAATTAATATATTTAAAAGATGAAAGGTTAATGATCTTTGTGCCTCCTGTTAATTCAAGTATAGCTATTGCAACCTATTTAACAGTAGAAATATTCTAGGTACTGAATTTAACATAAGAATATGTCTAGGCTAATAAGTGAGTGTCAAACTCATTAGAATAACTTGCTAAGCATTGTTCCACAGGAAGATCATCCAGAATAAAAAATAATAAAATTGCTAACTATATATATTTTGAAAAGGTAAAACTAATAAATCTATAATATATTTAAAAGCTAAAAAGATTTAGATATGAAAAGTAACAATGATAACTGAAATGAATAGTCCCATTAGAAGATTATATATATATATATATATATATATATATATATACATACACACACACACACACAAATGATTTTGATTTACGAAAGATATATATTTTGAACCCAAAGATATATCACAATGTTCCAAAAACTCACCAATTATTCTTTCAAATTTATCCGATTGTTCTGTTGAAAGTAACAAATATAAACATTAGCCACTGACATAAAAGATTTAATTAGAGTTTACTTAATTACATTACTATGTAATTTTTAAAAGCCTCATCTTAAGAGGATGAATATTTTAGTATGATGAAATTATTAAGTAGCTATCCAACACTCAGATTTCATTCATTAATCATGAGTCTACAAACAGACCAAGTATAACTATTGAAACCTATTTAACACATTAAATATATTCTAGGTATTAAAAAAATTTAACAGAATCTGAAATCAGAACACATCTATTGGTAAAGCAGTAAGTATGAAACTCACTGGAATAGACTAAATTGTTTAGCATTTTTCTACACAAAGGTCATCCAGAATTACAAAATAATATAATTGCTAAATCATGAGTGAGAAAATACTTTACATTTTAAACATGTATTGCTTATAAATCTATATTTTTAAAAGCTAAAAAGATTTTTAAATGAAAAATAACAATGAGAAACTAAATAAAGAATCCCATTTATAGAAAACATTAGGTTGTCACATACGAAAATATGCACTTTATAGGAAATGAATAAATTGCTTCCAGAATGTTAAATAGCTAATTTATTGAATTGAAATAAGCACCATGTCGATGAGTGATTGATCTCCAACATACTTCTAAATTCTTGATCTTTAAAAAAAATTTTCATCTTTTGATGTGATAAACACTTCAAATATTTTGATTACCTCTTCCTTATTGGAGAATGTTTTATTGTTTATGAAATGCATATATAAGTGATAATCAGTAGGAGAGATATCAGCTGAATATAGAGGATGAGGCAGAATTTCATAGTTCAGGCTATGCAGCTTTTATCCATTTCTTATGGCATGTAATGATTTGAGGCAAAAATCATTCTTTATCCAATTAGGACAGAAACAGAGCACACTTCAAAGTGACTTTTTTTTTTTTTTTGAAGCTCATTCAGTTCATGCAGAACAAATCTATCCAGTTTCTTTACTTTTCCAATTGCTTTCAAGTGCCAAGAAACAGTTGTGTAAGATAATTTGAGTTCTGATAGAAGTTTTCAGACTGTAGTTTTCTAATTTTGATCAATCGAAGCATTCAATTGATCATGTCTGATAACCAACCGTGGTCTTTCCCTCAGTTTATCTTCAAGACTATAATCTCCCAAGCAAAACTTCTGAAACCATCTCTGTACAGTTCTGATTTCAACAATACCATTAATGAAGGCCATCTTGATATTCCAAAATGCTTCAGAGGCAAAATGACCTAGTTTGTACTCATACAGTAAGATTATTCAACATTGTTTCATTGTAATCATTTTCATTGAGCTTATGAGTAACAATATTTTGAAAGAAAAATTATCTAGAAAGAAAAAGTCAGGAATAAGTCAAGATTTTTTTATTTACTAAGGAGATATTTTGTTAAACAACCAGATCAACAACCAACCAAAAAATGTGTCATGTGTGACAACCTAATACTTAAACAGGATTTTGTTTTACAGAAGCCATATCAAAATATTATAACACTCACCAATTTTTCTTTCAACTTCATCTGATTGTTCTGTTGAAAGTAATGCATACAAACATTAGCCACTAATATAGAAAGAGAATTACTTTTTATTTATTTACAATACTAACAAAGAAATTTTTGAATGTATCATCTTATGAATTAATATTTTAGTATGATATAGCAAACATTAATATTTCATTCACTATTAATATTTTTCTAATAGATTTTTTGAATAAATCATGTATTTTTACTTAGCAAAATATTAACTTCTCATAGAATTAAATTTTAAAACATTATCTTTCCTTAATCATCAGCATTATCACATATTTATTAATCTATATAATTTGGTTTCAACTATTGCAATATTCACTCACCATAAGTTTTCATGATTTTAATATCTTCACCTAGAGGAATGAAAAAAATATTCATCAATTTTCCAAAATAATTAATTTAACCTACTCAGTAACAACTTTGAATGTACCCACTGATGTTTCCAATAGCTAAGTAACTCAAAGAATGATACTGACTTGCATGTATTAATATTTTTAAATTCAAAGGAATATGTACTGGAGGAATTTTAAGTGAAATTCAAAAGTTACAATTCTGAAGATCTTCAATTAAAATCTTTTCAAATATATATATATATATATATATATATATATAATGAAAACTCTAACATTTTTTTTAATTTATTGAACAATTCCAGTTTATACCAATAAAATATATATACTTATCCTATCAGTACTCAGAAGATAATATCAAGTACATAAGATATTTAGACACTCACTAGAGATAGATTCAAAAGCAGGTCTCTCTTCTGTAGAGAGGTAAGAAAAACTAAAATCATCAATTTTTATAATAATAAAGATTTTTATCATAATTATTTTTTTATATGTGTATTCTATAATCATACCAGAGAAATGATAATTCACACATACAGACACTTGAAAATGCAAGAAGATCAATTGTGTTCCAGAGAATAAGGCAAATTCTAAAATTGATATTCTATTGATGAGTAAATCACAGCATACACTGAATTAAATGTTTTTATTCCCTAAATAGATTGGGAAATAAATTGGTTATAAATTTCTATATTCTGAAGATAGCATTTTTTTCAAAATATCATGTATTTTTACATCAAGATGATAGAAAAACATTTTCCCAGCATATTGCAAAGATTTAAGAACTCTTTTGAGCCAGCCATCTATTTTAATGACATAAATAATGACTATGAATAATTTTTTTATGCAAAATATACTTCAGAAACCATACCAGCCAGGATATAATAATTCATAATCATAAAATATTGAACATTACTTCTATTACCTCACAAAAAATTAGCTCAGAGTAAATTTATAACAAAATGATTTTCTTTTAAAATATGTTACAAAAATTATATCATATTAAGCAATAGTTTATATGGTACAAATCACAAAAAGAAAAAACATGTAAAAATTCAGTTTGATCATTATAAATGCCGTAAACTTTAAGTGACTTGAAATTGGTTCCAGTAATCTAGGGAACACCATATTTAGCCAAACTCACTTTTATAAACAGACAAAAAAAACATAATTCTTGATAATGACTGTAGTAACAGTTGAAAGTATTCAGATTAAAAAAAATGATCTTTAGAAAGTTTACCAATTGTATAAAACAATTTAGCTTGAAATACTTAAAATATTGGACAGACTTTGTCAGTATTATTCAACAAAACTTGTTTAAAAGAATTTCTTGCTGCCTAAATACACCTTATTTAAAAATAAATATATGGATTACTTTTGTTATCTTCAGAAAAATTGCCTAAAACTAAGCTTACTAAAGAATGACTTTTGGTAAATATATTTTATAAATGTAATCATAAGAAAATGATATTCAGACACTCACCCTGAGTAACTGTTACTTGAGGCTCTTGTTCTATTCACATGCAACAAACAAAGATTATCAATGAATTTTTTTACTGAGGTCATAGTGCAAATACTCGAATAATTATATTTACCAACAAAAATAAATGAGCATTAAATAAATTTACAACTCAATGGAAGAATCTCATAAGTTTTCAAGAGAAATCTTTATATACATTAAAAACATTCATTACGAGCATAGTTTCAGAGTTTTACTTAATTTTATGTCATATATAAGATGATTTCTTTATTCAAATTTTTAAATCAAACAAAATAATGAAAACAATAAAAATATTTCTTTAAATGTTCAAAAAATGTATATAAGTTCCTCAAATTCTTTCATAATAATTATCTT
Source organism: Acanthosepion pharaonis (assembly GCA_903632075.3). Classification (NCBI taxonomy): domain Eukaryota; kingdom Metazoa; phylum Mollusca; class Cephalopoda; order Sepiida; family Sepiidae; genus Acanthosepion; species Acanthosepion pharaonis. Next base: position 1,072,101 of record CAHIKZ030000791.1, read on the forward strand.
CCAAAAGCAGCCAAAGCAAAATAACTAAAAACTAAAGATAAAGCAAAATAACCACAAAATAGTAAATCACACTGACATTTGATTTTAGCAATAAACATCAATTTTTATTTAAAGCAGACAGACATTACAAGAGTATTTACACATGTGAATATAAAAACCTAATTGAAATTGGAACTCAGCTCTCCAATTTCCAATTCTGAGCTGTTATCAATTACACTGCTTGCACATCCACCTTTACAGCACCTGGTATTCCCAAGCAGTCACCCATCTAGGTACTGACTAGGCTCAACATTGCTTAACTTTAATAATAGCATGAGAACTGGTTTCAATATTATATGGCCATAAGTTTTTTATACCCTTTGCACATCCAAGCTTACAGCCCCTGTTATTCCCAAAAGGTCATCCATCTAGGTAATGACCAGGCTTGACGTTATTTAACTTTGTGTGAGAATTGGTGTTTCAATATGATATGATCATAAGTCCATCATATGAGCAAAAAGCCAAAGACAATTACTCTTCAAGAACATCATCAGAGACATAAAGCCTAATCCACACTTCAGCAATAATACAATTTCAATACAATAGCTTTAGCATTAACAGGAAAGTACATTGATAAAAGCATAAACTGTAAATTAAAATTACTATATCTAATTTAGCATGTTAATCTCTATCCAGAAAATAAAAGCAGAAAAATATAAATTCATTATTTAATAGAATTTTATGCTTTAAAAACATACTTCAATATACAGGATTTGGCATGAACATAAAAGCAGGATGATATTGTAAAAGCAAGCAATAACATAGCTTTACATCTTATTATGGTGCGACAGAATAACACTCACCAAGTGATACTCCTGCTTGTGGTGCTTGCTCTGCAGTAGTAAATTAATAATAAATGAACTGCAAACATCTCAGAAATTGAATTTATATATTTTACTCTTTAACAACTTTATGGATCTTTAGAAATTTAAATAATTACAGTAAGAAACAAAAAATGAAAATCTTATTTTCAAAATGAAAAAAATCCATTGTCTCCAAAAAGTCATGAATATTCCAAGTTTTGTCTGAATATTTGAATTTCTTACCATAATGTTGCTACAACAACATTCTAACCATCTATTTTCTTTGATACTGAGTAAATGTTACCAGCATCAATCAGGCAATGACCAAATAACTGTTTAGGGATAAGTATCATCCACCAACATAATAATTTAACCTTTTTTGTACTTAAATGATTTCTGGAATCACCGACTCTGTACCTACAGATAATAGAATATATGTAAAAAGTGAATCTGAATCCCTGAACGATTTTCAAGAACAAAGCAACTCTATAACTTCCTTAGGAGATTCAGTTCCTTACAAGAGAACAACTTTTTTTTTTCATTAATCGTTCATCCAATATAACATTCAAGAGCCAATCAAGGCAGAGGGTTATTGAATAAGATTGTTGTATAAATGCAAGAGGGGGGTTAAGAAGTGCATATTATATTACAGGAAAGATAACAACTTGGGGAAGCATCCTCTGGGGAGTCTGTTCCACAAAGTAGTGGAAATCTGTCTGCACAGAACTTCCTTCTTACTAATGGAATACAAAAGTAATGAGGATGATTCATCACAGTGTATGAGACATGATAGGTCTTAGGTGTGAAGGTCTGAATTGGTAGAACTAATGAATATAGCTCATCAGGACATTTGACATTTTGACAACTTCATTTCTGCCCTTTGTATCTCAACATAATATTTTGGTAGTAATAAAGTACTTTTAACTTGGGTTTGGACATTTTTTACCTAATGTTATTACAGACTTAATAGGCTACTGTATGGTTTAAACATAATTTGTATATACATTGGAAAATCAAAAATTTTTATTTAGTGCTGGAATGGAACCGAACTAGCTATATCTCTGGGGTATGTCTGCATAAACTGTGAAAAATATTGACATAAATCCACTGAAACATAAATAAGTGCAAAATAAAATGTCAAGAGTGAAAATTTAAATGGATAAAGCAATAAACGTAAGTTTCATTTTAAGCATTAAGAAATTAAGATGGTAATGCCTGCTGTGTAGTACAACACTCCAAAACACGTTATAAACAATTTCTTGAAAAGGATCATATCACTTAGTACTATTTAAGTATTTATATTTTCCATTTTAAAAAACTAACTTCAACAGAGATAGTACTATGATAAAAGCAGATGATAATAACAACATATGATGAATAAAGCAGTCTAGATGAAAATAATTATGCACAAAATCATATATAAGCAGTAAAAACAATGTTTTTATTTTATTTTCAAGTAATAGCATTGACAAGCACAAATTATTCTCCTATAAACATATTGTTTCTATCAGCAGCCATATTATAAAACAAAAGCCATTCAAGCATATCAGAGACATGGATCTAAAGCAATAAACATTTCAGTATAAGAATAACACATAACTATAAGGATATCAACAGAGAAGTACATTTATATTAATCCTCAAAAAAAAAACTGCATTCAGAATTGATCAACGGATATGCTATTAATTATTAAATACTATTAACTGCATAGCAAAATATTAACAAAAATGTAGATATTCCACTTAGCTGTAAACAATATATTCATTATAAGCAGCAAGAAATTAAAATAGTAAAATTAAATATTTCAAAATATAAAACACTCAAAATGGGGTTATCACCCAGTTCACACTTCTGTCTGAGCTTTTGAACAGGAGTAGCAGTTTAACCCTTGTTTTGATTGTTTAGAATTGGGTTTCCAGTTCCTTCTAAATTCTACTTCAACTCTGTACTTCTAACATCTCTAACTAAACACTGAAATTTATTCTATTATTAGTGGGTTTCCAGTTCCTTCTAAAGTTTTTTCTTCTCTTTCACTTGCGGTTTAGTGGCATTATCCCTTTGCTTGAGGTGAATTAATAAAAAAATTTTTGTTCCAAAATCACTGTATCCCTCCTTACTATTCAGGCATTTCTACATTCAGTTTTAAACAACTAGCTTCAACAGATGATAAAAGCTGATCTTTTTCTATCTGCCATATACCTTCATGTCCACAGAGTAGAAGAAAAGCCAATTATGACAGAGATACACATTGAAGCACATTATAAACATTGATCTGAGACTTTAGAAAACTTTACAAAGACATAGAGAGGCATATTTATCTAGAAGCTAAAATTGTCAATTATAAATGCCTCAACAGATAGGTAATAATTCATTAATGTCCAGACAGAAGTCAATAAAAGCAGAATAATTATCCAACAGTATTTTCAATAATTTTCACATTAAAAATGAAGCATGTGATATTATTGCAAAAGCAACTAATTATATACATGATGTTATTGTTATAGTGTTAGAGAATAGCTATCCCCCAATGAAACTTCTGATGAACACCAGAATAGACAGATAACTTCACCAAAACATCAACAGAAAAGCACATTTACATATAAAAGCTAAAATTATCAATAATCACTCAAAACTTTTGTATTAACACAGAAAAAGCACATTCATATGTTACTGCAGAAGCATAGTTCTACACAAATTGTTATTGTGTTAGGGAATAGCCATCCCCCAATAAAACATCTGATGAACACCAGAATAGACATATAAGTTCACCAAAACATCAACAGAGAAGCACATTTATCTATGCAAGCTAAAATCATCTCTAACTGCTCAATAATTTGTATTAAAACATAAAGAAGCATATTGATGTTATGACAAAAGCAACTAATTACATGGTTTTATACATAATATCATTGTTATGATGTTGGAGAATAACACTCACCAAATGAGACTTCTGGCTGAGGTGCTTGCTCTGTAGGATTTAATATGAATAAAGATCAATAAATAATATAACTAAATGCAGACAACAAAAATTCAATTACATATTTTAATGGACCATTTTTTTGCTTTCTCTGAAAACTATTCAACAGAACAAAAATATTTGTCTATATTACTGAGATGAGGTATTGTAACTACACTATTTACATTGTTCAGACTGTTATCCTCATCTTTATTGTCATATTCATAACGTTTCAGCCATTGTACACTACAGCCTTCTTCAGGTGATATACATTAGAATTTCAAACCAAGGACACATGACCCAGTGGATAAAAGCATTGGTTAAAGTAATCCAGTGACTTAACCCAAAGAGTGATACTGTGAATTCAATACCTGGCTACAGCAGAGATGAACAATAAACTTGGAGGGTTGAGTTAGTAAAGGGAAGTAACTAAGACTGAGATATCCAGAAAAGACATGGCACATGGAACTAGAACAATCTCCCCGATGGACTAAATTAAGAGTTTGATTTGAAATTCCAACATATATCACCTGAAGAAGAGCATGCAATAGCTGAAACATCATGAATATGACAATAAAGATGAAGACAACAGTCTGAACAATGTAAATAGTGTAAATAGAACAAAAATATTCCAGATATTTAAAAAGTTTAGCTTAATCTTACAGAAGAACACATGTGTAAGTTACTCATAATCACCTGAGTAGTCCTTCTTGCTCAGAGAGGATTATAGATGCTATATCATTAACGAGAACATAGCTTATAAATCTATAACTTAGTATAAACATAGCTTATAAATCTATAACTTAAAAGTGGAAATTATGAGAAGACAAATATATAGCAAAGAGAACCTAAGTGAATAGTCACATTAATAGGAAACATTTAAATAGGATTTTCTTTTACAGAATTCAAAGAGACATGGCAATGTTCTAACACTCACCAATTATTCTTTCAACTTCATCTGATTGTTCTGTTGAAAGTAACAAATACAAACATTAGTCACTAATATACAATGTGCTTACTTATTTACAATACTAACAATGGAATCTTTAAATCCATCACATTATAAATGAATATTTTAGTAAGATTAAATTGATATGATACAAACCAATTATAATATTTCATTCATTACTAATATTTTTTTTAATAATAGATTTAAAAAAAATAAATTACGGATTTTACTTAGCAAAAATAATATCTCTGTTAATGTAATTAAAACCCTGAAGATTTTTAACTAAATTTTAAAACATTTCCTTATGAACATTATCCCAAGTAAAAAAAAAAAAAAAACAGACTCTTGTAGAGGAAAGAGTATAACAGCAGATATATTGTGAGTATAAAAATTGAGATCAACATGCTAGTCCAAATAGCAAAACATAATAATAATTCCTCATTTTAAAAATTCCAATGAAAATTACTAATAATGAACTCTTAATATGAATTGTTTTATGGATTAACATTTTAGCAAGATTAAAATGATATGAAGCAAACCAGTATTCTGATTTTATTCTTTATTAATATCCTTACATGCAAACCACTACTGGCCTGCTGGCGGGCTGCTGATAACAGCCACCAGCAGGCCACTGGTAGGCCTCTAGCAGTCTGCCAGTGGTAACATTGCTGAGACAACCCCGCCGATGGTCTGACAGTGAGCCACTAGTGGTAAATGCTGGTGGCATGCCACTCAGTGGAAAATTGCTGGCTTGCATGTAGGGATTTTCCAATAACAGATTCTTTGAATAAATGATGTGTTTTTATTTAGCAAAAATTACTTTCTCTGCTACTGTAAACTAACTAACATTTAACTAAATTTTAAAATCTTTATTTGTTCTTTAATCATCAACATTAGCTCTTATCATATTTATTAATCTATATAACTTGGTTTCAACATTTGCAATTGACACTCACCATAAGTCCTCATGATTTTAATACCTTCACCTAGAGAAATAGAAGAAGAAATACTCAAGTCAGTTATCCATAATAATGAATTTTAACTACTCACTAACAACTTTCAATACACTCACAGCTCAAATATTCGTAACAAATATGTAACCCAAAAACTAAGAACTTTCATATCTTAATGCCTCTAAAAATCATACACTCAATTATCATATGTTTGCAACAGCTACCTAACTTAAAGAAGAATATGAGCTGGACCAATCCATTAATATTTTTAAATCAGAGGAATAAAATGTGTCATGGAAAAACCATAAGCTAAATCCAAAAAATCAAAATTTGAAAATAATGAAATAAAATATTCCCAAATATATACACAATTATTTCTCAAATACTATCAAATTATATAAAATCTAAATTCTTATTTTATCAACAACCAAAAGATAATATCAAATACATTAGACATTTGGACAAAGATTCAATAGCAGGTTTTTCTTCTGGAGAGAATTAAAAATAAAGTCACTTATTTTTATAGTTATAATAAGAAAGAGCTTTATAATAATTTGTCTTATTTGAATAACCCAATTCAGTGGCTTCAAAACTAAGTAAAAGTTACCATTTGTGATCCAGCAATAATCAAAGAATTTAGGAACATGACAGCCCCCTCCCGCATAATAATTATCCATCTTTTCTTATTTCTAAGAAATGCAATGTCAATAACCAGAATCACCAATTCTGCAGCTACAACAGGCAAGAGATATGTAAAAGGTACAGCTGAATAGGTGTAAAATATTTATAAACATTACCAAGTGAAGGTGGTTTTCAGCAGTAAGATAACTCTTTATAACTTCTTTCAGTGATTTAGTTCCTTACAGAAGAAAAGTTTGATAAAAGACTGCCTTTGTAAGATCCAATGCTGATATGGAAAGAATATAAGGAAGAAACAAACCAACAGTCAAAATCAAACTTTATCAGAAAGGTATAGTCAAATGAGAAGCTGATTATCTGGTATGGTGGACCATACTATCTCCAGAAATAAATTGACATACATTACCCTTCCTAGAATAAGGCCTAAATACTTGATAGTGAATATCCCTGGAGAATTACAAGAAGTGGCAAAGATGTGATTCTCTGCTTATTGTCTAATTCTGCAACTACAGGCAAGATATGTAAAAGCTGCAAATAAATGAATCCAAAGGATTTGTAAACATTACATGAGCTTGATTTTCTGTACAAAGACAGCTTTTTAAAATGCAAATTGGCAAAAGAATACAAGGAAGAAACCATCCATGAATTTCTAATCAAACTTAATGAACATAAAATTATAGCTAAAGAGGAAGAAAAACCTCTGGTATGGTTGATCACAATCTATCTGGAGAGAGAATGATGCCTCTTTGGAATAAAGCCTAAATACCTGATATTGAATATCCCTGGAGAATGAAAAAAAATTGGAAAAAAATGACAAACGTTTGATTCTCGGCTCATTGTCTAATTCAAACCAAAATAAATTTCATTACAGCATGGTTTTCAGAAAAAGGTTAGAGTTATATCCATCCATATATAAATCAGAATCCCACTGTTGATATTATGAGCAATGATGAATAACATCTGCATGTCTTGCTTTGCTGGAATAAATTGATTTTGCTGGTATATTATTTTCTCTTACCATCTTGTTTGATGAAATAAGTCCTCTAATATCCTTATAAATTATATACCTCAAGAATAACATACTTGTCAAAACAGTGCAATAACAATATTAACAATACAAGGGAACACTTCAATTGCTTAAACAGAAGCTTGAAATGAAAACTATTCAGGTTTCAGTAAAAAGAATATGATTAAATTTTTAATTAATTAAAAATAATAATAATTAATTAAAAATTAATGATTAGAGAAATATTTCTGAAAATACCTGCCATTTCAAAAATGGAATAAAATTTATACTTTTATACTCAGGATTTTTATACTTTTACAATAATGTCATACATATAAGAACTCACCTAAGAAGGTTTCAGTTTCAACACTTGGCTCTGTGAAATGTAACAAAAATTTTCATAATTTTTTGTGCATACATAGAAAGATACCTATACATAGATACTGTCTAATTTTTAATTTATTTCTAAAAGGAACATATAACAATAAGATTTCCAGTTAGTTTAAAAATATATAAAATATTACATTTAAAAGTAGTTTATTATTATGAAATCACAAATTTTATTATGAGGTTAACTTTTGATAGCTTTAGAAAAATGATTTAAGACTCAACTTGCTAAAGAAAGCCTATCCTCAAATATATTTTACAAACTCATGAAAATCATATGCAGACACTCACCCTGAGTAGCTGTCACTTGACGCTCTTGTTCTGATAACATACAAAAAATAATGATCATCAATTTTTTTAGAATTACTAATATCATTAAGAGCTTCCACAATTATGATTAAAACTATATTAATCACTACTTGAAAGATCAACAAATTTTTAACTAATCTTTATATACCATGAAAATATTCATAGAAAAAAACACTAAATTAATTTGCTCATTTTATTCATTTTTCTCTTCATCACATTAATATTGACATTTAAATTTTCTAACAAGTTTACATTGCAATTTGTTAAATGCTGCATACAGTATGAATATTAAAAATATTACTAACTTGATTATTTTTCGAAAACTATCACTTAAAATAACAATAGTTTTAAAGCAAATCAGTAACAATATAATGGCATGTAGATATTTCAATTAACTGCAGATTTTCTAAGAGGCAATAAATGAATAGAGTTAAATTTATTACAAATTTAACATCAGTAAAGAGAGTTCAATGATAAAGCAAAACAGCAGATAACATTGTATAAATAAAAGCAGGAAAGCCAATTACAATTGCTGTTATATAAGAGCACATTCAGGCACATCATAGGCATGGAAATAGAACTAAAATAATTGATATAATCGCATCAATATATACTGTATTTTCTTGGATATAATACAATGATGTCATGTAGATATTCCACTTAATTGCAGATTTTCTAGGAGGCAATAAATGAATAGATCTAAATTTATTACATATTTAACATCAAAAGAGAGAGTTCAATGATAAAGCAAAACAGCCAAGAGCATTGTATATAACAGAAAATCCAATAGTAACTGTTATATAGGAGCACATTCAAGCACATGATAGACATGGAAATAGAACTAAAACATTTGTTATCTCAGCATCAATATATACTGTATTTTCTTGTATATAGTACAAGAAGTTTTAAACAAAAATTTAAAGTAAAGAAGGGAGTTTTTATTATAAACAAGTAGACGTTTTAGAAATTTTTCCTTAGCTTAAAAAACTTCTTATTTGCAACAGTAAGATTGCAAATATACTCAGTCAGAACAATAGATAATAAAACACAAAATAGGCAGGTACTGATAACTACTGTTTATGAAAGGTATTTGATATGTCGGAAATATTTGTTTTTTGGGGAGCAGCATTAATTGAATTCTCAGAAATTGATTAAACAACAAATAAAGGAAACACACAAGATCTGTCATATTTTGATAACATTACTGTTACAACTAAGGCCTAACTATTGTATGAATTATGTACTTTTTTTTAGATTTTTCTACTTGAAAAATGGGGCAAGAATTCTCATGATGTGAGATTTTTGTTTCATATTTCTCTGTTGAAATATGTTTAAAATTAGAGAAGTTTTGCTCACAAGATAAAGTTTGTTTATATTTTGATTTGCTTTTGTTTTCATAAAGTTTTCTCTCTCCAGTCGTAATGAAAAACAATATTTCTTTTATTTTCATAGTTTATTAATACATAGAAATACAATAAAGTCATATCAAACAAAAGTATGATAGATTAATTAACACCTTAAATTGTATTACCAGGTTTCCATCTTACCCCCACTCCAAAAAAAAGATATGAGAATAAGATTTGAAATGTAAGTTAAGAGAAGAAAAACACAATGGTAAAACATCTCATTCATTTTTATTCTTCAATATCATGAAAAAAATTAAATATTTTAGTGAAATATATGTATGACATTGAGATTTTAATAGATAATATTGTAAAACTGTACAGGTTATACTACAAGGATGATTTTAGCTTCAGAAACAAAGGGTTGTATTATACTCAAGGATGTAATTTATTGTTTTTAGGTTCAGAAACACAAGGTCATATTATACACAAGAAAATACAGTATATAACTTTACAAAGGCAGAGAAGTGAATTTATGCATTGAAACAAAACTTCCTCCCAATTTCTTGCTTTTCTACCACCTACAATCTTCAAAAATTTGAATGCATTGTCAATTGCCATCTTCCTGAATATTGTTCTTTTATGGTCCTTTCTCCATTGTGTCCTGATGGCATTATTACTTTGCTTGGGGTGAATTGATTAAAAAAAACCAAAAAAAAAACCCAGCTATACAAGGTGCGATGGGTAAATTGTCGCCTTTTTATATTTTTAATCCTGTACATTGTCTTTGATTTTGTTGACTGCACAGTATAGTAGGGTCAGTTGGGTACCATCTGTGAGAAAAAGAGCACCATGACATAATTCATTCTGCTAGAAATTTGGAAAGCATGTTGTACTGCTTGGCTTTCAAGCTGGAAGCTCCAATACAAACATTTCAGAGTGTTTGGGTGTCAACAGTGAAGAGAATTCTGAAAGAGTTGGATGAGTCTAATGGTGATTATGAAGGTGTTTGAAGTGATCACTAGCGATGGTGACATTATGCCTCCATTCATCTTATCACAAGGCCTCAGACTCAACATAAAGGCCTACAACAAGGGCCTTAAGTAGTGCTTCCCTGGGTCAAGAGAGTGGCTGCTGGAAGACCCTATGTCTGGAAACAGAACTCTGCACCATGCCACACAAGCAGGAGAACCCAGTCATGGCTGCCAGACAACTTCTGCAACCACATCACCCCTTACATCTGACCACCTGACTCCCCAGAATGCCACCTCTTTGATTATGTGCAATTGAGAGACAACAAAACTCCTTGTAACATCAAAGATGAACTGAAGACAAGGATTATGACAGCATTCATAAAAACCATCCAGAAGAGTTGCAGGAGATTCCAAACTTGTCTGGAGGTCATGGTTGAAGCTAATGGAGATTTCATTGGATAAATTTACTCTTTAGTATTTCAAGATATTTGTGTGCAATTTTAGTAAATATATATGTTAGAATGATATGTCAGTGTTATTTTCATTTTTGTCTAATTTAGATGACAATTTATCCATCGCACTCTATAAATGGATAAAAGCTGAAATAGTCCTAAATCCTTATGCACAAAAAGATGACAAAGATAGTCAAGATATATGTTAATATTTTATGATCAACAAAAATATTGTTTGTATTAGCAGCCACATATTAAAAGTAAAGACTATTACAACAGCTGTTATATAAGAGCACATTCAAATACATCATAGACATGGATCTAAAACAAGATATTTCACCATCAACACGATAATATACATATCACTTTAACAGGACATCAACGGAGAAGCACATTTTATATAAAAGCTCAAATTGCCAATATTTGCACAACACTTTTATATTAACACAAAGCATATTTGTATGTTACTGCAGAAGCAACAGTTTTATAAATTATATTAATGTTATGAGAATATATGTATAACCTTACCAGAACATCAACAGAGAAGCACATTTTTATATAAAAGCTCAAATTTTGAGTAATTGCACAGCTCTTTTGTACCAACACAAAGAAGCATATTTCTATATTACTGCAAAAGCAACTAATTACATGGCTTTACATGTCATATTATTGTTATTATTAGAGAATAACACTCACCAAGTGATACTTCTGATTGAGGTGTTTGCTCTGTAGGGTTTAATAAATACACAAACATCAGTAAATAATAAAACTGAAGACATCAAAAATTCTATTACACATTTCAATTGATGACTTAATTCTATATTCAGTCTTTGCAGAAGATAATCAATGCCATTTTAATGAATTAAAAGAGAAGTAAAAAAACTAAACCATGAGTATAAGATGTATGTCAAGCTTGATTTTATTCAAAACCAGCAATGAAGTTCTATTCATATTTATAAAATCTTATATTTTATATATTTATGTCTAAATTACTAGAATAAAAATCAATTCATTTCTGTTTTCATTTCTCAAATAAATTTTTTTCATAAATATATAATCTATCTTACATATCTTTTACAAAAGACACTCACCAAAAGTTTTCTTGACTGTGACATCTTCACCTGCAGAAATGTAATAGATATTAATATAATTTACTTTAGAAAAATTATATTAATTACTTACAGAAGTAAATTAGTATTCTTATATACTTATCCTATGAGAATGAATATTTATCCTATGATAATAGCATTTTATATATTATTCATATCTCTCATCCCATTTCATATTCGGATATCTTTCAATCATTCAGATTATCAAAAGAAACAGCTATGATTTTGAAAATGACATGGACAGATAATATATTGCTCTAGAGGAAAATTATTTCTATTTATCTTAAAATACATGAAAACTACAATATACTTTCACAAATTCATTGATTCTTTCAGATTGATGACTATGAAAAAGGCAATAAACAACCAGATTATTTATTTTCATCTGTCTATGACAATTATTTCAACATGCCATATTGTGGAAGCCAACTTGTAAGACTACTTCTAATACTTATACTTCCCAAATGAAGATTTTAGGGATGATTTCTGTGTCATTGGTGATATCTAAAAAGACTCCTAAACCCTGCAAGTAATTTGCAAGACATTCCACATTGAGTACAGGCAAGTCTTCTGGCAGCAATCTGATTATCTGAATGTTTACTTTTATGATACCAAGTGAGTTCACTGACTGACCCACACTTTGTTATATTTATGCATAAATACAAACTAAACCATGAGAAATAATAATTTAAACTTGGCAATTTTCAAGAGAATATTGATATTAATTCCAAATCCTCAACTACTGATTAGGATTTATCCACAAGTATTCTAAACTTTTGTAAAGATATTTGCTTAAAAATAAAACTACATTCCTTATATATCATTATAGAATATTTATAATTTCTATATAATCATATAGAAATGTGCAAAATGAAACACATTCAGACACTCACCAATTGTACTAGTGACTTGGGTTTCTTTTTCTGCAGACATAAGAAAAATATACCATTAAAGACAGATAATTTATACAAATGCTTCATGCATTCTAGAAAGTGACCCTACCCAATTTAATCATGTATCTTTAAACCAAGCATAGTGTCAAAACTCATAAACAATTATTTAACCATAGACTATTAAAATGATACCATTTTTTTTTTAATTACAGTTTCTTGGTAAGAATACAATATATAATTCAGAGACATCAGATATATTATGTTCAGATCATATTCAATCTAAAATATTTCTGAATATTTATTCTCAGCTATTAAAAGCAGTATGAAAAATGTCATAAAGAGTAAAGGCATTTTACACAGAAGTATCATAATAATATAATTTTAATATTGAAACATGACAAAAACTAAACTCTGTACATACAAAGTGATATATTTAATCAATATTCATAGATTATAAATAGAAAATAATAAAGGGACTTTTCATATATATTTCTATAAATGCTTAAATTTGCCAAGGAAATGGTTCTACCCAAATTAAATATATCTCTAAATAAGCTGTAATTGAAAATGCAGGAACAATTCTTCATTGATAAACTATGCCAAATATATCATTTTTTAAGCCAAAATACATATAATAATATCTTAATATTTAATAATAAAAATAACACAAAACTTTGCATATATATTTCTATACATTTTTTAAGTTTATTAGGGTAAGTATTCTACCTAAAGGACAATTCTTTATAAATAGACTATCACAAATAAAAATCATTTTTAAAACCAAAGTTTCTCAGCAAAAGAACATGTTCACTCATAATCTGATAAATTTTATAGACATAACTAAGAACTCACCTATTATAGTTGTTACTTCAGTTGTTTCCTCTGTAGAAAGGTAAAAAAATAATTTAAGTAATGGCCCTTATCAAATCATATTTTATCTAAAACAACTTGTAAGTTAGAAACAAAATTCAACCAAGAATCTATTGAAAATCCTGACCGTCAATAACAAAGAGTAAATATCTGTCAGATGATAAAATATCTTCTATTTTAAAAAAATATTGTTTATAAATCTATATTTTTTAAGTAAAATGGTCATAAAAATAAGCAATTAAATATAAAACAATAAGTAACAATAAGAAACTAAGTCACATTAATAGAAAACACTTAAATAAAACTGTTTTACAGAACCCAAATAGATGTCGCAATGTTCTAACACTCACCAATTATCCTATCAACTTCATCTGATTGTTCTGTTGAAAGAAATGAATATAAGTATTAGTCACTAATATAGAAGGGAAATTAATTAAAGTTTACTTAATTACATTACTAACAGTGAATTTTTTTAAATGCTTCATTTTATGGGTGAATATTATCAAGATGAAATTAACAAGAATCTATCCAACATTCAAATTTGTTCTTTAGAAATTTTTTTCTAAACTTCTAATTTTGTAAAATAATTGATAGATTTTTATTTAATTAAAACATCACTTCTCTGTTAATATAATAATACACAATACATTTAATGTTGGATTTTTATTTAGAAAAAAGAAAAATTCTTGCTCATAAGTAAAATCTTGATTGTGTTTAACTAAATCTTACATGCTTATCTTTCCCTATCATCATCATTAATTCAGATAATATTTAATTTAAATCCTTTCAACATTTGCAAGAGACACTCACCATAAGTCCTCCTGACTCTTTTATCTTCAGCTGAATAAATGAAAGAAATACTCAAGTCAATTTTCCATAATAATGAATTTTACCTACTCAATAAGAACTTTCAATACACCCACTGCTTAGATATTCAAAATCCCAATAACCCCAAAAATAAGAGCTTACATATCTTAATGTCATTAATCATCATACACTCAATGCTCAGATGTTTGCAACAGCTACATAACTCAAAGAATATTGACTTGCATGTGTTAATATTTTTTTAAAATTCAAAGGAAATCTTAAACCAAATTACAATTTTGATGATATTCAATTAAAATCTTTCCAAATACATACACAATGATTTCTCAAACAGCATCAGTTTAAATGAATAAAGTCTATTCTTATTCAGAAGATAATATCAAATATTTAAGACATTTTGACACTCACCAGAAACAGATTCAACAGCAGGTTTTTCTTCTGGAGAGAGTTGAGAAAGAATAAATATACAAATTTTTATCATTATAAGATTTCTATCATTATTTTCAGTCATAACACATACAGAAACTACATTTTATTCATATATAAAAATTAAAATCAAAAGTAATGAATTGTTTCTAAACAAATAAGAAATTCTAAAATTTATCTTTTTAATTTTGAGTAACTTATGTTTTATGACTTATCAACTTTTTGTAGGTTATTTAAAGCCAGAAAATATTTTTATATTGTAATAATTTTTTAGAGATAATGATTTTACTAAATTAACCCATAGTTAGGAGGAGAAAAGGTGAATTCATACTTTTCTCAAGAGTATTTGTTTGTAAGTGAATATAAAAAATCTGACTGGAATTGGAACTCTGCTCTCTGATTTCCAACTCAGAGCCATTATCTATTACACCTCACACACATCCAAAATTACAGCACCTGGTATTCTGAAGCAATCACCCCTATAGGTACTGACCATACTCAACATTGCTTAACTTCAGTGATTCAACATGATATGACTGTAAGCTTTTTTTAATGTTATTTTTTTTAATTATTTAATCTATTGATGAATGAGTAAATCACTGAAGTGAATACTGTTTATGTTCCATGAAGCAACTTTAAAATATTTTAAAAAATGAAAAAACGTTATAACTTTCTAATTTACTAAAATAAATAATAACTGGGAATATTTTTACACAAAATATATTATACACAACCTAATACAAATACTTCATAATCAAATAATCGCAATAAACTATTTCTATTATATCATGAAAAATTATTTAAGACTAAAATTCTAAGAGATTGACTTTCTTTAAATATATTTAAAAAATCATATAAAAATGATATTGAGACACTCACCCTGAGTAACTGTTACTTGACGCTCTTGTTCTATTTATATGCAACAAACAAAGATTATCAATTAAACCTTGATATCATTGAGTAAATATTAAAATAATTATATTTACAAAAAAAAAGATATAGCATTAAATTAATTTCCAATTCAATAAGCAAATCTTTTAATAATTTTTTTCATATACATTGAAAGCATTCATGATTTTCATATCTTGAAAGTGTCTCCAAATATAATACCAATATTCAAATATTTAAATTAAATAATAAAAACTACTAATGAAAACATTTTCAGTTTTTTAACTTCTGTCATTGATATTAAAAGGAAAAAGGTTCTTTAACTTCTTTTATAAAGTTTATTTTCCAAAAGCAGCCAAAGCAAAATAGTCAGCAAAAAGCAAAATAACCATAAAAATAGAAAGGTACATTAATATTCAATTGAACCAAGTTTTTTAAAATTACAACAATGAAAGATTTTAAAATACAGTAGAATCCCTCATATCCAGAATCCCGCATATCCGGACATAATTTTGATGTGTATATTTGAACTATTTGGGTGATTTGAAATTTCTGTTTTTCAGGAAATTTACTTTGGATAATTACTTATGCTTATTTCATCCAAATGGCTTGTATTGGTGCAAAAGATGATGGGATAAAGAGGAAAAGAACAACTTTCAAGTTATCACAAAAAGTGGAAATTTTAAACAGACTAGACATTGGTGAAAGTTCATTGTAACTAATGGTTGAGTTCAGCATAGGAAAGTCAACATTGTATGATATAAAATCTTCCAAGAAACTATTCTCCAGTGTCACAATGAACAAGGAAAAAAAAAACATGATTGTGATGAAACCTGGACTGAAATTGAAAAAACTATTGAAAAGGTTGTCAGTTTTATGGAAGGATAGGCAGCATTTAGCTATGACAGCTGCAATAATGCATACAGAGTTAAAAAGTGTCTTTTGTTTAAAAAATTTCAAGAATAAAAAGAAAACAAAAAAGTTGAGAATGATATTAGAAGAGAAAGAATCATCATTTTGCATACATGGCATACTTATATATTTTCATTAACACTACTTAATTTATTTCTTTTTCCTTAAAATCAATTCCATTATATTTCACTCACCATTAGCTTATTTTGTTTACTACAAAACACTGAAAAAGAATGCTAAACTTGATTTCAGTTCTTTTATTTTAATCTAAATATAACCCATCATATCCAGACTTTGTAACCTATTCCATATATCTGGAAGGTCTTCTTAGTTTGGTTGTCAGGGATTCTACTGTATAACATATGGAAAAACATATTATAATTTCTTCCTCTGAATTATCATATGATTTAACATTTATATGTAATTATATTCTATTTTACACCTAATAATAACCAAGTTTTATGAAATAGACACTGATAACT
The DNA here is from genome assembly GCA_903632075.3 of Acanthosepion pharaonis. Classification (NCBI taxonomy): domain Eukaryota; kingdom Metazoa; phylum Mollusca; class Cephalopoda; order Sepiida; family Sepiidae; genus Acanthosepion; species Acanthosepion pharaonis. The sequence goes on from CAHIKZ030000791.1 coordinate 1,089,316, forward strand.
AAAGTGTTTTGACAATAAGAATCATAGATCTACATTTAGGTGAAAACAAACACAAAATAAGCAGTCTAAATCTTTTAATTTCATATTATTAACATTAGTAACAAATTACAGCAGCAAGAGAATATTTTCATATTAGCAAACAGCAAAAGACAACTATGATTGATCATCAGAGACATGAAACTAAACAAGGCATGTTTCAGCAACAATGCTCTATGTCAACATAATGGCTCCAGTATCAGCAGGAAAGTACACTGATATATACTAGTGAAAATTATAATTTATAAATGGATTAATAGTTTGACATTAATATATTATTCTTTATCTAAAAGCCAAAAAATCAGAAAAATACATATTTATAACAATTGAATTATATGCTACAAAAACACAGATCAGTAGACAAGAGATTGCATTATCACAGAAGCAGGTTGATATGTTATTGCAGAAGCAATCTATCATGTTTTTATATAAATTGTTATAGTTTTATAAAATAACACTTACCAAGTGATATTTCTGATTGTGGAGCTTGCTCTGTAGTAATTAATACATAAAATATGAAAAACTAATAAAATAATGAACTTAAGATATATCACAAATTCAATTACTCATTTTCTTGGTTTTCTAAAGATTTTATGTATAAATAGCAATGACAAAAGAAATAAAAAAGCCAAATCATACTGTCAAATTACATTGTGTGGGAAGAATTGATCACTGATAGGCAAAAGAGTGTTTTATGTGTTGGGAAAGCAGTTGGGGAGTGGGGGCATTGCTCTTGACCAATGCAGGTGCATTGCACACACACATCAGTCATAGTTTGAGCAGCAATAAGGAAACATGGTGGTATCAAAACAGCTCATTCGGGGTTCTCTGCTTTATGACTTTTAGGTGGGATTGTTTTCAGCCTCATCAAGTCGTTGAATATATCAAGATTTTGGGGATAATTCTGTGTGAGTGAGCACACCATCAGTCATTGTTTCCAGAAGTTCAGATTGGGAGATCTGTCTCTTTGTAATGAACTCCACAGTAGCCGGCCACAGATCTTGGATGAGGTGGCGCTAAAGGTGGCCATAGAAGAGGACAACAGCTAAACTTGTAGTGAGCTTGCCAAATGCTTCCAGGTTTCTGATAAAACAGACTTCCCCTGCACTGCAGAGGGATGACGTACAAATTGAGCAAGTGGGTATCCCACACACTGTCAGAAGCCAACAAGCAACAATAAATGACACCCTGTTTCTTGTTGCTTTCTCAAGACCACAACATACCCATATTTAATCTAGTGCTCACCAATGACAAAAAATGGATTTTGTATGACACTCCCAAGCATGCCAAACATTGGTTGTCACCACAGAACTCTCAGCCTAATACCACAAGACCACTTCTAAACCCACACAAGATCATGCTCTGTATATGGTGGACTAGTCAAAAAGTGGTGCTATATGAACTGCTACCAATGGGCCAAACCATCAATGTGGACATGTACTCACTGTAGTTGGAATTTATGCAACAGGCACTGAAGCAAAAGGAGCTAACACTGGTCAAATGCAAGGGTGTATTGTTTCTCCATGACAATTCCAGACCTCACGTGATGCATTTAGCCATATATAATATACAGCAACTTGGCTGAAAGACACAGTACCACCTTCATAGGAAATCCTTTGCAAATGAGGCAGACTTGCAGCAGGCACTCACAGACTTCTTTGTGTCTAAGGCACACAATTTTTACCACCAGGATATTGTTCAGCTGGAGGCATGTTGACAAAAGGATGAGGATTACTTTGAGAAATAACAGTATGTCAAATTTGTTGTATACCATTTTTTTCTAATAAATCAAAAACAGCAGGGACTTTTACTATCATTACTTTTGTTATTACCAGAATATAAATAATATTTTTACTGATAACAATCATTTTTCTATTATATTTAATATTTCATTTGCCATTTTTAACAATTTTATATTTCAAAAACTTAAGCAATGCATATTCCATTATTTTTTATTAAAAACTATCAAGTAAAATAAAACGTTTCATAGCAAAATGACAACACAAAACAGTATTCCACTTAACTGTAGATTAGAATTTTCTTTTAAGCAAGAAGACAAAATCTATTATAAACATGACATCAACAGAGAAAATCCAATGCTAAAGCAGAAAAAGCAAACAATACATAGAAAAAAGAAAAATCAATAGATATTACAGAGGTACATATTCAAGTACATCAGAGACATGGATCTAAAGCAATAAATACTTCAGTATCAACACCATAATAGACACAACTTCACCAAAACATCAACAGAAGCAAATTTATCTTTGAAAGCTAAAATTATCAAAAAATTATTCAAAACTTTTACATTAAGACAAAAAGCATATTCTTGTTACTGCAGAAGCATAGTTCTACACATAGTGTTATAGTGTTAGAGAATAGCCATTCCTCAATGAAACATCAGATGAACACCAGAATAGACATATAAGTTCACCAAAACATCAACAGTAAAGCACATTTACATATAAAAGCTAAAATTATCAATAATCATTCAAAACTTTTGTATTAACACAGAAAAAGCATATCCATATGTTACTGCAGAAGCATAGTTCTATACAGCGTTATAGTGTTAAAGAATAGCCATCCCCCAATGAAACATAAGATGGACACCAGAATAGACAGATAACTTCACCAAAACATCAACAGAAAAGCACATTTATCTATGCAAGCTAAAATCATCTCTAACTGCTCAATAATTTTGTATTAATATAAAGAAGCATATTGATGTTATTACAAAAGCAACTAATTACATGGTTTTATACATAATATCATTGTTATGATGTTGGAGAATAACACTCACCAAATGAGACTTCTGGCTGAGGTGCTTGCTCTGTAGGATTTAATAAATACAAACCAAAATAATAACAGAATTGCAGGCATATAAAAATATTCAATTACACATTTTAATGAAACATTTAATTCTCTATTCAGATGAAAACAGTACCCAAAAAGCAAAAATATTACGAAATCAAGTTAGATTTAATTCAAAACCAAGATTGAAAACTTCCATTTATTGAAGCTTACACTATATATATTCCATCAGATTATTTTCATCCAGTGAATGTAAATATATTCATAGTTTATACAAGAGTTTCCCAACATTTTTGTATCATCACCTACTTTCACATAGAAAAATTTTATGTCTTGACAGGCACTTTTCCTGACTTGACAAATTCAAGATAGCCAATGTGATAAAAAAGTAAAAAAATTTATATTAAATAAAAATTATCCTGAGGTCACTTCTTAATTTTACTGGCAATGTTGTCTTTGGTCTTCCCTTATCTGATTTATATCCCCAAAAAATGTCATTTTGTCTCAAGAACTATTTGACGTATGGTGATCATTAATGATTTATATAGTATAACTCAAGTGATGTAAGGTGGAAAACAGGTCCAAAGTGTCATGCTTGAACCTTGGTGTTGGTAGTTACTCATTTTCTTCCTATATGACAGCTTAAAAATAAAAGGGACATTTATTATTTTTGGCATCAATCTGTTTGAAATGACCATGAAGAACATCCTATAGATGCATGTTGGGATTTCTTCCTAACCAATAAAAATGAACTACTTCTTGGTCTCATCACCCACATTTTTTGCTCTTTCTTGTTTTGAAATCAGAACACTTATACTTAACTGTAACCATTTTGTATGTGAACACAATTCTTACTTTGTGAACATTTTGCCTTATGACTGTTGGTTTGATGTGCATATATATTGTTTACTTAGTATTATTTTGCCCTGTGCTTTTTTTCTCTCTTTTATTGTTGTTTATTGGGAACATGTCCAATTACTCAACACTTATATCATCATAGAATATTTTATATCAACCATTATAAAGATGTGCAAAATGAAACACATTCAGACACTCATCAATTGTACTAGTGACTTCAGTTTCTTGTTCTGCAGACATAAAAATATACCAATGATATTACATTTCATATAACTGAGATGATTTTCTTGAAGTAATACTATTAAATCAATAACAAACTGAATGAACTCATTAAGCCTAACTTATTCCAAAATTAATTCATAATTTTAAATATGTAATATGAAGACATAAGATATATATGATGATCAACTCAAAATATTTCTTAATATTTATTCTCATGTATGTAAAACAATCTGAAAAGTACCATATTGAGAAAAGCCATTTTACACAAATTCTTTAGACAGGTCAATAATACCTGAGATCATGGAGGCCAATAAAAATTGAAATAACTGAAATAATATAAATTCTAAAACCTCATGAAAATTAAGATGACACTTACTACAGAATGACTTTCTTTAAACATATTTCACAAAAAATCACATGAAAATGATATTCAGACACTCACCCTGAGTAACTGTGACTTGAGGCTCTTGTTCTATTCACATGCAACAAATAAAGATTATCAATTTAGTATTTATGCTATTAAAACCATAGAACAAATCTTCAAATTATGTTTACCAACAAAGAACAGTTGGCATTAATTTCCAATTCAATATACAAGTCTTTTAACAATTTTCAAGAGATATCTATATGTACCTTGAAAACATTCATGAACAGCATACACACAAATCAAGATGATTTGTATACATTTTCTTGGCACATTTCAAATATTAGAAAGAATTACAAAAAGAGATAATTTTCTAAACTACTAACAGGAATAATAGTTTGAAATAAGTTGGATGAAAAATAAGGCAAATATATTACACAAACCATAATACAATACTTCATAATCATATAAACAAAATCAACTATACATTGAACAGAGCTAGCAATATTTCATAAAATTATTTAAGGTGACACTTGCTAGAAAATGAATTTCTTTAAAGATATTTTGCAAACATAATCACATGAAAATGATATTCAGTCACTCACCCTGAGTAACTGTGACTTGAGGCTCTTGGTCTAGTCACATGCAACAAACAAAGATTAAATTAAGTCTTGATGTTATTGAAATCATTGACTAAATACTCAAATAATTATATTTACCAACAATATATAGGATTAAATGAATTTCCAATTTCAATGAGCAAATCCTTTAACAATTTTCAAGAGATATTTTTATATATCATGAATATATTCATGACAAGCATACCTACAAAGATTTTTATTTAATCAAATGGTTTTACTCCACATATCAGTTAATTGCTTTGTCCAAATTTTTAAATTAAAAAGAAAATAATGAAAACAAAAATATTTTCTAATTTTTAAATAATTTTCCACAATATAAAAATGAGAAGTTCAACTTCTTTCATAATAATTTCCAAAAGCAACCAAAGCAAAATAGCCACAACTGAACACAAAGCAAAATAGCCACAATAAAAAAGCACATTGATATTCCACTGAAATAAGACAATAAGTATCAACATTTGTTTAAAGCAACAATGAAGCATTTCAAATTATCACCTAATCCAAAGAAAATGATTAACTCTTCCTGTAAAATGTCTTATGAATTAAAAATTCCTTATACACTATGATATTTGACTTAAAACACCCATTAATGATATAGAAAGTTTCATGATAAAGAAGACATTGGTAATATTCTGACATAAGCAGAGAATGAATTTAAATTTAGAGGCAAAGTGATAAAACAAATGATCTGAAATCTGAGCATGAGAATATTTTCAATTAAGTGATAGCAAAAGAGAAAATTAATATTCAAACATATTATTAGACATAGAACTAAAAGAATATATTATTCACCAACAACTGCTCCAGTAAGTACCGACTCCTCTTTCTATCATCTACCTTTAATCCATTATCGACCATTTATTATACAATGACTATTACTTTTACATTCTAAACACATGGCATGAATGGAGGCAGAGTTATAATAAAAACAGACATATTAGCAAAAGAAACTGTTGCATCGTGTTGTTCTAAGACATGTTATCAGTAGTCAACTTCTTTTTATAATTTCTGAAATTTCCACAAAAGTCAAATTCTCCAATTGTTTGGGGTATGCCAGAACAGAAATTTTCATTTTCACAACCTGTTGAAGCTAGAAAAAGATCAGTTACTTCATTTTCTCCTCATTTTGCCTGGTTGTCCCTCAATTTTTAGCCCTAGCCTGGGCTGCAAAACACCATATCTAAGTCTCAATAAATTCTGGTTCATCCAAGCAACTTAAACATCTTATCAGTGACACCATAGAAACAAAGGAAGATGCATAATCATTTACTTTCCTTTCCTTAACATCATGAATTTTCAAATATGTTAAAATATTCTCTAATTTAAATTTGAATGCATAAAATTATTCTTTTTTTCTCAAAGATACTTTTTCTGTGTATATAAATATAGGTTACTCTTACTAAATTTCTACATTTGCCTTTGATAAAGTTTCTCAAAATAGAAAATGTGTTGACAAAAGGTTTTTCTCTTATTGTCTTTTCAGATATATTTATAAATAATAAAATTACTCCCAGCATGCAACAGGGACTGTTCCTGCCAGAAATATGAACATCCTGCCAAGAGACATGAGATTCAAGCTCTTCACCCAAGGACTGTCATGATGATAACACATGTATAACTTCCCTCCTTGATAAGACTTGTGATATTACGGAGTGACTTACTCCCTTTGATAACATGAACCATATCACAATTGTAATGTAAAACACACACACTAATAGATACAAATACATAAATAAAATTGTATGAAACTACCATACATTTTACCATGTTTTTTATTGTTATTATGTATGTTTGTTTATCCTGTCTTTCCTCGTGAACACAAACCCAAACTTATAACCACATGGTGTGAGTGAATATATCTCCACAACATCACAAGACATAAAACTAAAAGAGATACTTCAGTATTAATACTATAATGTATTAATGTTAATGTTTTACTACAAATAACATATTTAGAAGGAATACTCATAAAGACTTTCCCATTGATAAACACATTTTTTAATATCACCAACTTTCAAGAAAATCCCTACTTAAAGAGTCTAAGATCTGCATACCTGCAGTTGATGTAACCTAAGTCTTTCACTCCCACACTAAACATCTCCCAATGAACATATGGACACTACCAGATAGAGGAAAAAAATGCCCACTAGAGACGCACATTATCAACAAAATATGTTGCAAGACCAACCAGAAATAGGATATACTAATATACAAGCACACCAACATTCCATTACCATCTTCAGGAATTATACATAGACACCATCAGACGGACACAAAAATTACCAAACACACACACATTAACACCACAAGACAAGTACATGTGAGGTCTACTCAACCAATGAAAAACAAAACATAAATCTAATAGTACTGGGATTTCCTCTTCCATAATTCATTTCCCAAAAGATTTGTGATGAAACTTAAATAAAAGTGCAACATGTTAAATTTATAAACATTTTCCATTTGTTCCTTATCCTATCATTCTAAACTATATAAATTTTAAAAAAACATCAACAGCGAAGCACATTTATATACAGAAGTTAAAATTGTCAATAATTCATTGCTCAACACTTTGCTATTAATATATTAATCTGAACAGAAGCCAACAAAAGCTTTTATATATATATATATATATATAATGTGTGTGTGTGTGTGTGTGTGTGTATTTAGGCAGCAAGTGTTTTTTAAGGCAAATGTTATCAAAGACAACAGACATTTTGTGTTAATTAATTTTATGGATCCACTTTTACAAATTACAAATAATCCTTCTCAGATAAGGCGGAAATTCCATCAGAAATTTTCCAAAGTTCATTTTGGAAAAAATATGGTCTAAGCTTTTGACTTTCTAAAGTTATCATCGGGATAGGTAGCAATAAATGGTGAGTTTCATTTCTGACAGAATTTCCTCCTTATCTGAGAAGGATTATTTGTAATTTGGAAAAGTCAATCAATAAAATTAATTGATGCTAAATGCCTGTTGTTTTTAATAACATTTGCCTTAATATATATGTGTGCATGTGTGTGTCTGTTATTTAGCAATTATCAGCGTACAAAGTGAATTCAGTAAGTCAAGTTTAAACTCCAGTCTAGTCTGCTGCATTCACTTTCACCCTAATTCCCTTAAGAAAGGCATGATTACACCACTTCTCCCTCTGGCTATGAATTAAATAGCAGGGAAAATTGGGCTCTCTACCCCTGGGTGGATGCCAGTCTAAGAGAAGAATTACTCTGAATTCAAAACCATGGAGTAGGCAACAGGAAACCACTCCACTATGTTTCTAAGAAGTCATGATAGTTCACAGATAATAAAGAAAAGGGATCTGTGAAGAGCCATGATTTCCTACATCCTGAAGATACTGCATTTAAAAACAAATTTAGCAGTACTTTCAGTATAAAACAATATCTTTGTACTTATGTACTGAAATTAGCAAAAAAAGAGCATATTGATATATTATTGCAAAAGCAGTCAATATTATGGTCTTAAATATATTATTGTGTTATAAAATAACACTCACCAAATGAGACTTCTGATCTTGGTGCTTGCTCTGCAGGATTTAATAAATACAAACATCAATAAATAATAGAACTAATTTCAGACAAATCAAAAAACCAATTTTATATTATCAAATCTTTAAATCCTTACTGAGCAAAGATAGACTACCAAACACATTTTTTACAAACTATAACAAGAAGAATAAAAAGGATGAAATTTTATTATTGTTACATGTAAAACAATTTCATTTTAAAAAATGTAAATCATTTCAACAAATATCACCTATGTTTAAATATTTTTTTGTTGATAAAATATAATCATATACTTTATATATTCAAGTTCTAATTATTAGCATAAAATCCAATTCAATTCAATATTCTTATTTCTCACATAAATATTTATGCTAGGTAAATTATGCATTGTTTTCCTGTCTCTTTTGCCTGTGAGTATCAAATTTTCAAAACCCTCTTTCCACATTATGTGCCATAGAAATTTCAACTATCTCTTCCTAATGCTAAGTGTTCTTTTTCTTTCCATTTTCTCTAAAACTTCATTATTGTTTATATATTTGGTCCATGACATTCTCAGCATTCTTCTGTAGAACCACATTTATATTGCTTCATCAGTGCAGAGATTGTCCAGCATTCACTGCCATATAGGAGTACTGATATTACATAACAGTTCAGTACTCGTTTCTTTGTTTCTAACAAATTTTTTCTGTTTAGCCGTCTTTTGCTATCCCAATGTGCATTCAGATTTTAGTAACTTTATTTAAAAATATATTTTTGACAACTTTAGAAATGTTTTAGAAAGTTTTCATTTTTTAAAAGTAATATTATTCATATACAAGTACTCCTATTACTCTCAGATAAAATATATTACTCAGGTAAAAATCATTTATAAAGTATAATCAAGAAAATTTAAGAAGAAAAAGCAAATTTATTAAATTATGACAGAATATCTTATATAAGATATTGTGTCATATTTTAATAAATTTATGCACATATTCAGACACTCACCAATTGTAGTAGTTACTTGGGATTCTTGTACTGTGGACATATAAAAATATATATTATTAATTCATGTGAGTTATTTTTTTAAATATTGCTTATCAGATATATTGCTTATTATATATATGATAATTTCTCTCAAAGTTTTTTTTTTTATCAATCTTCTCAACATATTAAAAACCTTAGAAATTGACATTAGCATTTCAAGAAAATATGAACCAATAATTATTATCTCATAATATATTATATACAAATATTTTATGTTGAGACTTGAGAGTTTATTTGAAATTTATAAAACCATCAAAAATGAGTGTTATATAAACATTGCTCAACACTTTGGTATTAATATATTGATCTGTGAACAAAAGCCAACAAAAGCAGAGAAACATATATCACACTCATTAAGTGCTGGTGCTAATAAAATAGTGCTCAAAGTATAATAACAGTGATATAATTTATATTAATAATAAATATACATTTTTTCCTCATCAGTAGTGCAAATCTGAGTTTCATGCACAACACAATCGTCAGGTGCTGATTGCTGTATCTGACTATTGTGTTGTGCTATCAATATGGAAATATATATATATATATATATATATATATTTTAAAGAGAAGAGAGAAACCACAAATGTTTTTTCATTATAATGTGGATATATATATATATATATATATAAAATCCACATTATAACCAAAAACTTTTTTTTTTGGTTTCTTTAAAATATACACTTTTCTCTCATTGGAACAACTATAACCTCTCCATTATACATATATATATATATGTGTGTGTGTGTGTGTGTGTGTGTGTGTATGTGTGTGTGTTATTCAGTAATTAACAGTGTACAAAGTAAAATCAGCAAGTCAAATTTAAATTCCTGCCTAGCCTGCTGCATTTACTTTCGCACTAATTCCCTTGAGAAAGGCATGAATACACTTCTTCTCTCCCAGCTGTGTGTTAAATAGCAGGAAAAACTGGGCTCTCTACCCTTTGGTGGCTAACAGCCTAGGAGAAAAACTACTCTGAAACCACTCAAATATCATTCCCAAGAAGTCATGGCAATTCACAGATAATAAAGAAAAGGAGAAATGAGTAAAATTCTTTAAAAAGTTCATATGAAAATGCCAAGTAATTGATTTTAAAATCAATACATTTAAAAAAAATAATGTAAACTACAGTCACAATAAAAAGAAGCATACTGTTAAGATTATTAATTATAAAATCTTACAGAGAAAACATTTACAAGTAGAGAAATGTAATTATACCTTTCTTTCTGTTTGAGTGTTTTTATTAAGACACTATCCCTAGACTGCCATTTAAGGCTTGAGACTCCATCCGAGCCTTATATATATATATATATATATATATATATATATATATATATATGTATATATATGAATCATTATTTTCAGGAGCAAATCTAAATATACAAGCAAATACATTCATACATACATAGCCATGATTTTTGTTGAGATAAGACCAGAATTAATCTTGCACAAAGTAAGTTTGGTCCTGCCTGATGGCCAACTCAGAGACTCATGGTTGTCCAAATACAGAGTGTTCTTATCAAGACACCATTTCTAGGTTGCCATTCAAGGCTTGACACTATATATATATATATATATATATATATATATATATACACGGTGTACCAAAAATACTTTTACAAAATATGAAAGTGGGTTCCTCATACCAAAACAAGGTAAAATGTCCATATAAACAGATGTCCAAAAAGTCATCATTATACCTCAACACAACTCTTAACAAATATTCAAAATGTCCTCTGCTTGCTTCTACACATCAAAGATATGCGCCAGCTCATGATATGAATATCTTGCCATTGTCAAATGGAACACTTCTCAGTTAACTCACTAATACACATGTTAAACATTGAAGACAAATGTACACGAATGACAAATATAAGCTAGTCTATATGGCAACACAAACACAGCATCATCTATTGTAAACTTTCTTTAAACTTAATAACTAAAAAACAAAGGATTTGCAGACATGTTTATATGGACTTTTGTCCTCATTTTGGTGTGAGGAACCTGCCCCCAAAGTTATTAAAAGTATTTTTGATACACTCTGTGTGTGTGTGCATTGGCTCCTCTGCCCTTTGACAGGTCTTCTTTTCAGATTGTGAGGTGTCATGTCACCCTCCTCACCAGCAGAAAACTAGTTGGCAAGCTGGTTTAGATACCAACTACCCATCCATGCAGCAGCTTATATGTATCATAAATGGTTTGCAATATAAATATTATGGTAACATACATTGTTTTTCTCTGAGATTTTTCATCAGTTGTTAATATTCTATGATTTGAAAATATCCTCATATTGATTAGTAAATTTCTGACTTGCATATCTTTCATCTTAATTTGTTACTTTTTATTGCAATTTCCAAATTGTCATTCTACAACTGTTAGTAAACAGTGCAGGTGCAAATCAGAAAATTAATAATAAGTAACAATATTCCATTTAAGAAATTCAAATACTATTTCTTGTCTTTGTTATTTTTTACTTCACATCCTACAGACCAGTTTATTTTCCTACCTTCTTCGATTGAAGTTTTGTCCAGTGCAGTCTCAGCATAAAAGCACCCAAACAATATAACATAAAGCACAAACTGGATTTTATAAGCTGAATTAGCCAACAATAAAATATGTACATGACAAAATTTGAATGAACTGGTTAAAATATTAGAATAACCAACATCAAATAGAATATGTTTCCAGTCAGAAGTAAACGTTCACAGAAAAGTATAGTTCAATTCATAGGTAACAATCGATTGCAGTGTTTAAGCAAAGCAAGCAAAAACATGAGAACAATAGACAATCAAATCAAGTTATCAGCAATGTTTAACCTTCATGCCCAAAAACAAAAAGTGTCAAAAGGACAATTATTCCCTTGACACTGCAATTACTTTATACACTTTTGACCCACTCAGCAATGTTTATTGTTTTACAATAATAAATAATGTGAACCGAGTACAATATAAGATTTATTATTTACTATTTTATAAAGAAACAAATTTGAAACAAATCTTTTTATTCAAAAATTTATCAAAAAAATTACAAAATTATCAAAATATGCAAGAGGTGCTCTCAACCTATTTTATTGAATTTACAAAGTACAAGGAATAAATTGTCATCTAAATTATGCAAAAATGAAAAAAAAATCACTGATATCTCATTTACCAAAATTGCACAAAAATATCTTGAAATACTAAAAAGTAAATTTATTCAATAAAATTGCCAATGGCTTCAACCACAGTCTCCAGACAAGTTCGGAATTTCCTGCAACTCTTCTGGACAGTCTCCTTGTTTAAGTTGCAGCCATAATACTTGCCTTCAGTTCATCTTTGATGTTACAAGGAGTTTTGTTCGTCTCTCACTCAACTGTACCCTATACATAATAATCAAGGGGATTGCAGTTTGGGGAGTTAGGTAGACAGATGTAAGGGGTGACGTGGTTGCAGAAATTGTCTGACAGCCATAACTAGGTTCTCCTGCTTGTGTGGTATGGTGCAGAAACCTATTGCCAGACATGGGGTCTCCCAGCAGCCACCCTCTTGATCCAGGGCAGCTCTACCTTCTCAAGGCACTTGATGTAGGCCTCCATGTTGAGTCTGAGGCCCTGTAGGAAGATGAATGGAGGCATAACATCAGTAAGTTCACTAGTGATCACTCCAAACACCTCCATAATCACCATTAGATCCATCCAACTCTTTCTGAATCCTCTGCACTATCCTCATATTGACACCCAAACACTCTGAAATGATCATATTGGAGCTTCTGGCACAAATGCCAAGTAGTACAGCATGCTTTTTCCCAGTTTCTCACAGTGTGAATTGCATCATGGTGCTCTTTTTCAGACAGTAACCCTACTATACTGTGCAGTTGACAAAATCAAAAACAAACAATGTACAAAATTAAAAATATATAATGTTGACAATTTACTCATCATACTCTGTATGTGATAAGAACAAATGAAATACATTTTTTAAAAATTTATAATTAGTTGTTCATCATTATACATTTATTTAAATTTTCTTTTCCTGACTTTTATAAATAAAAAAAAATTCTTTTCATATTTATTTATTTATAAAATAGTAAATAATAGATATTTCATTATAGCTGGTTCACATATTTTTATAATCTTGTAAATAAGCAATCTAATAGTGTTTAATATCTTTGTTGTCAATTCTCAAGAATAAGGAAAATGTATACATTCACTTTCATATCCTTGGGTTTTATTAATACTCTGATCATCACTTTTTAAAACAATAAACATCACCGAGGGAGTCAAAAGTGTATATAATAATAGTAGTGTCAAGAGAATAACCATCCTTTTGACACATGGATTTTTGCAGGCATAAAGGTTAAACATTGCCAAAGTATCTTTGTTCAAACATCATTTCAGTTAATGAACCACTTTATATTATTGTCTATTGTACCTCATTATTTTTTTATATAGCAGAGATGCATCTGTGATTAAAAGCAGTCTTTATATATATATTGGAGTTATACTGACACTCACCCACTGTCATTCCTGGTTCAGAAGATTGTTCTGCAGGATGTAATAAATATAAGCATAAACAATTCATCCAAGAAAGAAATAAGGAATATTTTCTATCTATTTAGTTTTTACAATTAGTTAATATTTTCTTGCTACAGAAATACAACTATAAAAAAAAAAGCATAAATTAATCATTAGAAATTATCTTGTATCCAAGTATTATTCTGCTTAATTCAATTTAAATTAACTCTCATTATCACAGCTTGCACAGATTCCCATGATTCTCTGTCACTATCCAATTCTATTGTTCATCATATTCTGCAGGTCAGAGAAAGACTGCAATTTAGGTTGTCAAAAATCTGCTTGATATAAAAGTCTTGGCTAGCTCTTCATTGTGTAGACTCCCCCAAAAGAACTTCACTGACAATTTCATTTTTAGCTCTCCAGCAATATTCTGCAAATCTGATGACACTTCTTGATAATGTCTGATACTGGATGAAGGTTACCTACAATCACTCATTGATCAGACAATCTCTCCAAGTGAAACTCAAAGCATGCAATTTTCTTTCCAATTTTGAGGTAAGGATCCATGCTGAGCAGCCATACAATAGAACAGTTAACAGTTGCTTGAAAGAGGCTTCTTTTCATCTACTATATACCAAAATATATCTCAATGTATCCTTTCACAGCAAATGATAATGTACTTTCTGACAAAGATACACATTTCAAAAAGGCATTTCTAAATTGTCCAACTAAATGCTGAAAGAATATTGAATGTATGAAGAAAGTGTGTATGCCTTTTAGAATGGTTATATTACTAAAAAATCAAGTTTTATTGATTCCATTAAAACACATTCCAACATCTAAATAACAAATATATTTTCATACTTTTCATGAACATTTTATATGTATTTTCTTCTGTTTATACTCCAACTTTTTTTTCTTGGTATGAATTGCAATATTCCATTGGCTTCAAGAAAGAATCTGAATGATGAATCTGGGGAAAAGTGGTGCCCTCATTGTCAAAAAGACATTTCAATTAAGAAATCAAGCTAGAAGCAAGCTATTGAAGATGAATAGCACTATCAGATGTAGGCCAATAGGTAATGTAATATTTATATGATAGATGAAAACTAAATTCTCAAATTCATTTTAGGAAAAATAGCATCATGAGCAACAAGAAATGGTCTATATTCTTTAGAGCTTGTTCATAAATATGAATTTCTAATTTATCAATATAATTGAAAACTCACCAATGATAGTCTTTACTTCAGTTGTTTTCTCTGTAGAAAGGAAATAAATATCTAAATTAATCCTTATAATCAAATTAATTTTCTATTCAACAAATATTTCTTATTTTCAACACAATTGTAATCTATTAATTTGAAGATTTTTATAATGAATTACGATAAAAATGAGAATTGAGACTACTAAAATGAATTTTTATATTAAAATGCACACTGAATTGACTGGATAATAAATTTATTATTAGTTATAAATATCTGTTATTTGTAATAGTGTAGAAATCAATCTAGATAAACCATGTAATAATCTGTATACATTTGTATTTATATAATAATATATTTTTGTATATATTATCAGATAAGCACTCACCAATAGTGGTTGTTACTTGAGGTTCTTGTCCTGTTCACAAGGAATAAATAAGGATTATCAATTAATATTCTCATAATGTTGATTGATTTTTATATTTTTGTATTTATTTTTTAAAATTAAAGTTATTTCAAGTTGGTATAATACACATAAAGAAAAATATCAGAAATGTCAGTCATTTTAGATACTATTTTAAGCTATCGTTAATATACTTTAATTACATGTTCTCAACTATTATTTAAAGCCCCCAGAGAATTTCAGTTATTTCCAATACATTAATATCAAACATTTAATATACAGGGTTGGCAGAAATACCTCATGCATAACAGTAAGACATTAGCTAAATGAAGACACCATTACCACTTGCCTAAGTTCACTAGATATACATAGGTGACAGTTTAAAGTATGGGAGGTATTTCTGCTGCATCCTATTCAGAGAGGATAAGAGAATATTTATAATAGTATACACACAAACAGCTATAAAAACACAAAGGCTCAATGTTATTTTTATTTAATGTTTTTACTGTTGCACTGTTTTAACATTGTTGCCTAGCTGTACTGGTCCATTTTTGGAAAAACAGGAAATTGCTATTTACTGGAAATAAAGACACTGATGGTGATTTCCCATTGGCATTGCTATTCTAGCCTTGATAGGACATTTTGTAGCATAAACTAAGCTAAACAATACCACCAACACACAATATCATAAAAATATATCACGAAACAAGTTGTATAGTAGAATATATCTACACCAGTTTTGAAATAGCACTAAACATTTAGCTTATAAAATAAATGCCAGAAACTGACATTTCACAATGTACTAAAAAAAGCAGCCAATGTAAGTTTTGTAAATATGTATAAGAATAACAGTGAAAGTACTAATATTTTGCAAAGTTTTTGTCAAACAATAAAAATAAATATTTTCTAAATTGTACACCAGTTAAAAAGCACATTCCTCTAATAATGAAATCTTGAGATTAATGCCAAAATCAATCAAAATTAATATTAATGACAAAATATTTTGTCCTGTTGTAAAATATAAATATCTTTAATTCTTTTTCAGGCCATGAAGATTGCATTTAAGCATGAATCAGACTGTCACTGTAGCTGGGTGTTGCTCTCAATGTCCACTATATATATATATATATATATATTTATATATATAAACAATATATAAATTTTTATATATCAAGAACAATTTGAGGTAAAATTTATGACAAAGTGGAGAAAGTTTTTTGCGTGACATATTTGTTCTTTAATCCAATGAAGTCCTAAAGGACAAAAAGGATCACACAAAAACTTTTACCAATTTCCCATAGATTTTCCCATATATATATATATATATATATATATATATATATATATATATATATTATTATTATTATTATTATTATTAATACAATAATATCAAAACCAGCTACTCAGAGTTTCATACAATAACAATCAGGCAGATTTAACCATGGTTTACTTTATATTTTAATTTTTAGCCTATATCTATATTATAAATTGCAATCTAATTTTTCTTTTAATTTAAATTGTCCAAAAACATCAGGCTCTGAAGCAACACAAAGCAAAAAGTCAGATTTCAAATTTTACATAAAATAGTAAAAGTTCTGAATGCTTTGTCCCAATTTTTTTTAACCACAAGCAAGCTTAAACATAAAAACAAATTGAATAGTAATGGAAAAGCAGTAAGCAGCTTAAAATATAAATGCAATAATATCAACATGTTATATCTGTGACCCAAAACAGATATTAACCATTGATAATGTCTTAGATTCAGCCAAAGAAGCACATTAAAACTGAATTTAAGATTTAGAAGCAAAAAAAATACAAAGTTTAAAGACAATTGCTCAGCTCATCAAAAAGCAAGACTGACACTCACCAACTGTCTTTTCTATATGATGAGATTCTTCTGTTGGATGTAAAGAATGTAAGTATTAGTCACTCATATGGCATAAATATAGTATGTGGACTAAATAGAGAAAATAACTCCATCATAGATATTTTTTATAGATTATAAACATCACTTTGGTCTGATGAAATCTGAAAGGACGAAATGAATCATATGAAATTTTTTCTCACTTTGTTATTGATTTTCCTCTCAAAGATATTTTTTTATAAAGATCCATACAAATGACAATTTACAATCTGGATAAAATAATCTTAGATATTCAAAAAGTAAAAAATCTATATAAATATATACAGAGTAATTGAAAAGTAACTCCCTATTTTATGTATGAGTGGCCAGCCTGAAGTTCTGACTTAACACCCTGTGACTTTTTTCTTTGGGGTTGGTTAAAAGGGCATGTCTACTGTACCAAAACAAGACTTTGGAAGAACTTGAAGGGTGAATACAAGAATTCCTGGTGAAATCAGTTGACGCAATTCCTGGACAGTTCAAGAAGCTGATAGCAAAATCTGCTGCCCATGTCAAATTTTAAATAAAACCTCATGCTAAATGCTTTCCTCTTATATCCATTTCTTATAAATATTATAGTTAGGAAATAAATTATAAGTATTTTAAAATGAGGAGTTACTTTTTCAATAACCATATATGTGTGAAAAAAAACCTCTGTACAGTCCAACCTCTTTAACCTGGCACTCCATGGTCTGGCATTTTTTTTGTTTTAAATCAGCCACCATTAGTTTGTTGAACAGCTACATCCTTATTCATTTCTGCTATGCAGCTGCTTATTTACTCATTTGGGGTGCTACCCAAGAGAACAGAAATTGCAGATGACAGCACTAGAAGTAAGAAGTATTAGCATAAATCTTTATCTATGATTGAAAATGTGGAGTTATTGAAGAAATTAGAGAAAAGAACATCAGTAAATATTTTCTGTAAGTACTATGGCGTTAGATTATCCACAATACAGTACATAAACTATTATTTCCTGTTTGAACTACAGGTCACTATAGGCCTACTACAGTATAGTAAGTATATATTATTCTGGGGGTTTAAGTTTTCATTTTTAGCCTTTGTATTGCATAAAACAATAAAAACCTTGTTTGGAAGCATTAATTATTGTACAGTACATACATTATTATTTCCTGTTTAAGATACAGGTTCCCTATAAGTATAGTAACTATATATTATTTACAGTATACTAAGTATATATTATTTTTTGGTTTTGTATTGCATGAAACAATAAAAACCTTGTTTGGAAGCATTAATGATTGTTTTATTTCCTGTTTTAAGCTTTGTCCTACCTTTGAGAACACAACAATATAAATGTGGAATGAGCTGAAAAAACTATGTTTACTTAGGGGATTTTGTAGGTGTGATTTCTGTACTCTGGGTGTTTTCTGTCATCTGGCAGTGGCCTGGTCCCAAGGGTGCCAGATTAAAGAGGCCGAACTGTATATACTATATAAATGTTCATTATTTATTTTCTGATGGCAGACAACAACCCAAAATTCTGTTAGCAAAAAAACTAAAAATTTAAATTAGTTTTAAATAACAAAATCATGTCTGCACTCTTATAAAAAAAATACAAATCTAGTAGTATTATATTTTTAATAAGGTTGTCATGATTAACAACAAATTCTGAATATTAATATAATTACCAACTGTAACTTTATCATATGAAATAAATGTCAATTTCTTCATTTTTGTTTCAAGTAGAAACTTACCATAAGTCTTCGTGATTTTAACATCTTGACCTGCAGAAATGCAATAAATATCCAAATTATTTTCTTTTCTACTTGTATTTTAAGCAGCAATACTTGAAGCAATATATTTAAATTGTTTCAAGAACATCTTGTTTTATTGCTCTGTAACAATTACTTCCAAGAGTTTGCACAATGGGATGCTGAAATGTTCTTAGTACAATACACTTTTAAATATCTGAATAAATGACAAGACAGACTTTTTATGAAATCCCTTCTTGGTTAGCCAAGAAACTTTAAGTACCTCCTTGAATATACAAAATATACATATTAAGACTGGATTAATACAATTAATGTGGTAATTAATGAATTAATTCACAAAAGATTACCAATTGATAATTTTTAATATACCAATTCAATTTTAAATATTTATTGTCTACAGGAATAAGATATTGCTTACTAGTACTTTTAAACACTCACCAAAAAGACTTTCAGCATCTGGTTGTTGTTGTTCTGTAGATAAGCAAGATACAAATAGATTACTCACAAAGATAAACTATCTTTTTCTTTTAATACTAGTTTAGTAATTATCAGATCATTGCAAAATTTTGTGCCTGATTTTCATTGTTAATATAAAATGACTGCATATTTAGATTGAAACCTTGCATCATTCAGTTGTGAGTTAGACTTTGTTGAATGCTGATGTTTTGTCCACAAATTTTCTTCTTCTTAAATGACTTACCACACTTATCCAACTGACACGCACACAAAAACACACATATATATATCTCACAGCCAGAATCATAGAGTCATTGTAAATTCCATGAGCCTTTCATTAGCAGCATAGTATGTGCTTTACCAAAGCTACATACAGTTTTTGAATTTAGAGTTGACCTTCTCCTAAAGTGGTTGCCACCCAAAGCTGAAGAGCCCAGTTTGCCCTACCATTTACCCATAGTTGGAAATTTTGAATTCAGAGTTTTCCTTCTCATAGATTAGTTGTCATCCAAGGCTATAGGACCCAGTTTGTTCTGCTATTTAGCCATAGCTGGTGAAAAGTTGCACTTCCACCATATTATGCTCTATGAATTTCACAAAGGAATAAGCATTGGAACTGTGACAAAAAACATTCATACGGTTTATTGGGATTGTGCTCCAGCTCTTCAGACAGCCAAAAAGTTGTTTGGCAGATTTTGTCAGGGTGATTTTAAACTAAACGATCAACCACGCTCTAGGTGACCTTTTGACACCAAAGATGCTCTGCTTGTCATCACGGAAAATAAACCAAAGATTTTGATGAAAGAGATTGCGAAGAGTTTGAAAATTGATATCTCAACTGCCTTTCACCATTTGAAGAAAAACACATGGGTGCTACATTCTACTGATGAAACAGAACAAGCTTGATCATGTTTCTGCAGAAATTTCTATGCTGTTATACCATGAAAAAGAGCTGTTCTTGGACAGAATTGTTACAGGTAATGAAAAATTATATATATATTTGACCCAGTTGGAAACAAGCTTGTGAATGTGCAGAATCCATGGCTAAAGTGGGCTTGCATCCAATGAAGGTGTTGTTCTCCATTTGGTAGGATTGCAGAAAGATAATTCATGCTGAGCTTTTTCCAGCTGGCAAGACAATAACTGCAAAGAAGTATTGCAATCAACTCACCAATATAAATTTCTGTTCAAGAAAAATGGCCAATTTTGGCAAATCAAAAAGGTGTGTTTTTTCCACAATGACAACACAAGATAGCATGTTGCAAAAAAAACCTTGCAGAGTTGAAATGGGAATCCCTTGAGCACCCACCATATTTTCCTGACTTGGCTCTTTCAGATTCTCATTTATTCCGGTCTCTACAGAACAATTTAAATGACAAAATTTTGAATCTGTACTATCAGTAGAAAACCTGCTACCAACAAAAAACATAAAATTTCTATGAAAATGGCATCAACAACCATGTAAAATAGAAAACTATTGTTAAAAACAATGGAGACTATATACTTTACTAATAAATGTCTGTTGTTAGTATATAAAGTTATGTGTTTGATTTCCTAATTGGGCACACACTTTTGTAATGATCTAAAATGCACAAATATTTTCTCTTCATAGACAGAAAATAAAAAATAAATCTTTCAAAAAGAAAAATATTTATTCTTTTGTAACATAAAAATAAGTGAAATTTTGTTGTTTTCTATAAAAGCTAAGTTAAGCTTGGTTCAAAATATTTTAAATAAACAGTATAATATCTGTTTTTATTAAAATCAGTTTTGAAAAAATGATAATTGACTTTTAAAAGAATATCAAAGTAAGATTTTAATCTTTTTTATTAAATCGAAAAAATGATTGAAAATGATTATCTGTCCTTTTTTTTACCAAAAAAAAACAATATTTTTAACGAAAATTTCTGACGTGCTAGGAACGATTAAAAAATGTAAAAAAATACCCCAAAAATACTTTGATCTTTCCTCTTTAATAATAATATGAACATTAGACGATAAAATTTTGCTTTCGTCAAGTTCGGCGTCTTTTTCAACATGCTATGCTCTTTTGTTTACATTTTCATGGGTGAGTTGTCCCCCTTTCATTCTCACGATGTGTCTTAATCGTGTTTTCAAATTGATTTTCTTAAAAAACAACTGTGTTTTTCCCATTTTCGGCACTGTTAGAACCACCAAAAGCTAATTTTATGTAGTCCTGTGAAGTTTTGTTGAAATCGGCTAAAAATGTAGGAAATTCGATCCAACATATAAACATTACAGACACACACACACAACCTGCGTTTTATAATAAGTAAGATATATATATATATATATATATATATATATATATAATAAAAGTATTTATGTTACATATTTCTAGTTTTCATTATCAGATTTTTACTAGTATCTTTGACATTTTTAGTTGCTTTTTATTTTAATTCTTAGATGCAAGTTTGAGTTTTGCTAGTGGTCTAGTCTTTATTTGCAATATGCTTTGCTTATTGACAGCTATTCTTTAAAATTAAAGGGATTTCAAGTTGGTATATGTAATATAGGAGACAATGAAATTGAACAGAGTATAAGTTGCACCAGAGTTAGTTTCACCCAACACCACAAAGTGTGACAAAACCAAAAAATTACCCTGAAAACATGAGTTATGATCATAAATAACCTTTTCAGATTGCGATTTTTATATGGATGTCATGCATGGTGCCAAACCCATTTTCTAAGATCAATGGTTAAAAATGGCTTTGAGCAAGTGAACCATGAGGGTCTTGGAAAAGACCATACTTCTTTGAATATTGTATAATGGCACTACAAAATCACAAACTAAAAACTGTACCAAATAACAGAAACATCACTTGAAGACTACCAACAGCAGCAACAACTAAAATAGATAGCATATGTAAATCAAAGAGAAAATAATGACATAATGGATATGTTGATATATCGCCCTACTTGAAATAAAAGATTAGGAAGGAAACCTCCATCAATACTGAAAAAGCAATAACAGCTACAATACTTGAGAATTATATTTTGCTGAAAAATTGTTTTAAAAAGAAAGGTTTTATAAATTTCAGCCCAAAGCAATATGAACTGCTCAGTCAATGAATGCCAAATGTTTCATTGGAGAGAAACAGCTAATATCACCATTTCTATATTAGACATTAAAAAAAAACCCAGAAATGTTAGTAATTTTAGATACTTATGTAAGCTCATGTTAATATACAGGGTATGGCAGAAATACCTACCACATAAAGGTAAGACATTAGCGGCAATGGTGTCTTCACCTAGCTAATTACTTGCCCTTATGTGGGAGGTATTTCTGCCACATCCTGTATTTTTATGAAATGTTCTCAACTATTATTTAAATCCTACTGAGAATTTCAGTTACTTTTAATACATTAATATGAAAGTTTAATATATTTACATTAATAAACAAGTTTTTTTTTTCAGAAATAGTAAAATACTTTATTCATTTGACTTGATTAAATGACTTATTATTCATATTATTCATAAGTATAATAAAAAAATGACAATGTTTTGCAATCACAATATTTTATAAATTCTAATATTTGTACAATAAATTTTTTTCAAAATCACTTAATCATTTCTAAAGTGTAAGAAAATATGAAGAAAACACAGCTATACAAACACAAGGACACAATGTTATTCTTCTTTAATGCTTTTACTGTTACAAGTTTGAGTCTTGCTTGTGGCCTAATCTTTATTTGTAATCTGTTGTTTACTGACATCTATAGAATGTCAGCCTGAAAGTTGCAATAAAAAGCAACTGCAATTAAAATGAAAGAAGCATTACTTGAAAAAACTAATAATAATTGACAACGCTTCATTAAAAAAATTCAAAATAGTAATCTTCCGAGCTTGTTTTATAAGATATATGCTTATAGTTACAGTGAAATATTTACACACTCACCTATTGTAGTAGTAACCTCAGTTTCTTGTCCTGTTAATACAATAGACAATTATATCCATTAAATTCTGTTGATACAATTTATGATATTTATTATAAGTAGTATATAATGCCATAAAATTATACATACAATATCATTTTATAAGGAACAGACATGTTTAAACAAACATGTTCAATATGTTTTTAAGGAAACATTACAAAATCAATAGTGCTAATCAGGTGATTACATTCTTTTATTTCTTTAGTCAGGTAATTTTCTCAACAATGTAGTCACAATTATTCCATATTTCATACATTCTCAACACATAAGACACTTGTTTGCAAAGATTAACTTTTGCAATGTAGGAATTTACCAATTTATTCATAAAGAATAAAAACTTTTTTCAAATATGACAATCCCATAAAAACATGTTCAAGACAATTGCAATAAAATAGATATTAAAGCAAACACAAAAAGCACATTAATGCCATAGTTAAGAAGCTGTTAATTATTCCTATGTGATTCTAGATAGATATATTTGGATATATAGAAAGCAATATGACTGTGTATGCTTGCATATAATGATTGATTGACTGATTTGATTTTTTATGACTTATCAACCTAGTTCAGGTTATTTAAAGCCAGAAAATATTTTAAGATTGTAAGAATTTTTTTGAAGATATTTATTTACTGATACAAATCCTACTAATTAACCCATAGCTAGTGGGAGAAGAGGTAGATTCATACCTTTCCCCAAGGGTATTTGCACATAATTGAATATAACAAAAACTACTGGGATTGGAATTCAGCTCTCCAATTACCAATTCCAAGCCATTATCAACAACCTGTACATCCAAGTTTACCGCAACTGATATTACCAAGTGGCCACACATTGAGGTAGATCAGTACCTCAATGTGTGACCACTTAGCTCAATGCTGTTGATAAATGAATGTAATCATATAAGAAGAATCATTTAATATATACACAATAATAAAAGTATATATTTCTAGTTTTCATCATCAGATGTTTTACTAAAAATTAAAGATATTTCAAGTTGGTAGATTTAGTATACAAGAATGTCATATAAATCTCTTTTCAAATATGGCAATCCCAGAAAAACATGTGCAAGACAATTGCAATAAAATTGATATTAAAGCAAACACAAAAGAAGCACATTAACTTCATAATTAAGCAGCTGTTAACTATTTCTGAATGCTTAGTGAAAAAATATATAAAAAAAAATGTTATTATTTATCTTACTGAGCCCTCTTTTAAATTAAATGTTATGTACAGTGGAATTATACTCCATTTGTTCCCATTTTACCCGGATAAAAAATATTCTAGATAAATATAAATATATTTGGTTATATAGAAAGCAACATGGCTGTGTATTCATGCATATAATCTTATAATAAACATCATATTTAGTGTGTACACATGCTTGTTTAGACATCCCATTTTTTTAATATTAAAATGTATGCCTACTGACCTAGAGATTGAAAGTTTCAATAAAAAAATTATCTCTCAATAGCAAGCTGTATTCACATTTTAATCTCAGAAACTGCTTTCAAACCAAGTATGCTTTTATTATTAAGCTACAGTAATCAATTACAGCAAAGCATGGCTCAGTTACCCTAGTTTGGTAATGATTTTTGATCTCCAAAAGAATAAACTGATATTTTAGTGGGTCAATTTTTTCTATCAATTCTGCAAAGTTTCCCAGTACCTGCTGAGCTAAAGCAATACAATAAAATTATGTTTTATGTTTGGCATCACACTGTGTTCTTTTTTCTACAAACATAATTTTGTTGGTTCATCTGACCAAACAACTGGAGGACAGTGATCATTTAAACAATCCAGAAACTTTTAAGGAAATGCTCAACAAGACTTTATGTGTAGCTTCAGTCATAGCTTTTTTTTCACACAACTTATCTTTAAAATCTTTGTCAGTTCAGTGTTCTACAAATTGCTGAGATGTGTACATTTCTTCCAGCATTCTTGAAATGTGTAGATAGCCTTTGATTTGGGGCTGGTTGAAATTTTCTTCATGATTTTAGTTACACCTGGTGTCAATATCTTCTATAGATAACTCAATGTTGTAAATACTGATAAAGTACCA